>OY997271.1:49362270-49905170 GCA_963921465.1 Triticum timopheevii
TAGCCCTGCCCCTCTATTTATATGTTGAGCCCTGGGGTCGAAACTTGGAGCAAAAGCCTCCTCAAAGTCGGTTTCACCCGAAAGGCAAGAGTCCTTCTCGGACTCCAGGGCCAGACGCCAGGGTTCCCGGCGTCTGGACCCAGACGCCAGGGACCCTGGCGTCTGGCCCCTGGACTCCGCAAAACTTCCTTTTGCGCTTTCCAAAAACCTTGTGGGCTTTCCCCTTTGGCCCAAATAACGTGTTCTCGTACCCAAACATTTCGGGAAACATCCAGAACCCCTTCCGGTGAATTCCGGAACCCTTCCGGAGATCAAACACTATTATTCCATATATCAAACTTTATTTCCGGACCATTCCGGAGTTCCTCGTCATGTCCATGATCTCATCCGGGACTCCGAACAACATTCGGTTACCAACATGCATAACTCATATAATACTATATCGTCAACGAAACGTTAAGCGTGCGGACCCTACGGGTTCGAGAACTATGTAGACATGACCTAGAACTATTCTCGGTCAATAACCAATAGCGGGACCTGGATGCCCATATTGGCTCCTAGATATTCTACGAAGGTCTTTATCGGTCAAACCGCATAACAACATACGTTGTTCCCTTTGTCATCGGTATGTTACTTGCCCGAGATTCGATCGTCGGTATCCAATACCTAGTTCAATCTCGTCACCGGCAAGTCTCTTTACTCGTTCTGTAATACGTCATCTCATAACTAACTCATTAGTTATAATGCTTGCAAGGCTTAAGTGATGAGTATTACCGAGAGGGCCCAGAGATACCTCTCCGACAATCGGAGTGACAAAACCTAATCTCGAAATACGCCAACTCAACATGTACCTT
The DNA here is from genome assembly GCA_963921465.1 of Triticum timopheevii. Taxonomy (NCBI): domain Eukaryota; kingdom Viridiplantae; phylum Streptophyta; class Magnoliopsida; order Poales; family Poaceae; genus Triticum; species Triticum timopheevii. The sequence goes on from OY997271.1 coordinate 49,363,125, forward strand.
TGGAGACACCTGTAGTACTCCTTTATAATCACCCAGTTACGTTGTGACGTTTGGTAGCACCCAAAGTGTTCCTCCGGTAAATGGGAGTTGCATAATCTCATAGTTACAGGAACATGTATAAGTCATGAAGAAAGCAATAGCAACATACTAAAACGATCAAGTGCTAAGCTAAAGGAATGGGTCAAGTCAATCACATCATTCTCCTAATGATGTGATCCCGTTAATCAAATGACAACTCTTTTGTCCATGGCTAGGAAACATAACCATCTCTGATAAACGAGCTAGTCAAGTAGAGGCATACTAGTGACACTATGTTTGTCTATGTATTCACACATGTATTATGTTTCCGGTTAATACAATTCTAGCATGAATAATAAACATTTATCATGAAATAAGGAAATAAATAATAACTTTATTATTGCCTCTAGGGCATATTTCCTTCAGTCTCCCACTTGCACTAGAGTCAATAATCTAGTTCACATCGCCATGTGATTTAACACCAATATTCATATCTGTATATGATTAACACCCATAGTTCACATCATCATGTGACCAACATCCAAAGGGTTTACTAGAATCAATAATCTAGTTCACATCGCTATGTGATTAACACCCAAAGAGTACTAAGGTGTGATCATGTTTTGCTCGTGAGAGAAGCCTAGTCAACGGGTCTGTCACATTCAGAGCCGTATGTATTTTGCAAATATTCTATGTCTACAATGCTCTGCACGGAGCTACTCTAGCTAATCGCTCCCACTTTCAATATGTATCCAGATTGAGACTTAGAGTCATCTGGATCGGTGTGAAAACTTGCACCGAGGTAACTTTTACGACGGGCTCTTTTATCACCTCCATAATCGAGAAATATTTCCTTAGTCCTCACTAAGGATATTCTTGACCAATGTCCAGTGATCTACTCCTAGATCACTATTGTACTCCCTTGCCAAATTCAGAGCAAGGTATACAATAGGTCTGGTACATAGCATAGCACACTTTATAGAACCTATGACTGAGGCATAGGGAATGACTTTTCATTCTCTTTCTATTTTCTGCTGTGGTCGGGATTTGAGTCTTACTCAATTTCATACCTTTGCAACACAGGCAAGAACTCTTTCTTTGGCTGTTCCATTTTGAACTATTTCAAAATCTTGCCAAGGTATGTACTCATTGAAAATCTTATCAAGCGTCTTGATCTATCTCAATAGATCTTGATGCTCAATATGTAAGTAGCTTTTGCTGAGGTCTTTTCTTTTTAAAGAACTCCTTTAAAACACTCCTTTATGCTTTGCAGAAAAATTCTACATCATTTCTGATCAACAATATGTCACTCACATATACTAATCAGAAAGGCTGTAGTGCTCCCACTCACTTTATTGTAAATACAGGCTTCATCGTAAGTCCATATAAAACTATATGCTTTGATCAACTTATCAAAGCGTATATTCCAACTCCGAGATGCTTGCACCAGTCCATAGATGGATCGTTGGAGCTTGCACATTTTGTTAGCACCTTTAGGATTGACAAAACCTTCTGGTTGCATCATATACAACTCTTCTTTAATAAATCCATTAAGGAATGCAGTTTTGATATCCATTTGCCAGATTTCATAAAATGTGGCAATTGCTAACATGATTCAGACAGACTTAAGCATCGATACCAGTGAGAAAATCTCATCGTATTCAACACCTTGAACTTGTTGAAAACCTTTCGCAACAAATCGAGCTTGGTAGATAGTAATACTACTATCAGTGTCCGTCTTCCTCTTGAAGATCCATTTATTTAACATGGCTTGCTGATCATCGAGCAAGTCAATCAAAGTCCATACTTTGTTCTCATACATGGATCATATCTCAGATTTTATGGCCTCGAGCCATTTCACGGAATCTGGGCTCATCATCGCTTCCTCAAAGTTTGTAGGTTCATCATGGTCTAGTAACATGACTTCCAGAACATGATTACTACACCACTCTGGTGCGGATCTTACTCTGGAAGACCTACGAGGTTCTGTAGTAACTTGATCTGAAGTTTCATGATCAATATCATTAGCTTCCTCACTAATTGGTGTATTTGTCACAGGAACTGATTTCTGTGATGAACTACTTTCCAATAAGGGAACAGGTACAGTTACCTCATCAAGTTCTACTTTCCTCCCACTCACTTCTTTCGAGAGAAACTCCTTCTCTAGAAACGATCCATTTTTAGCAACGAATATCTTGCCTTCGGATCTGTGATAGAAGGATTACCCAACAGGTTCCTTTGGGTATTCTATGAAGATGCACTTCTCCGATTTGGGTTCGAGCTTATCAGGTTGAAAAACTTTTTCATATAAGCATCGCAACTCCAAACTTTAAGAAACGACAACTTGGGTTTCTTGCTAAACCACAGTTCATATGGTGTCCTCTCAACGGATTCAGATGGTGCCCTACTAAACATGAATGCAGCTGTCTCTAATGCATAACCCCAAAACGACAATGGTAAATCAATAAGAGACATCATAGATCGCACCATATCCAATAAAGTGCGGTTACGACGTTCGGACACACCATAATGTTGTGGTGTTCCAGGTGGCGTGAACTGTGAAACTATTCCACCACATTGTTTTAATTGAAGACCAAACTCGTAACTCAAATATTCGTCTCCGCAATCAGATCGCAGAAACTTTATTTTCTTGTTACGATGATTTTTCCACTTCACTCTGAAATTCTTTGAACCTTTCAACTATTTCAGACTTATGTTTCATCAAGTAGATATACCCATATCTGCTCAAATCATCTTGTGAAGGTCAGAAAATAACGATACTTGCCACGAGCATCAACACTCATTGGATCGCATACATCGGTATGTATTATTTCCAATAAGTCAGTAGCTTGTTCCATTGTTCCGGAGAACGGAGTTTTAGTCATCTTGCCCAAAAGGCACGGTTCGCAAGCATCAAATGATTCATAACCAAGTGATTTCGAAAATCCATCTTTATGGAGTTTCATCATGTGCTTTACACCGATATGACCCAAACGGCAGTGCCACAAATAAGTTGCACTATCATTATTAACTTTGCATCTTTTGGCATCAATATTATGAATATGTGTATCACTACGATCGAGATCCAACAAACTATTTTCATTGGGTGTATGACCATTGAAGGTTTTATTCATGTAAACAGAACAACAATTATTCTTTGACTTCAAATGAATAACCGTATCGCAATAAACATGATCAAATCATATTCATGTTCAACGCAAACGCCAAATAACATTTATTTAGGTTTAACACTAATCTCGAAAGTATAGGGAGTGTGCGATGATGATCATATCAATCTTGGAACTATTTCCAACACTCATCGTCACTTCCCCTCAACTAGTCTCTGTTTATTATGTAACTCCTGTTTCGAGTTACTAATCTTGGCAACCGAACAAGTATCAAATACTCAGGGGCTACTATAAACACTAGTAAGGCACACATCAAACACCTGTATATCAAATATACCCTTGTTCACTTTGCCATCCTTCTTATCCACCAAATATTCAGGGCATTTCCGCTTCCAGTGATCATTTCCTTTGCAGTAGAAGCACTTAGTCTCAGGCTTAGGACCAGACTTGGGTTTCTTCACTTGAGCAGCAACTTGCTTGCCATTCTTCTTGAAGTTCCCCTTCTTTTCCCTTTGCCCTTTTTCTTGAAACTAGTGGTCTTGTCAATCATCAACACTTGATGCTCTTTCTTGATTTCTACCTTCATCGATTTCAACATCACGAAGAGCTCGGGAATCGTTTTCATCATCCCTTGCATACTATAGTTCATCACGAAGTTCTAGTAACTTAGTGGTGGTGACTAGAGAATTCTGTCAATCACTATCTTATCTGGAAGATTAACTCCACTTGATTCAAGCGATTGAAGTACCCAGACAATCTGAGCACATGCTCACTAGTTGAGCGATTCTCCTCCATCTTTTAGCTATAGAACATGTTGGAGAATTCATATCTCTCAACTCGGGTATTTGCTTGAAATATTAACTTCAATTCCTGGATCATCTCATATGGACCATGACGTTCAAAACGTCTTTGAAGTCCCGATTCTAAGCCGTTAAGCATGGTGCACAAAACTATCAAGTAGTCATCATATTGAGCTAGCCAAACGTTCATAATGTCTGCATCTGCTCCTGCAATAGGTCTTTCACCTAGCGGTGCATTAAGGACATAATTCTTCTGTGCAGCAATGAGGATAAACCTCAGATCACGGATCCAATCCGCATCATTGCTACTAACATCTTTCAACACAGTTTTCTCTAGGAACATATCAAAATAAACATATGAAAGCAACAACGCGAGCTATTGATCTACAACATAATTTGCAAAATACTACCAGGACTAAGTTCATGATAAATTTAAAGTTCAATTAATCATATTACTAAAGAACTCCCACTTAGACAGACATCTCTCTAGTCATCTAAGTGATCACGTGATCCAAATCAACTAAACCATGTCCGATCATCACGTGAGATGGAGTAGTTTTCAATGGTGAACATCACTATGTTGATCATATCTACTATATGATTCACGCTCGACCTTTCGGTCTCCGTGTTCCGAGGCCATATCTGTATATGCTAGGCTCGTCAAGTATAACCTGAGTATTCTGCGTGTGCAACTGTTTTGCACCCGTTGTATTTGAACGTAGAGCCTATCACACCCGATCATCACGTGGTGTCTCAGCACGAAGAACTTTCGCAACGGTGCATACTCAGGGAGAACACTTCTTGATAATTAGTGAGAGATCATCTTAAAATGTTACCGTCAATCAAAGCAAGATAAGATGCATAAAGGATAAACATCACATGCAATCAATATAAGTGATATGATATGGCCATCATCATCTTGTGCTTGTGATCTCCATCTCCGAAGCACCGTCATGATCACCATCGTCACCGGCGCGACACCTTGATCTCCATCGTAGCATCGTTGTCGTTACGCCATCTATTGCTTCTACGACTATCGCTACCGCTTAGTGATAAAGTAAAGCAATTACAGGGCGTTTGCATTTCATACAATAAAGCGACAACCATATGGCTCCTGCCAGTTGCCGATAACTTCGGTTACAAAACATGATCATCTCATACAATAAAATATAGCATCACATCTTGACCATATCACATCACAACATGCCCTGCAAAAACAAGTTAGACGTCCTCTACTTTGTTGTTGCAAATTTTACGTGGCTGCTACGGGCTTAGCAAGAACCGTTCTTACCTACGCATCAAAACCACAACGATAGTTTGTCAAATAGACTCCGTTTTAACCTTCACAAGGACCGGGCGTAGCCACACTCGGTTCAACTAAAGTGAGAGAGACAGACACCCGCCAGCCACCTTTAAGCATGAGTGCTCGTAACGGTGAAACCAGTCTCGCGTAAGCGTACGCGTAATGTCGGTCCGGGCCGCTTCATCTCACAATACCGCTAAACCAAAGTATGACATGCTGGTAGGCAGTATGACTTATATCGTCCACAACTCACTTGTGTTCTACTCGTGCATATAACATCAACGCATAAAACCTGGCTCTGATACCACTGTTGGGGAACGTAGTAATTTCAAAAATTTTCCTACGCACACGCAAGATCATGGTGATGTATAGCAACGAGAAGGGGAGTGTATCTTCATACCCTTGAAGATCGCTAAGCGGAAGCGTTTATCAACGCGGTTGATGTAGTCGTACGTCTTCACGATCCGACCGATCCAAGTACCGAACGCACGGCACCTCCGAGTTCTGCACACGTTCAACTCGATGACGTCCTCGCCTTCTCGATCCAGCAAGACAGGCGAAGTAGTAGATGAGTTCCGGCAGCACGACGGCGTGGTGACGGTGTTGGTGAAGAACAATCTCCGCAGGGCTTCGCCTAAGCACTACGGAAACTATGACGGAGGCTAAACTAGAGGGGACGGGGTTGCCGGCACACGGCTTGGTGTTTCTTGATGTGTCTTTGGTGCTAGCCCTGCCCCTCTATTTATATGTTGAGCCCTGGGGTCGAAACTTGGAGCAAAAGCCTCCTCAAAGTCGGTTTCACCCGAAAGGCAAGAGTCCTTCTCGGACTCCAGGGCCAGACGCCAGGGTTCCCGGCGTCTGGACCCAGACGCCAGGGACCCTGGCGTCTGGCCCCTGGACTCCGCAAAACTTCCTTTTGCGCTTTCCAAAAACCTTGTGGGCTTTCCCCTTTGGCCCAAATAACGTGTTCTCGTACCCAAACATTTCGGGAAACATCCAGAACCCCTTCCGGTGAATTCCGGAACCCTTCCGGAGATCAAACACTATTATTCCATATATCAAACTTTATTTCCGGACCATTCCGGAGTTCCTCGTCATGTCCATGATCTCATCCGGGACTCCGAACAACATTCGGTTACCAACATGCATAACTCATATAATACTATATCGTCAACGAAACGTTAAGCGTGCGGACCCTACGGGTTCGAGAACTATGTAGACATGACCTAGAACTATTCTCGGTCAATAACCAATAGCGGGACCTGGATGCCCATATTGGCTCCTAGATATTCTACGAAGGTCTTTATCGGTCAAACCGCATAACAACATACGTTGTTCCCTTTGTCATCGGTATGTTACTTGCCCGAGATTCGATCGTCGGTATCCAATACCTAGTTCAATCTCGTCACCGGCAAGTCTCTTTACTCGTTCTGTAATACGTCATCTCATAACTAACTCATTAGTTATAATGCTTGCAAGGCTTAAGTGATGAGTATTACCGAGAGGGCCCAGAGATACCTCTCCGACAATCGGAGTGACAAAACCTAATCTCGAAATATGCCAACTCAACATGTACCTTAGGAGACACCTGTAGTACTCCTTTATAATCACCCAGTTACGTTGTGACGTTTGGTAGCACCCAAAGTGTTCCTCCGGTAAACGGGAGTTGCATAATCTCATAGTTACAGGAACATGTATAAGTCATGAAGAAAGCAATAGCAACATACTAAAACGATCAAGTGCTAAGCTAAAGGAATGGGTCAAGTCAATCACATCATTCTCCTAATGATGTGATCCCGTTAATCAAATGACAACTCTTTTGTCCATGGCTAGGAAACATAACCATCTCTGATAAACGAGCTAGTCAAGTAGAGGCATACTAGTGACACTATGTTTGTCTATGTATTCACACATCTATTATGTTTCCGGTTAATACAATTCTAGCATGAATAATAAACATTTATCATGAAATAAGGAAATAAATAATAACTTTATTATTGCCTCTAGGGCATATTTCCTTCAAACCCAACCGCCTGCACGGCCGCAGCGGATCCGTTCGTGTGCCGAGGCGCGGTAGTGGCGGGCCCCCGCCTGACGGCCCATCCCGTCACGCGCGTGGGTAGGCAGACTGCCCCTGCCACGTGGCGCCGCGCGACGGGGCCGCGGTGGGCAACCGCGGGAAGCATATCAGACACGCCGCCTGGTTCCCACTGTGACGTTCGGAACTCCTCGAGAGGCAAGACGACCCTCGATGGGATCCGACTCCAACCAGTCGGCCCGAAGGAAGACGACCGTCAAGGCCTGCATTCCCTCTTCGGAAGAATGAAACTGTTGAGGCGCGCGACGTATCACCCTCGGAGCCTCACCAGCTTCGGGGACTACTGTCAAAGTAATGGGCCACGGGTAGGCTAACCCGAGCCCCAGAACCTTTCAAGACATCAAGGCAGACTGCGCCCCTCAAGTACCTGCTGCGACTCCAAGACAAGCCGAGTCCCAGAGGCGACTCTCATTTGAGCCGAGTCCCAGAGGCAACTCTCATTCGAGACGAGTCCCAGAGGCGACTCTCATTTGGGCCGAGCCCAGAGGCGACTCCAAGACAAGCCGAGTCCTAGAAGCGACTCCAAGGAAGCCGACTATGGGGAGTCGGCCCGCGACCTCCAACCACCCCGGTAATTAAAGGCAGGCATGGCCACAGTGCGCCGCACCCTTGGAGATCTCCGCCCAGCGCGGCACTATTGCCATGCCAGCCCTGACATCAGCCCTTGGGGCGGGGCCCTGTGCCCACGACCTCCTGTCTGTATGGCTCGGAGACGGCGGAGCCTACCAGTCAGCGAGAGTGTTGAAGACGGCGAGAGCGCCGAGAGTCGGACCCGCTGGGAGTCGGCCCCCTGGAGTCGGTCGGCCCCTCCCACGGGCCCCACGCGCCATTAACCAGACGATACAGGGGAATGGCAACAGTGATCGCCCATCAGGCGGCAGCACTGTTGCCATGACCCCATGACCAAGCCTGCGTCATTAGAAGCACGGCTACATTAATCTACAGCCGGCAAGACCCGCCCACGGCGGACACGGGCTGATGCCCTCGTACCAGGCCGGTCGTCGGGACCCACCAGTCGGCGGGCTCCAGGAGTCGGCGGAGAAGACGACGCCTGAGAGGCAGACGGCTGGGACCCTCCCCAGCCGGTTTTACCATTGTAACCCTACGGGGTAGGCCTATATAAACCCCCCAGGGCACCCATGCAAAGGGTTCGCATACATGAGCATTAGACAGACCACATAGAAGGGAGAGAGCTAGCCGTGCCCTCTCCTACCTCCAGAAACAGCTCTAGGAGCAAGCTTGTACTCACTTTGCCTTAGTGATCATGCGGAGACCCCGCAGAGCAGCAGTAGGGGTATTATCTCCTCGAAGAGCCCTGAAGCTGGGTAAGATCCGCTGGCGTGCATGTCTTCGCCTCATCCCGTTTCCAGGCACCGGCGACGTTCTACTCGCCCCCACCATGATAAGCCATCCTTTGGCATATGTCGCACCCAACCCCCGACACCGGGAACTCCTCCGAGTTCCCGCGGCCTTCTTCTTGGCCTTCTTCTTCGGCACCACGTAAGGCGCCGGGACCAGCAGCCCTGTCAAACGGGCATCCGCTGGGTCTTCTGGAAGAGGCGCCGGACAGTTAACCTGTCCGGACGTCTTCTTCCAAGCCTGTCAAAGGTAATGGGAGTTTTTAGATCCCACATAGAGTCAAACTATGGAAAGCAAGTGTCCCGTAAAGGACAATATAACTTACCTTGCCAGCCGGACGCTGCGAGCTGAATCCGCGATCTTCGGTAGCGGATGCGGGAGCCTCGGCGCCCTTGAACAACACCCTCCAGGCCTCTTCGTACGTAGTATCGAAGAGCCTGCTCAAGGTCTGGTACTGTGCCGGATCGAACTCCCACAAGTTGAAGTCCCGCTGTTGGCACGGGAGAATCCGGCGGATGAGCATGACCTGGACTACGTTAACAAGCTTCAGCTTCTTGTTCACCAGGGTTTGGAGACAAGATTGGAGTCCGGTCAGCTCCTCCGAATCACCCCACAACAGGCCCTTCTCTTTCCAGGAGGTGAGCCGCGTGGGGATGCCAGATCTGAATTCGGGGGCCACTGCCCATTCAGGGCCACACGGCTCGGTGATGTCGAACCACCCCGATTGCCAACCTTTGATGGTTTCCACGAAGGCGCCCTCGAGCCAGGTGACGTTGGGCATCTTGCCCACCATGGCGCCTCCGCACTCCGCTTGGCTGCCGCCCACGAGCTTCGGCTTGACATTAAAACTCTTTAGCCATAAGCCGAAGTGGGACTGGATGCAGAGGAAGGCCTCGCACACGACGATAAACGCCGAGATGTTGAGGATGAAATTCGGGGCCAGATCATGGAAATCCAGGCCGTAGTAGAACATGAGCCCCCGGACAAAGGGGTGGAGTGGGAAGCTCAGTCCGCAGAGGAAATGGGGAAGGAATACCATCCTCTCATGGGGCCCGGGGGTGGGGACGAGCTGCCCCTCGTCGGGGAGCCGGTGCGCGATATCGCTGGATAGATATCCGGCCTTGCGCAACTTCTTGATGTGCCCCTCCGTGACGGAGGAGGCCATCCACTTGCCTCCCACTCCGGACATGGTTGGAGAAGGTTGAGGTGAGATGTGCGGACTTGGGCGCTGGAGCTCGAGTGCGCGGAGATGGATAAGCAAAGGAGGAAGAAGGCGTAGGTGAAAAGGTGGATCCTTATCCCCTATATATGTGCGGACGAAACTATGCGTCCCCACCGGCCCAGTAAAACTCGCTTATCTCCCAAGCGCCGCAATCAATGGCGCGGTGGTGTTCTCTGCACTCTCATGTTCCATAATTTCCCCCCCTGGACACCCTCCGATCTGAAATATCTGTCTTACCAATTTGATGTTGGTTCACATGCAGGTTCAGAGAGTAGCACCATGCATGATGACTGTTGATGATCTTTGTATTGCGAGACAATGCTTTTGTGTTTCATGAGATATATGGTCATTCCCAAAAGGTAATATTACATATTGATTCAAAATGACATAATTGTGCTCTTGCATGACCACCTGATGTGTTGTTTAATATATATTTTTTCATTGCAAAGGAAGAACTTTCGGAGACTCTTGCTTATTTTCTTCAGGAATAACAGAGTGTCTTTGTTATCATTTTTTTGGGAATAACCTGCCCTATGGACCGCAGTTTCATTTTTATTAGGTTCTTGAGATATGTTATTTGCAGGGAGCATCTTGATTTCTTCAGTTGCAATTGTTTTGTTCATTTCCTTTTTGCCTTCTTGATTGGCTCAACATGTTCATTGTGAAAGGCTGAGAGTTTATCCATCTTTCAGTATTCGCCGGTTTTGATGATGTGCGCCTTCTTCCTATGTCAGTCAAGACTGAACAAATATTTGCACGGCCATCTTGCTTGAAGATTGCAGCACACACATATTGCTTGGCAGACTAAAATAACCAGGAGCTTCTAATTGGACCCTTCAAGCAATATTGTTGTTAACATATTAGTGATTATATTATGTTACCAGAGTATTAGAATAACTTCCTGATATATGTGTTTATATGATTTTCTGACATTTAATGCAAAAATATTGATGGCCAGACACTATACTGTGCATAAACAAACTTTTCAGTTTTTCTTTTCGTAGTTGCAGCAGTTTTGATGTACCAATAGTATGACATTACACTACTCTTCACTTTCACAGGCCATGGAACAAAAAATAACTTGCCAACGGATACCCTGTGGTCTACAATTATAATTATATGTGCACTTTGGATCCATTGGATGTCTGAATGTATTGCTAATCGACATTTACTGATGCAAAGGTATGTTCTGTTTGTAATATGAAATGATTCTTATTTGTACCTCCAGCAGTCTTCTGTCACTCCTTTTAGAAGTAATGACATAAAAAATGTGGTCTGGAGTCTGCTCATGCTTGAACAAAGTCGGCCAGAATGATGTTGTTGTTTTTTTCAAGTTGATTATATTAATTATTCCAGTATAGTGATTATTTATTTGTTCACACAGTACATAGTACCATCCGCCACTAACTACATTTTTTTTACAGACTAGCACATATGCCCGTGCGTTGCAACGGGAGATAAAATAGTATGCATTTAAAGTCAGTGAGAATTATATGTGCAAGCAAAACCCTATGTGCACACGAAAAAAGGAACATTTAGCTTCTCGATTTCGCCGCATGTGAAGGAATCAGTCTGCAATTTTTCCATTCATTGATCGAGGGCATTTAAGAGTTTTGTTACGTCATCGTACGCTAGAGAAGACCCATGGGTTATTCAATCTATTTTTCCTTTGAATCCTTTCAATCGAGGGGGTTTTAAGGTATGAAGTTTCGGAATATTCTAGGAAACATGAACAATTTTTTTAATCCGGAACAACTTTTTGAAAATTATGTACACTTTTGGAAAAACGCGACCAAATATGAAAGGTAACATCTTTTTAAATTCACAAACATTTCTGAAAACACCAGCTTTTTTATACATTAACATTATTTGACTTTGTGAACATTTTTTAAAAATGGGAACATGTGCTGAAAATACATAAGGTCTTTAGAAAATATGTATCTTTTGTACAACACATTATTTTTAATTATGAAAATTTCACTGAAACACGAATATTTTTTGAATTTGGAGCATTTTTGAAATGCCATTTTCTTTCTGTACATCTCGAACAATTTTGGAAGACAATATTTTTTTTGAAAAAATGGGAAATTTTTGTAAGTTCCGAATATTTTTCAAAATAGCAACAAAATCTTGGATTCTTACCATTTTCAATTTTTTTTTCTTAAGTCTGAACTTTTTTGAGAATTTTTAATTTACAAAATAAACTCTAAAAGAAAAACAAACTTGGAAGTGAAAAAAGATAGGGAAAGGACAATCAAAATAAAAGTAAAACACAGAAACAAAGAAAAATGGGCCAGCCTATTATTGGTTGTACTATGCGAAACTCCGAATAAAAAACATGAACATTATTTGAATTGGTGAACTTTTTTTAAAACTGAAACATGTGTTGAAAATTCATAATATTTTTTAAAAATGTGTATCTTTTGTACACCAACATTATTTTTCATTTTGAATATTTCACTAAAATAACAATACTTTTTGAATTTGGAGCATTTTTATAATGCCATTTTATTTTTAGACATCTCAACAATTTTGAAAAACAATATTTTTTTTGATAAAATGAGAATTTTTTTGCAAGTTCCCAATATTTTTTCGAAATTGCAACAAAATTTTGGAATTCTGAACATTTTCCAAAAAATGTTTTTTATTCTAAAAGTTTGTTGGGGATTTTTAATTTACGAAATAAATTCTAAAAGAAAAATAAACTTGTAAGGCAAAAAATAGATACAAAAATAATAATAAAAGTTGAAGTAAACCACAAAAATAAAGAAAAATGGGGCAGCCCAATATTGGTTGTACTGGTCGAAACTCGACTATTTGTCGCCCTGTGCGGAAAATGGAATTTTACCATCTACTTGGGAAAAAAATATAAGTGGCTGGCTTCGCTGAGCCATAGCGTGCGGCCCACGTATGGAAATTCATTTTTTAGCAGCCAAACACATAAAAATTAGTACCACCTCGGATAGATTTTTTTTCTTTTTGGCGATGAACGGATGAAAAAATTGGCGAAACGCACCTTGCTTTATTAGTAGGTATAGATATAGATATAGATGTATAGATATAGATATAGATTTTGCAGGGATGTAGATATATATGGTGATGTTTCACTACGATCCTCAAGTGTTTGAGTTCGTATTTTGCAGGATCACATGTTGACTAATGACTCAAATTTATTTTCTCACTGATCCAGTATACTCAAGAACTTGAATATTGTGTTTGATTTGAGTTATTGACAATTCCTTGATTTTTGCAACTCAGGAGTGAAGATGGGCTTCCTTTGGTAGGTGTAGTGAATGAATTTGCTTCTAATTCAGGCCTTGGTTGATACCGCTTGGCGGATGGATCTGCCATGGAGTGGCTACCATGGGCCAACCAGAGCTGGGTGCCCCTGTTTCTGATCTCGAGGCGGCGAGATTAGAGTCTACTTAATTATGTATTATTTAGTCCTTCCTTTGGCTATTAATCTATTGTGGTCTGCTTTTTCAAGATCATACAACAAGTTTTCATTGAATTAAATTTTGTATACATAGCTGTAGCAATTCTAGCGAAACATCTTCAAGCTTAAGTTGCTGAACTGATATAGCTTGTTGTGTAATGCATTTTGATACCATACATGTACATTAGGAAATTGTGTTGCTCCGGGATAATGTTTTATTTGAAAACATTACCAACATAGGCATGAAATTACCTTCACACAGGGAAAAAGTTATTTTGTGACCTAGAGATATGATTTATGGTCCTACCTCGATATCTCACGAGTTGTCCTTTCCTTGTTAACCCTGTGCACTTGGCAAGGCCCATCTGTTCGAGGTAGAGATAATGAAAGAACAGGTATGCATCCTTTCCTTGTTAACCGTGTACACTTGACAATGCCTCATTTCTAAATAAAGTCTAAACTCAACTTTTTACTGTTCATTGCCCACCACTTGCAATCGGCGCTGACAGCAGATGGACTGAGCAAGAGGTGGAACTTCATCGACCCAGCCGTGAGCAAAGGATGCTCCGATGAGTTGATGAGGACCATCAAGGAGATCTGCCTGCGGTGCCTGATCGAGGAGCCAACGCTGAGGACGTTAGCTCTGGGACCTGCAGTTTGTAGCCCAGGTGCAGGATTACTGGAGTAGCGAGGAGTCCCCGCTCTCATCGTCACATATCCGTGCACAATCCGCAGAGTACTGACCTCTAGGCAGGTATATGTCTTTTACATGCAGTTTGCCACTCGCACATCTAAATTCCTACTTTGGAATGATGATCAGAAATTGCAACTAGGGTCTGAGTTCTGAAATGACATGCTGTCCATGTTCTTGGGCATCTTGCATGCTGAGAAAATAAATATTGGCAAGCATTACCATTAGAAAAATGCTCGGCTTGAGTTTGTATTGAGAATCGGAGATCCTCGCCCCTCCCGCGTCGCTCCCGCGAGCGATCGGGAGGCAACCCTAGCCGCCGCCGCCAGTCTCCCCTACCCCCGCCTCCTCCCTCGTCGTCGTCTGAGGGTGCCTCCTGCCGCTCTTGGAGGTCTCCCTCGTGCCTCCATGGGTGGGTGGGGCGGCTGCTGCGCGGCTGCAGGGCGGGTGGCGACGCGCTTGTCTGGATCTGGCGTCGGGATCAGGGATGGGCAACACGGGTTGGGCAGTGGCCTGACGTGGCTATTGCTCCGGCCGTGGGCGACGACGCGGGGAGGTCTGGCTCATGGTGACGCGGCGGCTACATGGTGGATTGGCGGCTCCGCCCGCGGCGATGGCCGACTTCTACTCCGGTGTCGACTTGTCTGCGGTTGGACCGTTTCGACCTTCATTGCACTACTTCTATCGAAGGGCTGGCCCTCTCCCAGTTGCGGCCCTTCACTCGTCTCGCATCCAGTGCAGTAGGACCGAGCTCGTCTCGCGCTCGGCAGCAGGACCGAACTCGTCCCATGCCCGGTGTTGCAAGACTGAGTGACGGAGGCCAGTTTTGGCCGACCTATTGGGTCTTGGCGTCGGGGGCCATCCAGGGGTGCGAAAGATGAGCCCTTTCTGCTCATCTCTTTTGTTGGGGTAGCGGCGAGTCTCAGGGTAGGTGGTGTCAAGGTCTTGGATGCTAGGGCGCCGGTCCTGGTGGTGGTAGCACGATGCTCATTGGCAGAGCCCGTGGCTCGGTGCTGCCCAGTGGCCATGGCCATGTGGGCGGCGTGGCAGCCGGGGTGTGGCATTCCGTGGCAGTGAGTGTTGGCCGGGGTGAAAACTTCTTCTATCTTTGGACATCCCAACGATGACGAAGCTCGTTTCCTTCCTGAAGGCGTCGTCGTGGCTCTCATTGCCTGTCGTGTTGCTCCAGGGGAAACTTTGATCCTCGGATTGGGTGGTGGTGGCGCTCCGGTGTCGTATCCTTCCTGAAGGCGTCGCCTTGGAGTCCACGGATCGTCATATTCGGCTTCATCTCTTCGTAGATAGGGGTGGTGTTGCTGCGCCCAACGCCTGTGTATCCTGCCTTGGTTGTGTGCTTGTGTTGTGGCGGCGTGCATTTGTATCAGGCTGTAGGTGATTATTGCTTTACATATAAAGCATGGCGGAAGCCTTTTTCGTTAAATGCTCGGCTCCAACTGGCTGATTACTCGAAAAAAATCCGCCGCATCGGCTCGGTGCTGCGCGTCCTCGTGTGGACCACGCACCGGTGGAGAGCCACCCGTCTCCAACCTTATCTCTCCGCTCTGCCTCCTACCTTTCTCTTTCACCTACATCCCCGCCCAATTGCCATGGTCTTCGCTGCTAGTCAGGGCGTACCTGGATTTGCCACCGCTGAAGGGGATATGAGGGGCACCTAGGTGATTCAGGGGACGCTCACGTTGCTGCGATGGAGGCGTTGGGGACGGGGCAAGCGCCTTGCGTGTCGCCGCCATAGTCCGCGTGCTTCATCGGTCCATCCTTGGATACATTAGGCGAGCCGCTCACATAGGATTGCAACATAACCGGTGTTGTGGAAACATAGTTAGTGTTGCAGAAACATAGCCGCTACAAAAACATCCCTCCTTCTTCAACAACAACGGCGGAGCTGCAAGACAGAGATAACAACTATGGCGGGATGTTTCTGAAATATTGCCTATGCTGCAGAAGTCCACGAGACTACCAAAAAAAACTGCAACAAAATCTTTGTTGCAAATGTTTCCTCAACACGAGCTCTGTTGCAAAACTTCTGCAACACTATCTTTGTTGCAATGATGAGTATGAGGCTGGGCCACTAGATGGCGCCAGATCTAATGACCGTAGAGCTCGCGGATCTTTTAAAAAGATCCGCCTGCCGATGCGTAGCACGCCCCTTTTCATCATTGTTGAAGGAAAATGTATTAGACATGGTATTTTCAAGCTAAGTGTACCAGCAGCCGATGCTGGACCTCGTGATGCATATAGTTTGCACATTTCTCTTCATCCATTCCTTCATCCATTTTTCCTTATTTTTCTGTCCGCTCATTTCTTCTAGCGTATTCCTATCGGTACTTTTCAGTAGAAGAGTAGATGCTCTAATTACCAAACGAATGTGTAGGCAACGCCCATTTGATTAGTTATATCCATGTAGGCTACGTTTGATAGCATAGTACCGTAAAAACCAAAGAATTTTAAAACCACAATATTTTCTTCTATAGGTACAAGATACCACGCTAATAATATACCAGAGTATTTAGGAGTATTGGGAATAATGTAAACCTGTTTCACTGGAGCTTATATGTAAAGTAAATTAGCAGCCGTCAACAGTCTAGTGGTGGTGACGCAATGCAATGACCTGCTCGTGTAGCGGATCAAAATTAGATTGATGACGAGTGGTGGAGAAACGGTAAGAGATGTGGGACACGCGCATGCCCGTGCTGGGTAGCATGACACTGCGGGAGAGGGCGAGCAAGATGGCCTGATTGAGGTGGTTTCATGGTGTTGCTTGCGGCACCATCCTCACGGCAGTGCACCCCGCGACCGCGGCGCCCCCGTGCGATTTGGCCGGCATGGTCGATGATATGTAGCGCTTCGCCCTCTTGTCTCGCCTCGTTGTTGTCCCTATTCGGCACCAACGCTTTCCACGACCACAGCAAAATCGGTGCCATCGTCTTCTCTCACCAACGACAACCTTTGATCCTCTAGGTATGTACAGTTGTACAGTACCCACATTGGTATGGGTTTTGAGGAAGAGATCAAGCAAGGGAAGGAAAGAAATCATGAATCCTTGTCAGGTGATGAGGTTGTTTCTATTTATTAGAAGAAATCATGTGAGAAGGACATGCTATGTGAGAATGAAGTGATGCCTTCAGCTGTTACTCCTAGACTTGTTTCATGGAGAAGTTGAATATCAATGAGATAGTGGGGATGTGAGCAGTCAACCGTTTCTGCTGCTTCTTTTTGCATGGAGGAGATAATGGGATCGCGGTTAGTAAACTGAAGCAAAGAAGAAGAAAAAATGAAAACATAAGTGATGACATGGCATCACAGTAGAGCAGGAAAATTTGGTAGTTTAATTGCATGCTGGCTTGTATGTCATGATGATAGCTTAGTTGGCATATGTGCATGACTTAAATGCATTGCTTAATGGGACGTTGAGGTGAACACTTTGCATGTTAAGGAAATTGAGATCAACTTCTTAAGAATGTAAGATTTGAACTAAAGCCTTGACACTTTTTTTATCATGGGCCCAAAATAGTGCGGGCGCCATATCTTGCATCACGCGACTTTCGCTGAAGCATGAACAGTAATGGGGCCAGCCCACTATATAGCATAGTGAAAAGAAGAATAAAGGGCACAACCAAGGATCGATCCCAGGACCTACTGGTCCCCACATTACAAGAGCCAGTGCCTCACTAGCAAGAACGCGTACTACTTAAAGGAAATAAGGCGGGTTTTCTATTGGGTTTTTTCTTTTTATACCTTTTCCTTTTTTTACTACTAGTTTTTCTTTGTTTCTTTCTTTCTTTTATAGTTTTTTATTTGTTTATCTATGTTTCTTTCTCGGTTTTTATTGTCATTTTTCTTTATTTTTATTTGGTTTCTTTATTTGTTTCCCAGTTTTCGCTATTTTTTTTTCTTTTTTCCCTTTATATTTTGTTTTTTCCCAGTTGTGTTTGCTTTTTTCTCCTTTTTATGGGTTTTCTTTTGTTTTGTCAGTAGGTTTCATTGTTATTCTAAACACATTTTTGGTATATATCTAATACACATTTAACATTTTTCTATTACAAGATTAACATTTATTGAATACAGGTTCAACATTCTTTTACAGATTTATACAAAATATTCAAATACTTGATTAATATTTTTTTCAATAAATGGTCAACATTTTTTCTCTACACATTTTAACATTTTTTTTCAAATGATTGATTAACATTTTTAGGTACAAGTTAATGTTTTTAATAAATGGTCAACATTCTTTCCATAGACATTTAACAATTTTTAAAGACAAGTTTATCATTGTTTAATACATGGTCAACATTTTTCCTATACACATTTAACATTTTTTAGATACAAGTTTAACAGTTTTTGAATATATGGTCAACATTCTGTCTATACCCCCCGCAAAAAAAAACATTCTGTCTATACACATTAACTTTTTTCAAAGACAACTTTAACTTTTTTCGTATATAGGGTCAACATTTTTTATGTAAATGTTTTTAACATTTTCCAAATGCTTTATTAAATTGTTTCAAATGCTTGTTTAACATTTTATATATACAAGATTAGCATTTTTTAGTACATGGTCAACATTTTTTCCATACACATTTTCTAAAATTTCGAAATACAAGATTAACACTTTTTTAACACATGGTCAACATTTTTATGCACATGTAACATTTTTATAAATGCTTGATTATGATTTTTCAAATGCAATATTAGCATTTTTTAATGCATGGTCAACATTTTTTCTATACATATTTAACATTTCTTAAATGTTCGATTACCATTTTAAAAATACTTTTTCAACATTTTTTAATCAAATGCTTGATTAACATTTTTTATATACATGATAAAATTTTTTCATCATTTTTAGTTCATGATCAACACTTTTTTATACATGTTTAACATTTTTCTGAATGCTTGAATAATATTTTTAAAATAACGATTCAACATTTTTCAAAAAAATTTTGGAGTGATTTTTGTAATATAGAGTATTTTTTAGTATTATATAATAATAATATATATGGATTATTTAAAAGTATCAACAAAAGTACAGAAATTAAGCTAAAAACATAAAAACAAAACAGAAAAAGGAGGCTGTGGCCTCCCATGTTCGTGGGCGGCCCATCTAGGTCTCCCCTTGGGCGAGGGTTTCTCTCCTCTCGCTGGAGGCGAGATATAGGGACACCCCCACAATAGTTGGCCGTATATGTCCAAAATTAATTGGATTATTTATGATTGATTATTTATCTATTGAGGGTAGAAACACTATTCATGGTAATACACTAAATATATAATTATAATTACCAAAGGAGAGAAACCTCAATGGCTTTTGGAATGGTTGTGCTCTTCGTTCAAATAAATTTGAAAATGAAAAAAAATTAGATGATTACAATGTTGCCCACACGTATGAGTGGGCCAATTTGCAAGCTACAATTTTGCCTAAAAAAACATGGAATAATAACATGATGCTGAGCAAGGAGGTGAACAGGCCGGATCAGGTACAGAACCGTACAGACGGTGGACTGAAGAAAGACATGCTGGATGTGTCTGAAGATGGCTCGGTGTTGGGAAAAAGGAGTGTGCGTCCTGTAGAGGCAGCGAGAGATATTGTTGATTGGCTGGAAATAGAGGGAACTGTGGATGCTAAAAAGAAGAAAGGGGTAGGAGAGTCTGAAGGCAAGAATTGTAATGGGAAGAAAGGAGGAAAGGAAGCTACCGGCCCCGGGGCTGCCGGTCACTTGGCGGGTGCGGATGAGCGCGCCCGTCAGGAGACATGAGGATCCTAAGTTGGAACTGCCGAGGGCTAGGGCAACCTCGGACAGTTCAGGAGCTCGTGTGCCTTGTGAGCACATATCGCCCGTCGGTAGTTTTTATCTCGGAGACCCGTCAGTGTGCCGAAAATGTCAGGAAGCTAAGGCGGAGACTAGGCCTGAAACATTGTATTACCCACAATGGGAAGGGCAAGGGAGGAGGGATAGCATTGTTTTGGGATGAAACAATTGAAATAAAGAGACTCTCAGTTGGCCCGAGGTATATTGATGTGCATATTAGGGAGAATCCTCATAGCCCAAGTTGGCCCGGCACATTTGTGTATGGCGAACCAAGAGCTCATGAACGTCACCATATGTGGGACTTGCTTAGGAGAATCAAGCCGCACTCAAGTGAGCCATGGATGATGATAGGGGATCTGAATGAAACCATGTGGCAGACTGAACACAGCTCAGCAGCTAAAAGGCCAGAAAGAAACATGGCTAACTTTAGAGAGGTCCTCTCGGACTGTAATCTTCATGACCTAGGCTTTAGCGGACCTTGCTGGACTTATGATAATAAGCAAGCAGGTAAAGACAATGTCAAAGCCAGAATAGACAGGGGTGTGGCCTGCCCTCGGTGGTCTGAACTCTTTAAGGATGCACATATCCAGCACATTTGCTCCTCCAGGTCTGACCACCTACCATTCTTGTTAACATTCAGTGAACGCATGGAATACAGGAAAAAGAACAACATCTTCGGTATGAAGCCATGTGGGAGAGGGAAAATTCCTTGTTTGAGACGGTGGACAGCACATGGAGCAGGTCTGCAACTGCTAGTTCACTGGAGGAAATGAAAGAGAAGTTGGGCTCGATACAACAAGCACTGCAAAGTTGGGCTAAGAAAGAATTTGGATCCATTGTTAAGAAAACAATGCAGTTGCGCAAGAAACTCGAGAGCCTCTGGGAAGGACCTCCCACACAGTGGCGGAGCTTGAGAATAATTCAAGAGGGGGCCGTTAGTCAAAAGGAACCAAGTTAATAGGGAAGGAGGGGCTAATTTGTAGTTTAAACACTAATTAGGCTCATGATGTAGCTTGTTCTTCAATGGATGCAAAAAATAAGGGGGGGCCATGGCCCCTGTTGGTCTCCACTAAGCTCCGCCACTGCTCCCACAACTGGTAGGTAGTACGAAATAAACAGAGTAGCGAGGGAACTTGATGAAGTTTTGTTGAGAGAGGAAATTATGTGGAGACAAAGATCTAGAACAACCTGGCTCAAAGAGCGCGATAAAAACACTAAATATTTTCAGTGGAAGGCAACCTGGAGAAGGAAAAAGAGTACCATCACAAGGTTGAAAGATGGTAATGGCCAGTGGGTTGAAGATAAGGATGAGATCCAGCAGATGACCACACGCTTTTTCAAGGACCTGTATACTAAAGATGATAAGGTGGCACCACAGGAATTAATCAACATGATGCAAGCGAGAGTTAATGAGGATATGAATAACATGCTGACAAAGGATTTCACAGAAAAGGAAATCAGTGACGCCTTATTTCTACTCGGCAAATTGAAAGCACCAGGGCCCGATGGGTTTCCAGCCCGCTTCTATCAGAGGAATTGGGACATTTTAAAAGAAGATGTGGTAGGGGCGGTAAAGAAGTTCTTTGCAGATGGGATCATGCCCGAAGGAAACGATACTACTATTGTCCTCATTCCGAAAGGCAGCAACCCCGAGAGCTTGAAGGACTTCCGTCCGATCAGTTTATGCAACGTCATATATAAGGTAGTGGCGAAGTGTCTAGTAAACCGACTAAGGCCATTCCTGGATGAAATCATCTCCGAGACGCAGAGTGCGTTTGTCCCTGGGAGATTGCTAACGGGCAATGCCTACATTGCGTTTGAATGCTTCCATAAAATTCAGCATAGCAAGAACGCACGAGATACTCATTGTGCGTACAAGCTAGACCTGGCGAAAGCATATGACAGAGTGGACTGGGGTTTCCTTGAAAACACTCTGCGCAAATTGGGATTTAATGAAAAATGGACGAACTGGGAGATGAAGTGTGTTTGCTCGGTGAGATATGCTGTTCGGTGCAACGGTGAGCTGCTGGAAACTTTTAGTCCGTCGAGAGGGCTGCGTCAAGGAGATCCCCTTAGCCCATATCTATTCCTCTTTGTCGCGGATGGTCTTACTAGTATCCTGAATAAGGAGATTTCCAATGGTAACATCACACCCATTAAGGTGGCAAGAGGGAGCCCAGGTATTTCGAATCTCCTCTTTGCCGATGACAGCCTTTTGTTCTTTAAAGCATCTGCGGAGGAAGCCAATGCCGTTCAGAAAGCGCTCGCTTTGTTTCAAAATTGCTCGGGTCAGCTTCTCAGCCCAAGTAAGTGTTCAATACTTTTCAGCGAGCGATGCCCGAACACAACCCAAGAACGGATCAAGGAGACCCTGGGTGTGGTGTCGGCCACGTTTGAGAGCAAGTACTTGGGACTCCCTACTCCAGAGGGGAAAATGAAGGATGATAACTTTCAACCCATTATGGACAGGTTTGGCAAGCGATGCAATGATTGGTCGGAAAGGTATATGTCTCATGCAGCGAAGGAGGCACTTGTGAAATCCGTAGCTCAAGCTTTACCCACCCATGTGATGAGTGTTTTCAAGATGTCTGTAGGCTTCTGTAAGAAATATGAGAAGCTTATCAAAAATTTTTGGTCGGGTGAAGATGGAGAACACCGCAAAGTCCATTGGATGGCTTGGGATAAAATGGTAAAACCCAAGAGAGCAGGTGGGATTGGATTCAGAGATATGCATGGTTTCAACCAAGCACTTCTAGCTAGACAAGCATGGAGATTGATCCAGAACCCGGATAGCCTCTGTGCTCGAGTCCTTAAATCCAAATATTTTCCGCATGGTAAGCTCCTTGACACAGTCTTTGCATCGGATGCATCACCTGCATGGAGAGGGATTGAATTTGGGCTGGAACTTTTGAAGAAAGGCCTCATATGGCGTGTGGGTAATGGAAGAAGTATTCAAATCACAAGAGATAATTGGATCCCCAGGAACGAAGGACTCAAAGTGGCGAACTTTACCTCTAGAACTCGGTTGACATGGGTCAACCAACTATTAGTGCAAGGGGAAAATAATTGGAACACCGAACTTACATATCGGATTTTCAATCATTTTGATGCAGATGATATTTGCAAAATCAAACTGCCGACCAATCCGACGGAGGATCAGCTTGCGTGGAATCATGAGAAATCTGGAGTGTTCTCTGTGCGGAGTGCGTATAGACTGGCCATGGACGGACCAGGGCGAGACCTAGCTACATCTACATCTACAGGTGACAGTAACAACCGTAGCATATGGGATCTTATCTGGAAGGCTTCAGTGCCGGAAAAGGTTAAAATATTTGGTTGGAGGGTTGCGACCAATACCTGGCCACCAAGAAGAATAAATTCAAACGAACTCTGGAGGTGGATACTACGTGTAGCATATGTGGATATGCAGAGGAAGAGGAGTTCTACAGTGTGATAGAATGCACCAAAAGCAAGGCTTTGAGATTTGCAATGAGAGAGGTTTGGGACCTCCCGGATGAGGCGACATTCAGAAACACTGGCAAAGATTGGCTACAGATCATCCTGGACACATGCAATGCAGACATGCGGGATAAAATCCTTTTACTGATATGGAGAGCATGGTTCCTACGGGACAACTGCGTGCATGGGGATGGGAAAGAATCCATCTCGAGATCTGCATCCTTCCTGACAAGATATGAAGAGGAAATCCGAAACTGTCTTGTCGCCATAGATAGCGAGAGGGGGAAAGAGCCAGTGGGAAGCAAGAACATACGTAATGTGAGGCGGGAAAATGATGCAGGCAACCATTGGTATGCTCCTCCAGCGGGATTTGCAAAACTGAATACGGACACAGCATACAACCCTGACTCGGGACTGAGCTATGCCGGAGCTGTGGCTAGAGACCACAAGGGAATCGCCGTTGTCTCCATTGGGCAGAATACTGGGACCTGCATGGACGTAATGGAGGCTGAAGCATGTGCTATTAGAGAAGGCCTGATAGGCATGTCCGCTCTATTTAATGGCCATATAATCATCGAATCTGATTGCAGTACACTAGCTAAAGAGTTATCCCCGCAAGCCACAAACCGATCCCACTGTTTTCCGATTATCAGAGATATACGTGAGTGCTTGGGGCACTTCGTATCCTGGCAAGTCAACTGGATCAGCAGGGAAAGGAACAAGCTCGCGCACAACCTGGCGATGGAAGCAAAAGATCATGGGGACTTCAAGATGATTGGAGCTGTACCAAGTAGGGTACAGGAGGTTTGGTTGTATGACCGTAATCATTCTCCTGTATAATTTGGGGGCTCGTCATTCTCAAAAAAATAAATAAATAACGTGATGCTGAGCGTCCTCTGTGCCTCGACCAGGAGCGGCCACTGATGGGCAGGATGAATAGCTCATCAGTGATACAGGGGAAACAACACTGAAGGGTCAGATAATCCTGCTTATCAGAGGAGACCATGTGTCAACAGTGTGGCAACAAAATGTGTGGCATCTCCACACACTGCTGAAACGTGTGCTATGTTGAACCGATTAGTGGGAACTTGCTGTCACTAAATAGACACTATAGAAAAAGCCACGTTGCCGAGATTTTCCCTGTATGCCGAGTGTAAATTAACGGGTGATCGACTTACGTTATGGGTAAACCGAGTACCCAATAAATTACACTCGACTTGCAGTTTTATATCTTTTGTAGTGAGACTTGGCTCAGGACAGAACTGGCTGGCTAGTCTAAGTTGCCTAGTCTACTATTGGTCGTACGCCAGTCATTGCTGACTACCGATCTCTTGACCGTCGGTGCTAAGTCCGACCACTGATGATCCTCAGTCGGCCCATCAGTGATGATTGATTAGCTATACCATTTTCTATGGTACTACTACTTGAGCAATGCATTCGAATCTTTCAACAATACAATACAAACGTTGAGCAGCTGGTCTGACCCGTCGAACTCACTTTGGTTGTTTGGTGTGTATGGCAGTGGAGGAACAACAAGAAATGATAACAAAGTGCATCGTCGCACTCATATCATAAGTACTTGCTCTAAAAACAATACTACATCATGTGTACTAAGGATCAGGGGAATATTTTGCTTTGCTCTTTGATGAAATTCATTTAGAACTCTCGGCCTACATATCTTTATATGGAGCCAATGGAAGAGAGGATTCGCATGCTCAAGTAGGCAATGGGGGAAAATCTTCTAAAGCCGATTCCGACAAAAAGGGATAAATGACTTCGTGTTGTGTGGACGATGCAGCTAACCAGGACACTAAAGGACATCGGGCTATTCAAAGCATATGTATGTGCTTGTGGTGACATGAGTAATGGTATGTAGAGGTCGTACGTGTGTGTCTAAAAAACTGATAGAGGCAGCTTTGCCGTGCTCTTTTCACACAGCTCAAATGCGTCGGTGCCTTCTTTTTTGGTTGCGTGAGTGATTTCCCCTGAGGGCCATGCTTAATTGTCTTGTATTACCCTAGCCCTCTGTACTTTGATTTTTTTTTATTGCAATGGCAGTACTCTGAGTCCGGCCTTCCCTTTCCGGATGATTATTAAATAAAACTAAGGATTCTTTTGCTTCAAATGTGATGATGAAATTCTCCTACTCAGTAGCCGATCCGGAGGGAGCTTTTTTTAGGAAAAGTTAAACTAGTCCTTGAAAGACTACAAGGAATACACTTTCGATGACACTGTCAGCACAATAATGCTTAGCCAAGATGAACCATAAATGCCATGAGGTAACAAAGAAGAAAATTAAGGAAAGCAATGGTTTGCAAAATTGACTGGTCTTCGAAAATAAAGCATGCACATCCCGAGCTTAAATCTACTATAACATAATAGCGCAAACTCCAATATTTCTTCA
This sequence comes from Triticum timopheevii, assembly GCA_963921465.1. Lineage (NCBI taxonomy): Eukaryota > Viridiplantae > Streptophyta > Magnoliopsida > Poales > Poaceae > Triticum > Triticum timopheevii. The sequence goes on from OY997271.1 coordinate 49,388,874, forward strand.
TAAAGCCTTATAATAGATGTACGGAAAACATTTTATACAGCATCACAACATTTGATTACCCGGGCCCATTTTCTCATCAGAGAATCTCATCTTATTTATTCTTTTTTTATGTTATGTATCTGTGTTTTTATTCTTTTTTCTTAAGTTAAGGAATCTACAACAAGTGTCTTGCAAAAATAACTATCCTATCCCTTTCTACATTCTCTCTATATCCTTATTTCATCAGGTAAGTATTGTATAATAGTTCGGTTTTCCGCAATTTTTTCCATTCCTCTGTGTCAATAACCTAATATGGGTTCACCAATCAATAATATCCTCACCGTCGAGAGTAACGACTAGTCGAAGAACACCATGAATTGATGGGTGTTGAGGGCCCATATTGACTATCATGAGATCTTTATTTGTAAGCGGTAGACTCATATCCTTTCTTCCTTAATCCATTATTCCATGAAAATGAATTATGCCATGAATTCCTCAAAGCGAGGCTCATCAAAATGAAAAATCTAAGACTACTAAGAAAAATAATAAAGAAAAAAAATTAAACGATTAAATTACTGCTCCCGAATATAGGAGAATATCAAAAGTTTTGTGGGGCAGTCCGCAAGAAAAGATTTAGATCAATCATATTTGCAAAAAATATAAAAACATGGTTTGTGAAAGTAAAATTCAATTTAGTTTATCCTTGAATTCGTGTCCGCTGCCGCCGGTATGAACTGGGTTTCAACATTTACTGATTTTCGTAAGATATTTGTTATCCAAGATCAGAATACTATTTTAGAGCTCGGCAATCAAGTTTCTTCATTTTGATTTAATAAGTATTTCAATTTACAAGTATTTAAATTAGCCCTACAGGAATTACACATTGTTATATTTATTTAATATAATATTGGGAAGCAGCAGGGAAATGAATGCTGGCAATGGAGAATTGGTGAGGAAGGCTACATATAACACTGAGAGACTAGCTTTCTATTTATGTGTTCTTTTTTGACAACAGATCATAATATAAACTATGCACAATACTAGAATGGTGAACCGAATAGAACTTCTATATAACTAAATAATTGATCTCCACTAACAAATTTCTCTCATATCCCGTGAAATTTTGGAGCCGGAAGATGGATGCATATGTTGTGTTTCATTTTGCTAAATGATATCAATGAAATGGTGTATAAATTCAATAAATTGCATATAGGAATAAATAAACCAACAAAGTTCTTTCTTATATTTTAGATAGAAGAAACATTTCTTCTATCTAAAATAAAAGAATGTACCCTTCTATCCAAATCCAATTTGCATCGATAAAATAAATCAAATTTCAGTAGTAGATGAATAATTGCAAATTTGTATGTGTATGAGATTACAAAAAACTTCAAAATGACTAGTGACATATATTTTAATTTTTCCTAGCCAGGAAAGTACATGAAAAGGAAAGGGGGATTTATGGTTAAGGAAGAAAAAGAAGAAAACATGGGTTTCGATGATTTTGTACTATTTAGTTTCACTAATAAGATATGAGGAGTGAGGACTTGTTTCACATAATGTATGAAAAAGGCCCACAAGATTAGAGAAGTAGTATCCTTATAGTATTTTTTTTTTAAATTCCCGGTCATCCTCACCGGTTCCCTGGACCAAGCACATTCCAAGTGACAAGCACGTACATATATATGGAATGTGCCTACAAGGTGAGCACGCTACATCGAGCTAATTAACTACAGCTATACATTGAGGATCCACATACTACAGAGGAAGCCTGTTGGCTGCAACGGGGGCTCAGCAGCAGGCGGGGCTGATGGCATCGATGGTGGTGCTTACGGCTTCCAGAAGCAACCCGGCTACCCAGGGAACGATGAATCCCCTGCTGCTAGCTTCATCATGCTGTGGCTCCTGGCAAGCACTGAATTACCTCCTCGACAGGGAAGATGCACCCGGGAGGTCAGATGCTGTGCCAATTCAATCATTTCTTGAGTTGCTCGAGGGCACAGGCACCAGCGCAGGCTTGGCGACGCAGCAGCAAGCCTCTGACCATGGAGTAGAAGAAGCTGGCTCTGATCAGCATTCGATCCCTGCGGGATCGCTGGCGGGGGTCGTCACCATAGGCGGGGACACCGCGCTACACGCGGTGGCCAAATACGGTGACGGCGACAACTTCATGAGGAGTGCCGGCGTTATCTACCGCAAGGCGCAGCACCTCCTGGTTACCCAAAACCAGAGAGGTGACACGCCCCTGCACTTCGCTGCCAGGGCCGGGAGTTCTCAGATGGTCGCTCGTTTCATTGATCTTGCTAGAGGCGAGGACGGCGACGGCGGAGAGAGGTTGAAGGTACTCCTGAGAAAGGAAAATGGTCGCAAGGAGACGGCCTTGCATGAGGCTGTCCGCATTGGAAACAAGGATATGGTGGATCTGCTAATGCTGGCTGATTCAGAATTGGCCAGCTATCCAACGGACGGCACTTCCCCGTTGTATCTAGCCATCCTGCTTGAGCAGGTCCACATTGTGCAGTCACTATATGACAATAGTCATGGTAATCTTTCGTATTCTGGACCAGATGGACAAAATGCACTGCATGCTGCTGTTCTTCGTAGCCAAGGTACACATGAGTTATTAATTCCGCCGTTTCTTTGAAATTTACACTCTTTCTATGTCGATAAATATGTGTCATTTTAAGATTGATATAGCCAGTGTTCTAAAACGTTCATCACTAATGTACACACAAGATTTATTTACATTGTCCATGTGAAAATAATACTAGTAGATGTTCCAAATTTTGACAATATGGGAGTGGCTATTTAACACTCGAACAATTGTTGGAAAGAAGTCATTTTTATTTCTATCTCTTGGATAAATGGCACCTTTTACTAATTAAGTGATAATATCGCATCAAACGGGTACAAAGACCATGAATACAAACCCGACATCCACATGACTAAAATGCACCCAAATAACAATAATGCGATAACACCAGCAAAGCCCAAGGTCGCAAAAGATCAACGCGTACACAGTAGATGACACCAATTACTTTCCCTCCTGTAGACTTTAAAGAGTGGTTTGATGCATATCATTTTTTTTAAACATAAGTCATAAATTCACAATCTTATATTTACTAATTGGAGGCACCTTTGAAGCCTCCACATTAATCCACATCATCAAAATTAATTTCACCATTAGATTTAAAATTTAATGGTCAGGATATATTTGAAGACCATGACTTAGCGTACGCAAAGAATTAAACATATATGTACAAATAGGAGAGACACCATACACGTACTAAGAAGAAGGAAAAAAACATCATGCACATGAAGGATTGAACCCTCCCGTAAAGGAAGAGTCCTCCTGCTATAAAAAAGGAGTCCCCATCACCCATGTTGATGTGTTCCTAAAATGAACACTCCTTGCAATTAAAAAACCCACTTGACTTCTCCCTTTTGAAAAAAGGAAAATAATAAAAAGATTAAAAAGGTACGTACAAATAAAAGATCCACATCCCAAGCTAAGAAAAGTGCCCACGTCACTAATTAAATAAAAAAAAGAGTCCGTCACAGTTTCTTGCATTGCAAGAGACCACGTCCATTTTCAGATGAAAAAAATTCCTACAAATAAGGAGTCCTCAAGCCTGACGATTAAAAAGGAAGGTTATACTAATTGAGAAAGAAATTTCAACCCCTACGTACACAATACGAAGGACCAGCCAAAATAAAATATATCATACACAAATTTTACGAAAATCTCCCTTCAAGGGCTACCAGATATCACCACTGCTCGGGTCATTAATTTAATATATGAAATTACCCAATTTTAATACAATAAAGTAAATCTGCATAAATTATCACACATAAAAAAATCAATGAATGTACGTTAAGAAATATATATGAAAGGGATATAATTTTTTTGAACTAAGGCTTGGCAAGCCAGATAATTGAGTATTTCAAATAGGAATATTTCAACAGCAACACTAAATTTTAAATTTGCCACTCCCAATAGATTTTCAATTTATAGGGTAATTTGTTTTCCAAGTATTACGAGATAATATACTATTTAATTTGATGATGATAGACACGTATGTAGAGCATTCGTTTTTATCTTAAAAACACCCAGTAGCTCTTCTAATCATTTTGTGTATGCTAAAAAAATACACCATCTTTGTAAAAAGCTAGCCCATGCGGTTTATGCCTCTCATTTCAAATGTTGTTGAGCAGTCAGCATGTGTAGTGTATCTCTCGAAATTATATGCATTATCCTGTAACCAGGAAGATATGTATCTTGCCTTATGTATCGAATTAATAAACACTTTCCCTGCCCCACAGTAGGTGGTGCAACATTCATGGAGAAATGTATCTTACAACTTTGATAGGAACATTTCATTGAGACCAATGATGGCGGTTTGCGCAACATAGATGGGAAAATTACATGCACTCCATCCAACAAGGAAGCTCATAATACTCATGCTTATTGTTGTTTTATAATTGTTTGAGTAAGTTACAATCTGTCCAGTTGTATGATATCTGACATTTACCTCCTGGGTTTTATATGTTAACAGAATTTTGTTAATAATTATGTATGCTTATAAGAGCTAGGCCGTGCAGGTGCACGGGTGAATGACTAGTATAATATAATTATTATGATAAATTTACTATTTTCTGCGGGTATGATAAATATACTTAATCTAGGACGCTGGAGGAAACATCTTGCACTCACACTCCAAACCTGACCGCCTAAGGGGAATGCTTGCAACGTTCTAGATAACTCGGCACTCCTCTATTTTATAAAAGAGATGATGTTAGGCATCCTTTATTTTTGACTTTTTGTAGAAACTGGTGCTACCTTCGTTCAGGTTTACTAGTCCCCTCATATTATGGGTCATGTTGACCATGACAATAACTAATAAAATATAAGTTACAGGTAGCAGATATAATATCATTAAAAACTACTCTCAAATACGATCAAACAGAATAAGTTTTGAAGACATGTATTAACATCTTGCTAGTCAAATATATGGTCAAATTTTGATCCAAAAACAATGTGTACTAATAAACCCGAACTGAGGTAGTAGTAGGCCATAGGCCTAAGATAAAATACATGGGAGCAGGTGTTACTCCTACCAATACCCATAGGGTTATGCTAGCGTCAAACGGGATGATCCCGTGCGTGGCTTATCAATACTGAACCACTGTTTGATTAACCCACGTTGAACGTCTAGAAACTATGGAGGGAAACACTCTTGTTAGGATTGCAACTCTCGTATGGCGGGAAACCACAACGGATAAGCCAAACTATACGCTCCAAGTAAAAAGATAATCCCTTTCATTCACCACATGGGTGGAGCCCACCATTATTTGCCCTTTCTCATCATTACTATGAATCAACTATCTTAATCTAAAATTTCTCTTAGCAACACAATAGAATCTGAACATGCCAGAGATGACGATATAAGAGCATCTACAACCGGAACCCTCAAACATGTCTCAAACGCCTAGGCAGGCCGTCCTGTCGCTGCCCGGTCACGATATTTTGACCCAGACGGACCTCTCAAACGGCCCTCAACGCCCGGGCTGACCGGCGCCGCCCATATCCAGCCCAAATATGAGGCGGATATGTGGGGCCCGAGCACGCCCGGGCATGCCCGCCACGTCGGACTGAAAAGGGGTCCCAGCCGGAAACGCCCTCAAACCCGGCGGTCTGAATCTCGTTTTCTCCGTCGGACCGGTGGCCCCGCGTGACGCAGCTTCGGCGTGCCGTGTAGTGCATTGCCCGACTATTTAAGTCGACCGGCGACACCAAAACCCTACGATCCATCGACAATTTTCTCCTCCTGTCCGCCGCCGCCGTCACTTTCCACTCCGCCCGTCCGCCTAGTAGCCATGCCCCCACGTTGCCGGGTGAGGAGCGAGCCCTTTCTGACGTTGGAGCGCCGGCTCGAGTTCCTTGAGCAGATCCGGGCTAGGTGCGAAGCCCGGATCGCCGTGGGTCTACCTCCGGATGCAGTGGATCTGGAGGAGGAGTTGAAGGAGGTGGTGGTGGAGCAGGAGGAGGAGGATGTGGGGGCCGCTGGCGATGGGGATTTGCAGGTGGAGCAACATGCCATCCACGATTCCCTCCGATCGAAGTCGGTTGTAGAGGCAAGACGCCGTCGCTGGCAGGAGATGGAGGCGCAAGAGGCCGCGGACGAGGCGGAGATGTTAGCCTACATGGATGAGGTCGAGCAGGAGGAGGATGAGCCGGAGCCCTCCTACCCGCCTGTCCAGCCGGCGCCCGGCACCGTCGTCATGGACATCTCCGATGAAGAAGAGTAGCTAGGATAGTACGTAGATGTAGTACGTAGGATTACGTTGGCTAATTTGAGGCGTGCCCGGTGAGTGCCCGCGGACGCGGGGCCGGATTTGCAATGTCCGGCTGTAGATGCTCTAAGAGCACTAGCTAAAGCACAATGCTACAATAACGTCACGGCATACGACTTCCTCAATCATGATGGCATCAACAATACGATCTTTTTGTGCATTGCAAAAGAAATAATATATCTACTTGAAAAATAAACAACTCTCATCATGACGGAAGGGTGTGTCTAGGTAAGATCAGAGGGACTAAGTTAAGAGGGGAAATTCTTACTGATATGTTCAAACAAGGTGTGACGAGCAAGAGTAACATACAAGCATGCATGCTGAAATTCTAACATATTGATAGGAATGTTCTTATAACTTATAACCCGTAGCAGATGAACATGGCATGTTAACATTCGATATCAATGTGTGTTTTGTAACATAATCAAACAGGAGTTCCCATTCTTAGTAGCATGGTTGGATGGTTCACTTATTTGGAACTAAGATTGGGCCGTAAAATATATTTTCAAAGCTGTAACTAAAAACATTTTTTTTCGTCCACCAACTTAGCTAATATAAAGAGTAATTTTACAGTGATGACAGAAATGCTACTGAGCTGGAACATTGACCTTACCACACAAGGTGACCAAAATGGGAGCACACCCCTTCACTTTGCAACATCAATGTTGCACCCGAGAGGTGTACATTTCTGGATCTTTCGTCCTTGGTTCAATTTTCCATGGGATCGTGATGCTTGGAATTCAAGCGTGCCATTCACACTACTGCTCCGAGCTAATCGAACTCCAATGTTTCAGTCAGATAACAAGGGATCATTTCCTATACACATTGCTGCCTCCACAGGTGCGAAGAATGCTATTGTCAAATTCTTAGACAAGTGTCCCAATGTTGCTGGTTTTTGTGACATCAAGGGAAGAACTTTCCTTCATGTTGCTATCGAAAAGAAAAGGTGGAATATAGTTGCATATGCTTGTAAAACTCAGTCATTATCATGGATTTTGAATATGCAAGACAATGATGGAAACACAGCGCTACACCTATGTGTAAAGCTTGGGGACCAGGATATATTTGCTTTGCTCTTGGAGAATCAGGAAGTGCGATTAAATGTAATAAATGACAAGGGTGAAACTCCTCTAGATCTATCGGAGAGCAAACTTCGTGCTGGTGTCGGGTCAATTTATGCATGGGTAATTTATATTCTTCTTTCCGTTCATTCTTTGCCCCTCTAGTCAAAGGAAAAAAGGTTAATCCATATATGACTTAATCTAATGTTTGCTCTTGCAGAACCCTAGATATTTGATAAATGTTGCACTAAAATATTGCCATGCTAAGCATGGCAGTCGTCGGTTGGATCACTTTGAAGGAGAGTACATTCAACCAGAGGATGAAGAGAAAGAATCACAAAACATGACAAATGCAACACAAACTTTGGCCCTTGGCTCGGTGCTAATGGCAACTGTGGCATTCGGTGCAACTTTCACTCTACCCGGGGGTTACAAAGGCGATGGCACGCCAGCACTTTCTGGGCGGTATGTTTTTGATGCATTCATCGTGGCCAATTCATTAGCATTCTGTTGCGCCGGTATAGCTACCATCAGTCTCATGTACTCTGGAAAAGCTATTGTTGATGTGCCATTGCGCAGTTGGCACTTTGACATTGCAGTATTTTTTGCGTTCGGTGCAGTCACTAGCTTGGCTACTGCCTTCGTGTTAAGCTTGTATTTGGTGCTAGCCCCGGTTGCTCACATGACTGCTACTATAATATGTGTGGTGGCTTCTATTTTATCTCTCTGTGGATACATAGACTCGTTACGAGGTCATCCCGTGGGAAGAGCATTACACCGTAGAATGGGAAATCCAGCATTGGTGATATTTGCTCGTCTTCTCTTCCTGGAAACGGTGACAGTATTTTGGCCCTTGGTAGCGACCTTCATTTGGGCAGAGATTTCGACAAGATACCATCACAAATGACTTGAAAAATGGTGGTACAAGAGTGAAGATTAGATAATAAAATGTACGAGTTCATAAGCTGTCAATCTTCGACATCTACAACATATATCCAAACGAATGTTCTGTAAGTTTTTGGTGCACCTTGTACGCCGCTGTTTATATATTTTCCAAAACAATTTGAGTGCATGAATATTTATTTTGTATTTTGCAGAATACTGCTACTTAGTTGACTAGTGTATGTATTTCATTTCTGAACAACATGTAGAAGTTATGTACATTGCATGGTATTTTGTTGATATAATAGCAAAGAAGCTTATTGTTACCACATAAGTAAGAATAACTCAGATTTACTATATGGAAATATCTATTGCAAAAATTATTTAATTTTCTAACTCCTTTATTTAGGGCATCCAAGTCAACTTGATTTTTTTTAAAGAATTCAACTTGTGCCATAATGAAACAGAGGAAAGCAATTCTTGTAAAGAGTGCAATCAGCAATATTTTCTTTGACTATCTTCTAAAATGGTCGAATGCACACTTGTTCGTGTACCTATTATTAAGGGGTGCACCAAATTTAAGCCCAATATATCCCACTCCTTCCTCACAAATCCAAATATCTCTCTTATGTCCAAGGCCCTTATGACTTTTGTACCACCACGAAATAAATATTTCCCTCAAATAATCCATTAGACTTCTCACCCTTTCTTTAACAAAATATGAAATATCACCCCACATTTTTTCAGAAAATTAAAAAAATAGAATTACCATCAAGTAGTTTGTTCACTATTATACAAGGTGGGCTCTTAAGCATTGTAGTGACCTGCCATATTTATACAACTGAATTTACTCGACTACTATAATTCACCTACAACGTAGTTATCATGTTGATATTGTTTGAACTATAACACTTTACAAGACCATACACCTACTCTTTGTAATTATGGTGATAGTGTTGACCAATGGGATGATCGCTTTCAGTTTGAATCTCTAACGGGTTTTCGTATCGTGAACCAGAGTTTTTGTAACTTCAATGACATAAGGTCATTTAACAATTTCAAGAGTGGACAAATTTGGTCACTCTTGTGACACCAACAAGTTCCAGAAGTACTATGCCTTCATAAAGAGAGTTGATCAAGATGACTTAACAATCCATATAAGTTCGCTTGAGTGTTTTCCATGTGGAGAGACGGAGAAGCGTTTGGTGCAAGATGGTCCGTGTGCTAGCTGTGGAATATTCAGAGCTAGCAGTTGACGGAGTCGATTCCGACAGATCTCGGGTAGGGGGTCCCGAGCTGGTAGTCTAGGCACGATGGTAATAGGACACAAGTGGGACGTGATGTTTACCCATGTTTAGGCCCTCTCAAAGAGGTAAAACCCTACATCCTGCTTTGTTTCTATGGGTTGTGGATGGGGTACAGAGTACAGGTTGATCTACCTCGAGATCGTATATGAATGAGTTGGCTATGAAGGAAATATGCCCTAGAGGCAATAATAAAGTTATTATTTATTTCCTTATATCATGATAAATGTTTATTATTCATGCTAGAATTGTATTAACCAGAAACATAATACATGTGTGAATACATAGACAAACATAGTGTCACTAGTATGCCTCTACTTGACTAACTCGTTAATCAAAGATGGTTAAGTTTCCTAACCATAGACATGAGTTGTCATTTGATTAACGGGATCACATCATTAGGAGAATGATGTGATTGACTTGACCCATTCCGTTAGCTTAGCACTTGATCATTTAGTATGTTGCTATTGCTTTCTTCATAACTTATACATGTTCCTATAACTATGAGATTATGCAACTACCGTTTACCGGTGGAACACTTTGTGTGCTACCAACGTCACAACGTAACTGGGTGATTATAAAGGTGCTCTATAGGTGTCTCCGAAGTTACTTGTTGGGTTGGCGTATTTCGAGATTACGATTTGTCACTCCGATTGTCGGAGAGGTATCTCTGGGCCCACTCGGTAATGCACATCACTATAAGCCTAGCAAGCATTGTAACTAATGAGTTAGTTACAGGATGATGTATTACGGAACGAGTAAAGAGACTTGCCGGTAACGAGATTGAACTAGGTATTGAGATACCGACGATCGAATCTCGGGCAAGTAACATACCGATGGCAAAGGGAATAACGTATGTTGTTATGCGGTTTGACCGATAAAGATCTTCGTAGAATATGTGGGAGCCAATATGAGCATCCAGGTTCCGCTATTGGTTATTGACCGGAGACGTGTCTCGGTCATGTCTACATTGTTCTCGAACCCGTAGGGTCCGCACGCTTAAAGTTTGATGGCGGTTATATTATGAGTTTATGTGTTTTGATGTACCGAAGGTAGTTCGGAGTCCCGGATGAGATCGGGGACATGACGAGGAGTCTCGAAATGGTCGAGATGTAAAGATCGATATATTGGACGACTATATTCGGACATCGGAAAGGTTCCGAGTGATTCAGGTATTTTTCTGAGTACCGGAGAGTTACGGGAATTCGCCGGGGAGTATATGGGCCTTATTGGGCTTTAGGGGAAATAGAGAGGAGAGGCTGGGCGCCCTTCCAAGGCCTAGCCCGAATTGGACTAGGGGGAGGGGCTGCGCCCCCTCCTTCCTTCTCTTCTCTCTCCCCTTTCCTTGACTCCTACTCCTACTACTTGGAAGGGGGGGGGGGAATCCTACTCCTGGTGGGAGTAGGACTCCTCCTAGGGCGCGCCATAGAGAGGGACGACCCTCCCCCTCCTCCACTCCTTTATATACGGGGAGGGGGGCACCCCTTGGAGATAGAACAATTGATCATTGATCTCTTAGCCGTGTGCGCTGCCCCCGTCCACCATAGTCCTCCTCGATGATATCGTAGCGGTGCTGACGGAACTCTGCCTCAAAGCTCGGCTGGATCGGAGTTCGAGGGATGTCATCGAGCTGAACGTGTGCAAGAACTCGGAGGTGCCGTGCGTTCGGTACTTGATCGGTCGGATCGTGAAGACGTACGACTACATCAACCGCGTTGTGCTAACGCTTCTGCTTTCGGTCTACATCAAAATGTTTGACGCATACATCTTGGGAACAATATTACATCAAGGATGGTTATCTTATGAGAGCTAACAAACTATGCATTCCCGAGTCTTCTCTTCGTTTGCTACTTTTTCAAGAGGCTCATGGAGGCGGACTCATGGGACATTTTGGACGCGACAAGACTTTCGCCACGCTCTCCAAGAACTACTTTTGGCCCAAGATGTTCCGCGACGTCTCACGCTTCACTACTCGATGCTCTACATGCCACAAAGCTAAGTCAAAAGCTCAATATCATGGTCTTTACATGCCTCTTCCTATTCCTTATCAGCCTTGGGAAGGCATTAGCATGGATTTTGTACTTGGTTTTCCTAGAACTCAAAATGGAAAGGATTCCGTGTTTGTTGTTGTGGACCGATTTTCTAAGATGGCACATTTCATTCCTTGTAACAAGGTAGACGATGCTTCACAAATTGCAAATCTCTTTTGTAGGGAAATCTTGCGTCTCCATGGAGTACCAAAGACAATCGTCTCCGACCGCGACGTCAAGTTCTTGAGTTACTTTTGGAAGACCCTATGCGCCAAGCTCGGAATCAAGCTCTTGTTCTCATCTGCATACAATCCTCAAACCGACAGCCAAACGGAGGTGACAAACCGGACTCTCTCCACTCTACTTCGCGTGTTGATCAAGAAGAACATCAAGGAGTGGGAAGCATGTCTACCCATCGCCGAGTACGCCTACAACCATGCAAGACATTCAACGACCGGCAATTCCCCTTTCGAGGTCGTCTACGGCTTCAACCCGTTGTCACCATTGGACATACTACCTCTTCCTCTACAAGAACGCACCAACATGGATGCGAGTGCACGGGCAAGCTACATCAAGAAGATGCATGAGGATACAAGACACACCATCGAGCGCCAAGTACAACGACTAGCGACCAAGTTCAACATCAACAAGCAACCCATGATTTTCAACATAGGTGATCTCGTGTGGCTACACCTTCGCAAGGACCGCTTCCCCAACGAACGAAAGTCCAAACTTCTCCCTCGAGCCGATGGACCCTTCAAGGTGTTAGCACGCTACAACAACAACGCTTACAAGATCGACCTACCAAGCGACAAGTACAACGTGAGCGACATCTTCAACGTCAAAGACCTCTCGCCTTACCATGGTGATGAAGATTTCGATCCGAGGTCGGATCTCTTCCAAGGGGGGGGGGGGATGATGCGGAGCATCCCATGATCATCCCCATGGACGCATCGACATCCCCTACAACACCGCGTGGACCCATGACTCGAGCGCGTGCAAGAGCTCTTGAAACAGAGGTGACATCACTCCTCTCCCAATTCCCTTTCGATTCACATGAGACATGGTTACTACCTCAAACGGAAACGCTATGCATACTCAGGTACCAAGGAGTTAACCGTGAAGAAGCTAGGAAGCAGGGAGAACCGAAAGCGGAAGACATGCGTGAAGATGGAGAGGAAAAGCACCAAAGCCCAGACTGGCCGGACGATCCGGACGGCGGCCCGGACAATCCGGACAGAGCCCGGACGATCCGGACCACCACCCGGACGATCCGGCTAACTCACCCCAAAGGCACCCGAAGCTCCCACATGAAGCCGGACCATCCGGGCCCCGTCCCGGATCATCCGGACCCTGCCCGGACGTCCGGACCCCCAGCCGGACATCTGGCCCTGCGCAGCCACCAGCCGAGCCTCCAGCTCATCCGCGCCTCCACCCGGACCATCCGGACCAGCCCGGATCATCCGGCCCCACTCCCGGATCATCCGGCCAGCGCCTGCGCGCGCGTGTTGGGCTGAGCCCATGTACCCCTTCGCCCCCTAGTCTATATATAGGACTCCCCCTCCTCTTGAGACTTAGCATTGGATTAGCTCATATTTGTGTGAGAGCCTTTGCTCATCCACTTGGATACTTCTCCTCGGAGATCACGACCTCTTCGGAGAATATCCCCCAAGCGGATTCAAGACCCCTTCTAGGGAAGAACATCAAGGCCTCCTCACGGAGAAGAACGGTTCCTTTGTATCCTTACCTTTGTTGACTTTGGATCTCGTGTATCTCTTATGTGTGTGGTGATCTAGCACTTGTGTGATCGATTCCTTGTTGGTTTAGTGATTCCCTCTCGTTTTCCCCGTGTTTCCCTTTGTGCTTCCGCGTGTTCTTCGTGATTCCCCGTAGGATCCACTCCAAACGTGAAAGATCGACGCCATAGGGTTCCACCCTACATCATCTTGTCAGTTTCGAGTTGGTGTTCCCACCATCCTTCTTCAACATCATGACGCACGTCCTAGTTCACCTATGCGAAGAGATTAACGTTTTGGGTCCTGTATTTCTACACAATATGTTCCCCTTTGAGAGGTTCATGGGAGTCTTAAAGAAATATGTTCATAACCGTGCTAGGCCAGAAGGAAGCATCTCCAAGGGCCATCAAAATGAGGAGGTCATTGAGTTTTGTATTGACTTTATTCCTGACCTTAAGCTGATTGGTGTTCCTGAATCGCGGCATAAAGGCAGACTGGATGGAAAAGGCACGCTAGGAGGGGAACAAATAATATGTATGGACGGACATTCTCTCACTGAAGCACACTACACAGTTCTACAGAATTCCACCTTGGTGGCTCCGTATATGGATGAACACAAGAATTTGCTACGCTCCAAACACCCGGAGCGGTCTGATGACTGGATTACACGTGAACAAACCAGGAGTTTCGCCAGGTGGTTGCAGACACGTACCATGCATGACACCTCTATTGAAGATGACCTGTACTTGCTGTCCCAGTTACCATCTTCGAATATAATGACTTTCAAAGGGTACGAGATAAATGGTAATACATTTTACACGATCGTCCAAGATAAGAAGAGCACCAACCAAAACAGTGGTGTCCGCTTTGATGCAGAAACCAAGACGGGAAAGGAAACATATTATGGTTATATACAGGACATATGGGAACTTGACTATCGACGTGGTTAAAGGTCCCTTTGTTTCGGTGCAAATGGGTCAATATGACATGAGGCGGGGCAACGGAAGACCCGCAGTACGGAATGACAATAGTGGATCTCAACAATCTTGCATATGCAGACGAACCATTCGTCCTAGCCAATGATGTGGCACAGGTTTTCTATGTGAAGGACATGCCTACCAAGCCAAGAAAAAGAAAAGATAAGGAAGCGAATGCATCGTACGATGAGCCAAAGCGGCACATAGTTCTTTCTGGGAAGAGAAATATCGTGGGAGTGGATGACAAGACAGACAAGTCAGAAGATTATGAAAAGTTTGATGAAATTGCTCCATCATAGTGAATATTGACCCGAGCATCCCGTTAAATGATGAAGATTTTCCATGGTTACGGCGCAAAGGGACACACGCGAAGAAAAAGTTTCACACGGCAAAGATCTGGGATGTGATCGGCTTCACTATCATCACACCCAGAGGGGAATCTCTGTAATAGTTAGGGTAGTTATGTGTTTTGGCATTTGAAACGCGAAGAAATTTTATGTGCAAACAAATTCTTTCATGCCTTTACTGATTTTTAAAGTTAAGTTATTCACAAACTAGTGATTCACACTAATTTCAAATAATTCAAAATTTAAACTATTCAAATTTTAAAACTACGGGCACTAACAGAAAGTTTGTAATTTTTTGTACCTAAAGCAAAAATATTCACAAAGAAACTCTAAATACACAAAAAAAAAAACAACACAAAAATAAATAAAGCAAAAAAAATAAAAAAAGCCCGCCTACTAGGCCAGAGCGGCCTGCATACGACTAGAAACCCAACCTGTTGTTGGGCCAGGATGCATGCCCGCAAAGGCCAAGTGGGCCCACAGGGCAGCAAAGAACACGTAGGCCCAGTAGGCCTGCTTTGGAGAGGAGCTCGAGAGAGCGACCGCACGGGGGTTTATAAACCAGTGCGGTCGCCCCTCGGCTAGCGAGGTGGGACTAAACTTGCCGCACCGCACCTGCGCCAGCGCACCCCCTTTAGAAGAAAATAAATAATGCAGAAAAGAAAAAAATTATAAGAAAATGTTGGGGTGCTGCCGGTGGGCCTGCCAGACCTAGGTTGTGCAAATGCAGGCCCAGAAGGGCCAGCAGGCTCACAGGGCAGCGCGCCCTAGTTAGGCCCAGAAGCCTGCTATATAGAGGAGTTCGAAAGGGCAGCCGGGGCTGGGTTTATAAACCAGTGCGGCTGCCCTTCGCTCGGCGAGGTGTGACTAAACATAGCGCACCGCGGGTGGCAGCGCACGGCCATTAGTACCGGTTGGTGGCTCCAACCGGTACTAAAGGGGGGGCCTTTAGTACCGGTTTGTGCCACGACCCGGTACTAAAGGGGGTGCGGTTCCCGCCGCTTGGCCTGGCCAAAACAGGCCTTTAGTACCGGTTAGTGGCTCCAACCGGTACTAAAGGTGCCTTCTATATATACAACACTTACGAAAATTTCATTCTCCCTCTGTTTCTTCCTCTGTTTCCATCGTCTCCGTCGCCGTCGCCGCCATCGTCCCCGTCGCCGCCCCGTCCCCGTCGCCGCCCCCGTCCCCGTAGCCGCCCTCGTCTCCTTCGCCGCCCTGGGCCCGTCCCCGTCGCGCCGTCCCCGCGTCGCCGCCCCCGCGTCACGCCCCGGCCCGTCACTGCCCCCGGCCGTCGCCTCGCCGTCGCCTCACCGTCGCCGTCGCCCCGCTGTGAGCTCTCCCCCTCTAACCCCTCTCCCTCGCCCCCGGCGGCCACCATGGGCGCCGCCCCTCCCCGAGCCCATACACACACACAAACATGCATGATGAACACACACACACACACGTACATATGTATGAATTAATGCATGTATATATTAGTATATACGTATTTTGTATGTTTAATTAGTTTAGATTATTTAGATTATTATTTTTTCACTATTATATATGTATGAATGCATGTTAGATGGATATAATTAGTATGGAATTTTTTTATATAATGTTGTTTTTCAGTTTTTTAATGGATGTATAGAAGTTGTGTTTTCTGTTTTTAGTGTTAGATGCTTAATTAGTATGACATAGTATATAGATTTTTGACATATGCAATGATAGCATAATTAGTGTTATATAGAAATGTTAGAACTTTTAGTTATCAAAATCCAATCATTAAAAAAATGTTACTTTTTGCGGGCATATAGCTAGTATTTGTTCTCGACGATGCCCGGCCCGCATCCTCGCCGTCGACCCGTCCGTGATGACGCCCAGCCGACCCATGTCCGGGACTGGGCTCCGCCGGGCTGGCACTGGGAGGTGCTGCCTGGAGGGGCGCGCCGCTTGATGAGGAACCCGGCCCCGGGTCCCGTCGTCGACCCTGATCTCGTTTGGTGGCGTTTGCGTGGGCCAGTTTCGGTGCGGAGGGACCCGGCCCCGCCGGAGGTGGTATGTCGTCGTGTCAGGGAGGAGGACGAGCACGTCCATCGCTACATGGTTGCGTTAGAGGGCGGCAGGTTCTCCAATACCTGGCAGTTTCTTCGGGGATCTCACTTCAGCTATGATCCTGTGAGGGTTCCTTCTCTTTGAGTGTCCACCGCCCGCGCCGCAGGAACCGTGAGTGTCCTAGATTCTTCTGTAGTATTCGATCTTTAATTAGCTACCTATCCAGTGATGTACTATTCAATATTATATATTATTCGAGACGATGTATTCGAGATTATATCTATTATTCGAGACGATGTAATTTGAATACTAAATTGTTTTATATTTCTTTTGGATTAGTTAAAAAAAAGCTATGGCAGACAATACCGACAGAGAGGGAGAACATACCATGTTCGATATGATACGCGGGCCAGATGATGATCAGAATGAAGAAGATTATGACGGCTCCGAATGAAGAACATGTTGATCCTGAAACAACAAAGACCGGCGAGGTATATATATTTATATAAGCAGGCATCTGGTGATCATCACATGTTTTGAATGACTTGAAGATATATTAACGAATTGATCTTTGTTCTTTCAGCCATCCGGATCGAGCAAATCTTCAGGCAAAAGGACGAAACGAGGCCCGAACAAAAAGTTGAAGGACGGCGTAAAGTACAATATCGAGGCATGCAGACCTAATGGCGAACCATTAGCGCCTAAGAAGATTGCGGACAAGTTCTTCGTCAGTGCGGAGTTCTTGTGAAGGACCAACTCCCGATCAAACTTCAAGAATGGAGAGAGCCAGCAAAGCCACGTCCAGATGTTACTTTTGTCGACAAGAATCAAAAAGATCTGCTTTGGGATACTCTCATGGAACATTTCACCCTACCAAATCATTTCACAGAAGTAGATGTGCAGAAAGTCAAGGACGCTGCTCTTAGGAAGATGGCGGTTGCATTCAAGAACCACAAGAATCGTGAATGGGACAAGTACGTCAAGGGAGGAAGGAAGACTCCAGTATTCGAGGGAACACTAGAGAACCAACGTGCTCATTGGGACGATTTCGTGAAATTCAAGGATTCAGAATTAGCTAAGGAACGGTCGAGAATAAACAAGAAGAATGCCGAAAAAAAGGATAAGTTCCATAAGCTGGGGCCAGGTCGCTATGCGGTGGCAATGCCTAAGTGGGATAAGTCTGAGAAAGAGATGGAGGATGCAGGTGTCACTCCGGTTACTAAGAGCTGGCCCCCCAGGTGCAGGACTTGGTTCTATGCGCATGGGGGGGATTTGGACCCGAAGACAGACAATGTTTCGACGAAGGCAAGTCTGAAGGGAGCCGACGATGCGATACTTGTTGCAATAGAAGAGGCACGATCGGGGGTGTTCCAGTCCAACAGAGAGAACGACGAGCTTACGCGTGCCCTGGGAAATCCTGAACACCCGGGAAGAACACGAGGCAAGGGCCTATTCCGTGGTATGTGGGGTTTTCAGACTGGAACACCGACTACAGAACCCATGTGTCATGGTTCTAAGTCTGACAGTAGAAATAGGGGTAGGAAAGGGGGAGGCGATGTCCTAGCTATGGAGTAGTTGTGAAGACAAACGATGTACGAGTTCAGGCCCTTCTCGGAGGAAGTAACAGCCCTACGTCTCGGAGCCCTGAGGCGGTCGAGTGGATTATGAGTATGAGTATTACAAGAGTGCGAACCCCTCTATCTGTGGAGGGGGGTGGCTTATATAGAGTGCGCCAGGACCCCAGCCAGCCCACATAATGGAGAGGTTAAAGTGCATTAAGCCTGGGGCGTTACTGGTAACGCCCCTCATAAAGTGTCTTAACTAACATTAAGTCTATTCAATAGCAAGCCGTTGCGCTACGGAGTGCCTTCTGACCTTCTGGTGGTCGAGTGAGTCTTCATGGTCGAGTGAGTCTTCCATGGTCGAGTCCTTCCAGGCCAGTCGAGTGGATCCTTTCCTGGTCGACTGAAAGGTGATGTCTTCTAAGAGCGCCCTAGGGCAGGACGTTTAGGTCAGGCCTATGACCCTACCCTAGGTACATGAATCCATCATTGGCCCCCGAATGGATTGAGGCTTGAGTGAAGGAGGAGTTGACATTGTTTCCGATTGTCCTTTGTACACTGGCTAAGTGTTGTCTTGGATCAAGATCTTCTCCGTTGATGACAAGCGACTTTTCTTCAGTCGACTCGATCCATTCTTGTTCTTTAGTCGAGTGACCTTTTTTTACTTTGCTATTCCTGAGCGACGGATCGCAGGAAATCTCGCACTTGACAGACCGATCTGTCGCTCGCGGATCTCGCGGGATACGAAATTTGGGGAAGCGCGCGAAGCGGAACGGACTGCGGCGTTCGGATGGGACATAACAGGAACGCCTCGATTTCCACGCCGCTTTTTCCGCCACGTATCGTGCAGTGCAGCTGTTCGGGATATGATTGGATTGCTCGGGTCCACCTGTCATCCACTCGGAAGGGATGCTATAAATGCAACTCTCGGGGGCTTATGCACAGTACCCCGCTCTTCCTCCTCTGCTCTCCTCGCCTCCGCCCTCCGCAACCGCTGCTGCTCTCTTGCTACCTCCTCTCCTGCGCATTCCGCCGGCGGCCATGGGCAAAGAGAAGACGACGATGTTGGAGCGTGCGAAGAAGGCGTCGGCGGCGGAGAAGGTGTCGGCGGCCGAGAAGGCAAAGGGGAGATCTACCGGCCGTGGTGGTTCCTCGTCGAGATCCAACCTGCCGAAGGGCTGGGTCCAGGGAGATTGGATCCAGTCGACCATCAAGGAGAAGGATCTCCTCGATATGGCCAACGACGGGTTGATCCCCCACGGCGCCGCGAGGCTTCCTGGCCGAGAGTGGCAGCCCCAACCAGAAGAGGGTGAGTGCGTGCTCCTGGCCACCCATGTCGACCGGGGATTTTCATTACCACCGAGTGTTTTCTTTCGGGGTTTCCGGAATTTCTTCGGAGCCCAGCTCCACCATTTTACTCCAAACTCCATCGCATATCTTGCTGCGTTTGTGTCTATGTGCGAAAACTTCCTGGGCTGTCGACCGCACTGGGGTTTGTTCAAGTACATCTTCACATGTCGCTCTCAGACTGTGAAGAAGGCAAGCCCTGGTGACGAGAAGACCCAAGTAGTTCAGATGTGTGGTGGCTTAGGGGTCCAGTTGAGGAATAAAAGCACCTTCCCAGCTATGTCTTTTCCCGAGTCGGTCAGGGGCTGGCAGTCGACCTGGTTCTATTGCCGGAATGAGACGACGCCGGGGCAGTCGACTGGTCTTCCTGCATTCACCATGAGCCGAGTGAACAGACCCTCCTCCCTGAAGGTAGTTCCAGAGGAGAGGACTGAGGTGAAGATGTTGATGGACCGCGTGGTGCAGCTGGTTAGGGACGGCGTGACTGGCATGGACCTCTTGGAGGTTTTTCTTCGGAGGCGAATCCAGCCTCTTCAGTTCCGGAGTCACTGCATGTGGTTGTATTGCGGCACCGAAGACGAGACTCGCGTCCACCCGGAGGCAGTCGACGATGTCGTAGTGGAAAGATGGATGGCTGCGATCACTGGGAACAAGGACAACCCTCGCGGATCCCGGAGGATTTCCCCACTTGATCGCGACAGCATTCCCGATAAGGTACATTTGCTCTGTTTTCCGTTGTATATCCGTCGAGTGTGTTTCTGTAACTTGATCGACTGAACTTTGCTTTGATATTCCCAGGCTCTTACCGAACTGTACTCAATGCCCAATGGCGCTCAGACTCCGACTGAGGAGGGGGAAGGCAGCGGCGGCGAGAGCCAGGAAGAGTGGGACTCAGACGCTGCAGAAGACGACGATGACGACGACGATGATGACGAGGATGAGGACGACGAAGATGAAGAGGAGGAGGAGGCACCACCGCGCTCGGAAAGGCGGTCAAAACTTGTGCACGACCCTTCGGCTGAACGCGGCAAGGGAGTGGCAACTGCTTCGCAGTCGACCAAACGCCCTCGTCCCGCTTCTCCGGTGCCGACTGAGAAGGCGCCGAAGCAGTCGAAAGTAGCTCCGTCGAGGACGACCAAGCCTCTGCCAAAGATGAAGGTAGCCATCCCTACTATTTCAGCGGCTGCGACTTCCGAAACTTCAGGCAAGGCTGAGGACTATGAGATGGAGGACGCGGCGACTTCAAATCCCGGTACTGCAGTTTTAAATCTTGTTCTTGGTCGACTGATGCATGATTTCTGACTTTGACTTTTCCCTGAAGCTCCAACCAATGACATTATCACCCTTCCTGACGATGATGATGAGGATGAGGAACCATTGAGGGCTAGGCGAAGCAAGAAGGCATCTACTGGCCATGCAGCCCAAGGTGTGGTGGCGCCCGAGACCATTGCGACAGAAGGGAAGGTCGGCACTCGACACACCGTGTCGTTCGCGGTGCCGTTGACGAGTGCTCGACCCACTTCGTCGAGTGCTGGGCAGCCATCGATCTTCGCCACGCACCACGTCCCGGAGGACCAGGCTAGTGCTGCTAAGGAGGCTATCCGTCAAGCAGAGATCATGATGGAGCAGGTGAAGATCGTTCGGGATGCGAGCCAAGCAGCTTACGACGCCAGCTCCGCTCTTCAGAGCAATGTTCAGGTCAGTCGACTACCGCCTGTTCTGTTAGGATATATTATCAAAACTTTTCTTTATGGAATTTATAACAGTCACCCACTGGGTGTGTTAAAAACTCCGTGATAGCGGGGGCACGCTGAGTGCACCCGCTGGGTGTAGTCCCCAAGGCTAAGGTCGACTGCTGGCAGTCGGTCTTAGGCTTACTAAGTAGATGTTGATCATCATCCGAATGGAACGAATGGGTTTCTGAGATCAGTGGGGGCACGCTGAGTGCACCCACTGGGTGTAGTCCCCGAGACTGTGGTCGACTGCTGGCAGTTGATTACAGTCTGAAGAAGTTTCGGTCGACTGGTCGACTCGCTTTTTTTTTTAGTCGACTGGTCGACTCTGTCTTGAATAAGACCAGTGGGGGCACGCTGAGTGCACCCACTGGGTGTAGTCCCCGAGACTACGGTCGAATGCTTGCATTCGACTGTAGTCTTAGAAACGCATCATTTTTCTTTATTCACTCGGAAGTGGATCGTCTCTGACATTTTGGTGATTGACTCTTCGTAGAAATCCTGCGATCTTGCGACGCGCTATACTGAACTGGAGCAGAAGCATATTCAGCTCGAACTGGACTTGAAGCTAGTGCAGGAGAATCTGACGAGGGCAAAGGAGGAGACCAAAGGTATGTTTGGTGAGATTTCGACGACTCTTTTCTCCCCTTATTTGCTTCAAACCTGACTTCGTTGTAATTTACAGGCAAGGTGAAGGAGGCCCAGAGGAAGAAGGAGCTTGAGCTGTCTGAGAAGATCAAGCTCGCTGATGAAAAACTGGCCTCAGTCACCAAGCTCGAACAGGACAACACCAATCTAAAGGCTGCTCTGGCCATTGCCAGCAAGGATGTTGAACGACTGAAGGCTGACAAGACTACTCTGACTGAGAAGGTCAACCAGATGGCTGGGAAGAAGAACGAGCTGGAAAGCTTCTTGGGTGGTCTTGCCAAAAAATTGTTCCTTATGCTTGAAGGTAATCTTCTTCACTCGACCAATTCTCCCAGCTGTTATGTTCCCATTCGACTGTTTTCTCAATTCGGGGTTTTGTCTTTGCAGAGTTCTGTCGCAACTTTGAAGAAGAAACCAGCCAGCTGGAGACGAGCCTTGACCCTGTCAATTCTCCGGTGAATGATGAAACTGCCATGAACATCTTCCGACTGGAGTCTCGTGTTGCTGCCGTCGTGGATTATCTTGCAAAACTGAAGGTTGCTACATCCCGCATCGACTCGACACTCTGGCCCAGGGAAACACTCCAAAATGACCTCGAGTCGTTGGTGACTCGACTGAACGCTGTCCCTGACCGAGTGCAAGAGTGGAAGAAGTCTTCAGCTCGATGTGGCGCGGATGTCGCCCTGTGTCTGGCACGAGTCCATTGCAAGGATGCTCGAGAGGATAAGCTGGCGGCTCTCCGAGTGGCCAACACCAAAAAGCACGACTTCAGGGCCTTCATGGAGACTTTCATTGCTGCTGCCACGCGGATTGCCGACGGGATTGACCTTGACGAGTTCGTTGCTCCATCCAGCCCTCCACAGGAGGGGTAAAAAACTTTCCTTGACCTTAAATTTGCCTCGGTATGCCGAGTGGAGTTGTAACCGATAAAACCTTAACAAGCTTAGCGCCTGAGCACTCTCGGTTATTTTAGGTATCGACCTAAATTTGGATTGGATGTTTGGATATGATTGCTTTTGGCTTGAATTGCCTCTTTGCAGGTTAACAGCGAGATGCCTACTGCAGTCGACTTATTCCTTAGGCGAGCACTGGGCTGCAGCTAAGCCCCCGAGTGAGAGGTTTGCTCTTCACTCGGTAGGATTTCTTTTATCTTAGGCGAGCACTGGGCTGCAGCTAAGCCCCCGAGTGAGAGGTTTTCTCTTCACTCGGTAGGATTTCTTTTATCTTAGGCGAGCACTGGGCTGCAGCTAAGCCCCCGAGTGAGAGGTTTGCTCTTCACTCGGTAGGATTTCTTTTACCTTAGGCGAGCACTGGGCTGCAGCTAAGCCCCCGAGTGAGAGGTTTGCTCTTCACTCGGTAGGATTTCTTTTACCTTAGGCGAGCACTGGGCTGCAGCTAAGCCCCCGAGTGAGAGGTTTGCTCTTCACTCGGTAGGATTTCTTTTACCTTAGGCGAGCACTGGGCTGCAGCCAAGCCCCCGAGTGAGAGGTTTGCTCTTCACTCGGTAGGATTTCCGTTGTATTTGTGTCGAAGCTCGGAGGAGAGGGTCACGATCGACCTGCACCTCGTCTTCCTTGCGAACGCACATCATACTTATGGTGCAGCTCGGAGGAAAGGGTCGCAGTCGACCTGCGCCTCGTCTTCCTTGCTAACGCACATCATACTTATGGTGTAGCTCGGAGGAGAGGGTCGCAGTCGACCTGCACCTCGTCTTCCTTGCTAGTATACTTTATACTTAGGCGAGTCCTTGGACTGCAGCTAAGCCTCCGAGTGGAAGTCTGGCTTACCACTCGGTAGGATTTTTAATAACTTAGGCGAGCACTGAGCTGCAGCTAAGCCTCCGAGTGGAAGTCTGGCTTACCACTCGGTAGGATTTTTGATAACTTAGGCGAGCACTGAGCTGCAGCTAAGCCCCCGAGTGGAAGTCTGGCTTACCACTCGGTAGGATTTTTAATAACTTAGGCGAGCACTGAGCTGCAGCTAAGCCTCCGAGTGGAAGTCTGGCTTACCACTCGGTAGGATTTTTAATAACTTAGGCGAGCACTGAGCTGCAGCTAAGCCCCCGAGTGGAAGTCTGGCTTACCACTCGGTAGGATTTTTAATAACTTAGGCGAAACGGGTTCGCAGCTAAGCCTCCGAGTGGAAGTCTGGCTTACCACTCGGTAGGATTTGTACAAACTTAGGCGAAACGGATTCGCGACTAAGCCACCCACTGGGGAAAATTTTACTCGACGAAAGTAAGAAGTGACAAAAATTATGAAGGAATTATGACACTATTATTTCAAAGCTCATGAACTACAGAAGTATTTTATTACAACTCTTCCGTGTGAAAAACTTTAAGTGTAAAACGGGCGGAGCAGATCCGCATTCCAAGCTCGGGGCTCGTCGATATTGTGTTCGACATTGTAGAGACGATATGCCCCATTGTGGAGAACCTTTGTGACGATGAAGGGTCCTTCCCAGGAGGGAGCGAGCTTATGTTGCTTTTGCTGATCCACTCGAAGGACCAGATCCCCTTCCTGGAAGGCTCGACCTCTCACATTTCTGGCGTACAAGCGACGCAAGTCTTGCTGGTAAATGGTCGAGCGGATCAGAGCCATTTCCCTTTCCTCTTCCAGGAGGTCGACTGCATCCTGACGCGCCTGCTCAGCTTCTGCTTCATTGTAAAGTTCAATTCGGGGAGCGTTGTGAAGGAGATCACTCGGAAGGACTGCTTCTGCTCCATAGACCAGGAAGAAAGGAGTTCTCCCAGTCAACCGATTAGGCGTGGTCCGCAAACCCCAAAGCACTGAAGGAAGTTCGTCGACCCAAGCTCCAGCCGCATGCTTGAGATCTCGCATCAATCGGGGCTTCAGACCCTTGAGGATTAATCCGTTGGCTCGTTCTGCTTGTCCATTCGACTGGGGATGGGCGACTGAAGCGTAGTCGACTCGTGTGCCTTGGGCGTTGCAGAAATCCTTGAATTCCTCCGAGTCAAAATTCGACCCATTGTCCGTGATGATACTGTGCGGGACCCCATATCTGAACGTCAGCCCTCTGATGAAGGAAACAGCAGTACCGGCATCAAGTTTTTTGATTGGCTTAGCCTCAATCCATTTGGTAAACTTGTCGACTGCTACCAGTACATGCATGAAACCGCTCCGACCTGTTCGCAAGGGACCGATCATGTCCAACCCCCACACTGCGAAAGGCCAGACGAGTGGAATGGTCTTCAAGGCTGACGCAGGCTTGTGAGACATATTGGAGTAGAACTGGCATCCTTCGCACTTGTCCACTATCTCTTTCGCCATCTCATTTGCTCCTGGCCAGTAAAATCCGGCTCGGTATGCTTTGGCTACAATGGTCCGAGAGGACGCATGGTGACCACAGGTCCCCGAGTGGATATCATTAAGGATGACTCGACCTTCTTCTGGCGTTATGCATTTTTGTCCGACTCCCGTCGGGCTTTCTCTATATAACTGCCCATTGATAACGGTAAAGGCTTTGGATCGACTGACGATCTGCCGAGCCTCTTCTTCATCCTCTGGGAGTTCCTTTCTCAGAATATATGCGATGTATGGAATTGTCCAATCGGGAGTGACCACTAAAACTTCCATAACCAAGTCGACCACTGCCAGAACCTCGACCTCAATCGGGTCCGTGGCACTCTTGGGTTGTGGAGCTTCCTCTGTAAAGGGATCTTCTTTAACTGATGGAGTGTGTATATGTTCCAAAAACACACCACTCGGAATGGCTTCTCTTTTGGATCCTATCTTCGCCAGATCATCTGCTGCTTGATTTTTCAGTCGAGGGATGTGATGGAGTTCCAACCCTTCGAACTTCTTTTCCAGCTTCCTCACTGCATTGCAGTATCCAGTCATAGCTGGGCTTCTCACGTCCCACTCCTTCATCACTTGATTGACCACTAGATCTGAGTCGCCATAAACCATCAGGCGACGGACGCCGAGTGAGATGGCCATGCGCAATCCATATAAGAGGGCCTCGTACTCTGCCTCATTGTTGGAGGAATCAAAGTGAATCTGGAGCACATACCTAAGCTTATCTCCTCTGGGGGAAACTAGAACAACCCCAGCACCAGAACCATTCAGCATCTTGGAGCCGTCGAAGAACATGGTCCAATGCTCCAAGTGAACTTCAGTCGGCTGCTGTTGTTCAATCCACTCGGCAAGGAAATCTGCTATAGCCTGGGACTTAATGGCTTTCTTTGCCTCGAATTTGATATCAAGGGGAAGAAGTTCAATCGCCCATTTTGCCACTCGACCGGTTGCGTCTCTGTTGTGCACGATCTCTGATAAAGGAGCGTCTGTGACGACTGTGATAGAATGATCAGAGAAATAGTGAGCAACCTTCTTTGTGGTCATGTATATACCATACACAAGCTTCTGATAATGAGGATATCTCTGCTTGGATGGAGTCAAAACTTCAGACAGGTAATACACCGGGCGCTGAACTTTGAAGGCCTTTCCTTCCTCTTCCCGCTCGACCGTAAGCACCGTACTGACAACTTGTCCAGTGGCTGCGATATAGAGCAACAGAGGTTCTTTGCTGATTGGAGCAGCAAGCACCGGCTGGGTGGAGAGCAGAGCTTTTAGCTCGGCAAACGCTGCGTCAGCTTCTGGAGTCCACTCGAATTTGTCAGCCTTCTTCATCAGTCGGTAAAGAGGCAACGCCTTTTCACCGAGTCGTGAGATGAATCGACTTAAAGCGGCCAAGCATCCAGTAAGCTTCTGGACGTCGTGCACTCGCACAGGGCGTTTCATTCGAAGAATAGTGCCGATCTTCTCTGGGTTAGCGTCGATCCCTCGTTCGGAAACGAGAAAACCGAGTAATTTTCCACCAGGAACTCCGAATGTGCACTTTGACGGATTGAGCTTGATATCGTACCTTCTGAGGTTGGCAAATGTTTCGGCGAGGTCAGCAAGCAGGTCGGAACCTTTTCGCGACTTAACGACGATATCATCCATATACGCTTCCACATTCCGACTGATTTGAGTGAGAAGACACTTCTGAATCATTCGCATAAATGTGGCTCCGGCATTCTTGAGGCCGAATGGCATGGTGATATAGCAGAAGCACCCGAATGGAGTGATGAAAGCTGTTTTTATTTCATCGGGTCCATACAGACGGATCTGATGATACCC
Source organism: Triticum timopheevii (assembly GCA_963921465.1). Taxonomy (NCBI): domain Eukaryota; kingdom Viridiplantae; phylum Streptophyta; class Magnoliopsida; order Poales; family Poaceae; genus Triticum; species Triticum timopheevii. The sequence continues at coordinate 49,416,012 of OY997271.1, forward strand.
GGAATATGCATCTAGAAAAGACAATCTCTCACACCCCGCGGTCGAGTCAACAATTTGATCGATGCGGGGGAGAGGAAAATGATCTTTCGGGCAGGCCCGATTAATGTGCTTAAAATCAATGCACATGCGGAGTGAGTTGTCCTTCTTGGGGACCATGACGACATTAGCGAGCCACTCGGAGTGGTATATTTCTCGAATAAATCCTGCCGTCAACAGTCGAGCCACTTCTTCACCAATAGCTTTTCTCTTCTGGACGGCGGACCGCCGAAGATGCTCTTTGACTGGTTTCACTGACTTGTCGACTCGGAGGCGATGCTCAGCCAATTCCCTGGGAACACCTGGCATGTCAGCTGGCTTCCATGCGAAAATGTCCCAGTTCTCACGGAGGAACTGGATGAGCGCTTCTTCCTATTTCGAGTCGAGTGTTGTGGAGATGTGGGTCGGGGCTGCATTGGGATCAGTCGGATGAATATGTACTGGCTTTGTCTCACCAGACGACTTGAATGCAGACTCTGTGGCTGGCTTCTTAGATCGTAACAAATCACTCGGATCTGCATTTTGCATGTATTCGTCGAATTCGACCGCTGTCACTTGGGAGTCGGCAATCTTTGAGCCCTTCTGAAAGCACTCTTCTGCCTTCTTCCGATCGCCGGTGACAGTGATCACTCCCTTGGGTCCTGGCATTTTCAGTTTGAGGTACACGTAGCATGGTCGAGCCATGAATCGTGCGTAGGCGGGCCTCCCCAAAATGGCGTGGTATGCACTCTGAAAATCCACAACCTCAAAGGTCAACTTTTCTTTGCGGAAGTGCTTGGAATCACCAAAAACCACGTCCAGGGCTATTTGGCCGAGTGAGTTGGCCTTCTTCCCTGGTATGACTCCGTGGAAACTCATATTGCTGGCGCTCAATCGGGACATCGGAATGCCCATCCCTTTCAATGTATCCGCATATAACAAATTCAGCCCACTACCACCATCCATCAGCACTTTTGTCAGTCGAGTGCCTTCGACAACTGGATCGACCACTAACGCTTGCCGCCCAGGAGTGGCAATGTGAGTCGGGTGATCAGATTGGTCGAATGTGATGGGTGTCCGGGACCACTTCACATAACTTGGCTTTACGGGGGCAACCATATTCACCTCCCGATTGATGACTTTCAGTCGACTTTTGCTTTCCACATCCGCGAAGATCATCAGAGTGGAGTTGACATGCGGATATTCTTCCTCACTGTCCTCTTTGTCTCCGGCCTTGTCTGGCTCCTTCTCCTTGTCCTTAGACTGTTTTCCCTGAAACTGCTGGATCAGGAGTCGACACTGGCGAGTGGTGTGCTTTGGGTAAATGATGTTGCCCTCTTCATCCTTCTTCGTGTGAATATGGCATGGCATATCCATCACGTCATTTCCTTCTTTATCTTTCACTTTCTTCGGATTCCAGGATCCTTTAGGCTTCCCCTTGAACTTCCCCTGAGTCACGGCCAGGGCCTCTCCAGGAGCTGCTGGCTCGGCTTTTCGTTTCTGCTTCCGACTGGAATTTCCCTTCTCCGACTGGCTTGGCTTGTACTTGCCGCTTCGGAGTCGGTCTTCTTCCTCGCCGTTGGCGTATTTGCTAGCAATCTCCATCATTCGACTCAGGGTCATGTCCCCGGTTCGACCAAACTTCAGACTCAATTCTCTGTTTTTGACGCCATCTTTGAAGACGCAAACTGCCTGATGGTCAGACACATTTTCCACAGTATGGTGCAAGGTAATCCACCTCTGAATGTACTCTCGGAGAGTTTCATTGGTCTTCTGCACGCAAACTTGCAGCTCTGTCAAACCAGCCGGTCACTTGCAAGTCCCTTCAAAAGTCCTGACGAACACTCGGGACAAATCTTCCCAAGTATATATGCTGCTGTGAGGTAACTGATTCAGCCATGCTCTAGCAGAGCCTTCCAACATGAGGGGCAAATGCTTCATGGCCACCTCATCATTCCCACCACCAATCTGAACAGCCACTCGGTAATCCTCAAGCCAAGTTTCAGGCTTGGATTCCCCAGTGAACTTGTTGACTCCTGTTGCCAATCTGAAATTGGGGGGGATCACTGCGGCTCTGATAGCCCTGCTAAAGCACTCCGGACCAGAGACATGCACTCGACTGCTGGTGGGTGCATCTCTCTCGGGTCCGCCTCGATGGGCTCTGTTCCGGTCGACCAAGCCTTGCACGATAATGGATCGCGCGTCAAAGCCTGGTTCCCTGGGGTCGACTGGAACTCTTCGCCCCGTACTGAACTGTCGTCTGTCATCTTGCCGCCGAGGAGCGTACGACCCTTCCCTCGGAGGGGAAAGGGGCACTCGACGCCTGTCATCTCGATCGAATCGGTCTCCGTGCTGCTCTCGCCGGTTGTTGCGCCCTTCTCGCCGCGGAGGCGATCGGGGGCTGTGAGCCGACTGAACAGTGTTTGCAGCGACGGATCGACTGTGAATCCTGTTGCGCGACTGCGACACGGCTGAGTTCTGGTCTCCTGCCGCTCGGAGTAAATCTCTGATCTGCTGCAAGCCTCTCCCAGCTTCCGACTGGGACGGCTGGATGGACTCTGCTATGCGAGTTGCAGCTGCTAAATTCTGAACTGGTGTGCGGTATACCTGAGTCGGCGGGAAGAGTCGACGTCGACTGGCTTCGGGGAGTCGTTGCCGCGCGCGCTCGTCGAGCGCTCGCTGAAGATTCTCCAGGCGAGCGCGTTCAGCCACATTGGCCAAACGTGCTTCCTCCAAGGCGCGAGCCTCAGGGGTCTCTCCGGTGATAGGAGTATGTAGTGCATCCATGTTCCTGCGACGAAGCTCTTCTCTCTGCAGAGAGTCAAGTGTCTCGGGCTGGTACTCTTCGTGCTCTTGCACGGGGTCTCCTCCTCCGGCGGCCCCACCGCCGTGGGCGAAGCCGGGAGGACTGCGAGGGCCGTCGACCATGAGGATCTCCGCCGCTGGGTCACTGCTATCACACTCGGATGCAGTCTCTACGGAGCCAGTCGACAGATCGAACAGGCCATAGAGGGATTCGTCGGGCTCGATGGCCGCGACCTGGGCGGTGGCTATCTGGCGAGCCACCGCGTGCTTCACCCACCGCTGAAGCCTCGACCGACCAGAACGCTTGCGCTGGTGGGAGACTGGGCGGGCGACCGATAGAGGAGTCGACCGATACGGGGTCGACGGTTGCCGCAGCAGAACGCCGCGAACACATGCACGAAAGTGCGTCGCCCCGCGGACGGGGAGCACCTCTATGTCAAGTGGAGCCTCCTGGAGCCATGCGGAGTCGTCGGCGACAAAAGTGAGAGCACCGAGACGGATCTCGCGCCCCTCACCCAAAACTCCAGCAGTCATCATGATGAAGGTACTCGGAAGTACTGCAACTCCTCCACAAATCACTAAAACACCTGCCCCACGGTGGGCGCCAACTGTCGTGGTTCTAAGTCTGACAGTAGAAATAGGGGTAGGAAAGGGGGAGGCGATGTCCTAGCTATGGAGTAGTTGTGAAGACAAACGATGTACGAGTTCAGGCCCTTCTCGGAGGAAGTAACAGCCCTACGTCTCGGAGCCTTGAGGCGGTCGAGTGGATTATGAGTATGAGTATTACAAGAGTGCGAACCCCTCTATCTGTGGAGGGGGGTGGCTTATATAGAGTGCGCCAGGACCCCAGCCAGCCCACATAATGGAGAGGTTAAAGTGCATTAAGCCTGGGGCGTTACTGGTAACGCCCCTCATAAAGTGTCTTAACTAACATTAAGTCTATTCAATAGCAAGCCGTTGCGCTACGGAGTGCCTTCTGACCTTCTGGTGGTCGAGTGAGTCTTCATGGTCGAGTGAGTCTTCCATGGTCGAGTCCTTCCAGGCCAGTCGAGTGGATCCTTTCCTGGTCGACTGAAAGCTGATGTCTTCTAAGAGCGCCCTAGGGCAGGACGTTTAGGTCAGGCCTATGACCCTACCCTAGGTACATGAATCCATCACCGTGCGAGAAAGAAAATTGTGGAGGAGAAGAAGAGGAAGATGGAGGAGGAGCAGAGGAAACGGGACTATGAACGCCTTCAAGGCCTAGAAGCAAGTCAAGCGGAATTGGCAGTCAAATTCTAGCGGCAGCAGGAGCAGATCGACTCACTTACCCAACAAAGGGGGTCTCAGCAGCTGCAGCAGCTAGCGGATGATCCAGCATTGGATAGCACCACCCCATCCATGCCGAGAAGCAGCGTGGGTTCTGCCGCCCCGGACGACGCAATGCTGGGTAGATACCCCGTGGATGACATCACGGAGAACACTAACTGCGAGCTACACGTCAAAATGAAGAACATATCCATGAAGGTGGCGGACGACGTTGCTTTTACAAATCCCCCCGAGGCAACCTTTCATTGCAACCCGATTCCAGCGGGCTATGCTCGTGTCTTGGTTGATGAGGTGGTGGACCCGCCATATTCGGAGCTATAGCTTGACATTCCTGGAGGTGACGGCGAGCGCTTTCTTGGAGAGGCCAAATATCGTATCATCCCATGGAAAAAGGATTGCATCATCTTTCGAAGGCCACCGACACCGCGTTAGCCGACTCCTCGTCGAAGTCCGCCACCGAGTCAGCAGACTCCCGCTCCTGCAAGTCCACCAAGTCCGGCAAAGTGTCAGGCCACTCCTCCTCCAATCCGACAAAGTGTCAGGCCACTCCTCCTCCTCCAAGTCCGCCATAGCGTCAGACGTCCACTCCTCCTCCAAGTCCGGCACAACCTCAGGCCACTCCTCCTCCAAGTCCAGCACAGCTTCACGCCACTCCTCCTCGTCCAACTCAGCCCCGTCAGCCGTCTCCGCCGCCTCAGCAATCGCAGAAGAGACACCCCACAGCTATGGTGCGTAGCGGTACGAGTCGAGGTAGTACATGAAGTACAGGCGGAGGCAAGCGATATAAATATGGTCCAAGCCTCACGCCTCTTCCGCAGAGGGCTTATGACAGGTCCGAGGAGGAAATCGTAGCCATATCGAAGGCCGAGGTGGAAGCCCATTTTGCACCGAAACCGCCACCGCCGCCAAGGGAGAAAGTGCCTGAGGAAACAATTGACCACTTCATTCGTATGGCTCAACCACCAGCTCCCAAGCCTGTTGACACAGACTATGAGCGCCACATCAGGAAGTTAAATCGAGCACGTCTACGTAAGGAGTCGAGCTCGGGATCGAGCAAACAAGAAGCAGCTGTCAAAAAATGCGGGAAACCATTCCCCAGATGGGATAACAGGCGGCGCAATCGATCCCCTCGCTTGTTGTGCCAACAACACGTGACAATACGCGTGCCCAATATTATTGTGGGCAAACAGTTTACGTTCCAGAGGTGGGCAATGTGGTAATAACGGAGGAGCATATAATGCAGGCTGAAGTTCTCAACATCACTGTTGGACAACTCCTCGAGATCGAGCCCATGCCTGTGCTTAGAGAGGATGAAATAAAATGGAAATATGTCCGGGGCCAACCTTTGGTCGAGCCAGACAAGGTCAAGAACCTCCCAACGAGAATGTATGAATTGCATCAATGGTACATGAACATTACCAAGATTTCAGATCGATTGTCCCTCATGGTGAATGTCGAGGAGCATTACTTCCATGAGAAAGCTCTGTCCGTTGAGTATTCTGAACTGTTTCAGTTATACAATCAAGACGCACTCGACAAATCTATCGTCAGTTGCTATTGTCTGTAAGTGATTTCTTTCTGTAATTTAAGTCTCAAGCTAGCTGTAGTGATCCTTTTGATCAATCATTACCTGTAATTATCCTCACTATATTCTTTTCTGTGGTATTATGCAGGATGAAGATGTATGAAATGAGAAAAGGTGGACGCTTTGGCATTGGGTTCATTGACCCAAACACCGTTAATGAATACACATGGCTAATAAATCCACATCATTAAAAGAACGTAGAGGACAACATGCTAGAGTTCTTGAAGCGCCTCAAATACAATGAAGATATACTACTTCTTTACAACTTCGGATTTCACTGGATCTTGTGTATCATTAAAGTTGACGCCGGAACAGTTGAAATACTGGACTCACTACTCACAGCAAAAGCTGACTATAACATCTTGTTTGGGATAGTCAACAGGTAATTTCAATCATTATTAACTATATATCTCGGCCTATTTAGTTCGTCATTTCATGATATGAACTATTTAATAACCCCTTTATTCATTTTCTTTGTCGGCGGGCAGGGCTTGGGCAAGGTTCATCAGCGTCACGGAAGGCGAATGGAAACAAAAGCTTAAATGGTTTCGATCCAAGGTAAGTAATTAAGTAGTACTAGCTAGCTAGCTAGCGGCCATCTCTTTAATTATCATGCTTGATTAATTATTATCTGATCAAATTGCATTCTCGTAAAGGCCCTGAAGCAGGCGCAGGGGACTGATCTGTGTGCATTCTGCGTTTGCGAGAACATTCGCATGATGGCGTCCGAAAGGAGCAGATCTCAAAGACAGGAATGGTACGCTTGTCAGAACACTATTCACAATTTTTACACCATTATCGATATCTAGTCACACAACTAATACACATGCATATTGATCTCCTTCTTAACAGTTCAAAGAGGTGCGGGAGAAGCTCCTAGAAACGGAGCGCGTAGAAGCACTTCAAGAGGAAATAGCGGGATTTTTGCTCGACCAGGTCATAAATCCGAAGGGAGAATATTATTACCCGCTACCGCCCCTATGAAAACCACTTCCAATTGTCATCATGCTCCGAAGGCACCAATTAGGCTAATGTCACTGGCTCCGAAGGCAACATGCATATGTAGGAGAAATTGTATATAGCTATACATGTGTGTATGTGTGAATTAATTAATATGGTGGTTTGTGAGACATATATTGATGATATATATATGCATGATTGGTTCCACTAGAAATTCTCACCCGAGGTAATCTTACGATCATTTCATAAATAAATTATGTTTCAAATATAAATAGTTACAGTCATATTGATTCACTGTGTAAAATTTGGCTTAAAAAAAGGTCAGAATACCAGAAAAAATACATTTATGTACATTTTACACTATGTTTTTACATTTGTAATTTACGTAATATAAAATATTTTTTACGGCAATTATATATCTTCTTACGTTCTCTTTTTACGTCTGAAATAAGACAAAATTTACGAAACGTAAAATTACGGTGCATTGATGTTAAAATAGAGGGGGGGGGGGGGGTGAAGAATAACTATTCCTCACCCAGGGTGGCGAATAGCGCGACCCTATATATATGGTAGACACAATTTTGCCTATATATATATATATATATATATATATATATATATATATATATATATATATATATATAACGTGTACAATGTGTAGTATCGTAAAATAGCAGCAAACGAAAAAGAATTAAAATGGAAACACAAAATTAAATGAAAAAGAAATCATAAAACTAAAAACCCACCAAACCTTATAGTACCGGTTGGTCTTACCAACCGGTACTAAAGGGCTCCAGGCCCCCGGAGCTGGCTCGTGCCACGTGGTTGCCCTTTAGCACCGGTTCGTGCTGAACCGGTACTAAAGGTGGGGGGGGGGGGGGGGGCTTTAGTGCCCACACTTAAAGGGCCTTACGAACCGGTGCTATTGCCCGGTTCTACACTAGTGCTATGCCGAAACGGGTGATCGACTTACGTTATGGGTAAATCGAGTACCCCATAAATTATGCTCGACTTGCAGTTTAACATCTTTTGTAGTGAGACTTGGCTCGGGATAGAACTGACTGGCTAGTCTAAGTTTCCTAGTCTACTATTGGCCGTACACCAGTTATTGCTGACTACCGATCTCTTGACCGTCAGTGCTAAGTCCGACCACTGATGATCCTCAGTCGGCCCATCAGTGATGATTGATTAGCTATACCATTTTCTATGGTACTACTACTTGAGCAATGCATTTGAATCTTTCAACAATACAATACAAACGTTGAGCAGCTGGTCTGACCCGTCGAACTCATATTGGTTGTTTGGTGTGTATGGCAGTGGTGGAACAACAAGAAATGATAACAAAGTGCATCGTCGCACTCATATCATAAGTACTTGCTCTAAAAAACAATACTACATCATGTGTACTAAGGATCAGGGGAATATTTTGCTTTGCTCTTTGATGAAATTCATTTAGAACTCTCGGCCTACATATCTTTATATGGAGCCAATGGAAGAGAGGATTCACATGCTCAAGTAGGCGATGGGGGTAAACCTTCTAAAGCCGATTCCGACAGAAAGCGATAAATGACTTCGTGTTGTGTGGACGATGCTGCTAACCAGGACACTAAAGGACATCGGTCTATTCAAAGCATGTGTATGTGCTTGTGGTGACACGAGTAATGGTATGTAGAGGTCGTACGTGTGTGTCTAAAAAACTGATAGAGGCAGCTTTGCCGTGCTCTTTTCACACAGCTCAAATGCGTTGGTGCCTTCTTTTTTGGTTGCGTGAGTGATTTCCCCTGAGGGCCATGCTTAATTGTCTTGTATTACCCTAACCCTCTGTACTTTGATTTTTTTATTGCAATGGCAGTACTCTGAGTCCGCCCTTCTCTTTCCGGATGATAATTAAATAAAACTAAGGATTCTTTTGCTTCAAATATGATGATGAAATTCTCCTACTCAGTAGCAGATCCAGAGGGAGCTTTTTTTTTTTAGGAAAAATTAAACTAGTCCTTGAAAGACTACAAGGAATACACTTTTGATGACACTGTCAGCACAATAATGCTTAGCCAAGATGAACCATAAATGCCATGAGGTAACAAAGAAAATTAAGGAAAGCAATGGTTTGCAAAATTGACCGGTCTTTGAAAATAAAGCATGCACATCCTGAGCTTAAATTTACTATAACATAATAGCGCAAACTTCAATATTTCTTCATAAAGCCTTACAATAGATGTACGGAATTTTTTTTATATAGCATCACAATATTTGATTATCCGGGCCCATTTTCTCATCAGAGAATCTCATATTGACTATCATGAGATCTTTACTTGTAAGAGAGGTAGACTCATATCCTTTCTTCCTTAATTCATTATTCCATGAAAATGGATTATTACATGAATTCCTCAAAGCGAGGCTCATCAAAATTTAAAATCTAAGACTACTAAAAAAACAAAAAAAATTGAATGATTAAATTACTGCTCCAGAATATAGGAGAATATCAAAATTTTGTGGGGCAGTCCACAAGAAAAGATTTAGCTCAATCATATTTGCAAAAAATATAAAAACATGGATAGTGAAAGTAAAATTCAATTTATTTTATCCTTGAAATCGTGTCCGCTGCCACCGGTATGAACGGGGTTTCAACATTTACTGATTTTCGTAAGATATTTGTTATCCAAGATCAGAATATTATTTTAGAGCTCGGCAATCAAGTTTCTTCATTTTGATTTAATAACATTTCAATTTACAAGTATTTAAATTAGCCTCACAGGAAATACACATTGTTATATTTATTTAATACAAGATTGGGAAGCAGCGGTGAAATGAATGCTGGCAATGGAGAATTGGTGAGGAAGGCCACATATGACACTGAGAGACTAGCTTTCTTAAATTTATGTGTTCTTTTTTCACAACAGACAATAAAATAAACTATGCACAATAATAGAATGGTGAACCGAATAGAACTTCTATATAACTAAATAATTGATTTCCACTAACAAATTTCTCTCATATCCCGTGAAATTCTGTTGCCGGAAGATGGATGCATATGTTGTGTTTCATTTTGCCAAATGATATCAATGAAATGGTGTATAAATTCAATAAATTGCATATAGGAATAAATAAACCAACAAAATTCTTTCTTATATTTTAGATAGAAGAAACATTTCTTCTATCTAAAATAAAAGAATGTACCCTTCTATCCAAATCCAATTTGCATCGATAAAATAAATCAAATTTCAGTAGTAGATGAATAATTGCAAATTTGTATGTGTATGAGATTACAAATAACTTCAAAATGACTAGTGACATATATTTTAATTTTTCTTAGCCAGGAAAGTACATGAAAAGGAAAGGAGGTAGATTTATTTTGGGGGATTTATGGTTAAGGAAGAAAAAGAAGAAAACATGGGTTTCGATGATTTTGTACTATTTAGTTTCACTAATAAGATATGAGGAGTGAGGACTTGTTTCACATAATGTATGGAAAAGGCCCACCAGATTAGAGAAGTACATTTACGGAGGAACCTAAAGATAGGACTCCTGGAGGGTTTCGTTCATTGCTGAGCCATTTAGAGGGATTTGTGGAGAATTTCGCGGCAGCAGCCATAGCGTAGCGGCGATGCTCTCGGGCAGCTATAGCAGCTATCACGGCTATTTCACAGGCTATTTTAATCTATGGATAGGAGTAGTATCCTTATAGTATTTTTTTTAATTCCCGGTCATCCTCACCGGTTCCCTGGACCAAGCACATTCCAAGTGATAAGCACGTACATATATATGGAATGTGCCTACAAGGTGAGCACGCTACATCGAGCTAATTAACTACAGCTATACATTGAGAATCCACATACTACAGAGGAAGGAAGCCTGTTGAGTGCAACGGAGGCTCAGCAGCAGGCGGGGCCGATGGCATCGATGATGGTGCTTCCGGCCTCCAGCAACCCGGCTACCCCGGGAACGATGAATCCCCTGCTGCTAGCTTCATCATGCTGTGGCTCCTGGCAAGCACTGAATTACCTCCTCGACAGGGAAGATGCACCCGGGAGGTCAGATGCTGTGCCAATTCAATCATTTCTTGAGTTGCTCGAGGGCACAGGCACCAGCGCAGGCTTGGCGACGCAGCAGCAAGCCTCTGACCATGGAGTAGAAGAAGCTGGCTCTGATCAGCATTCGATCCCTGCGGGATCGCTGGCGGGGGTCGTCACCATAGGTGGGGACACCGCGCTACACGCGGTGGCCAAATACGGTGACGGCGACAACTTCATGAGGAGCGCCGGCGTTATCTACCGCAAGGCGCAGCACCTTTTGGTTACCCAAAACCAGAGAGGTGACACGCCCCTGCACTTGGCTGCCAGGGCCGGGAGTTCCCAGATGGTCGCTCGTTTCATTGATCTCGCTAGAGGCGAGGACGGCGACGGCGGAGAGAGGTTGAAGGTACTCCTGAGAAAGGAAAATGGTCGCAAGGAGACGGCCTTGCATGAGGCTGTCCGCACTGGAAATAAGGATATGGTGGATCTGCTAATGCTGGCGGATTCAGAATTGGCCAGCTATCCAACGGACGGCACTTCCCCGTTGTATCTAGCCATCCTGCTTGAGCAGGTCCACATTGTGCAGTCACTATATGACAATAGTCATGGTAATCTTTCGTATTCTGGACCAGATGGACAAAATGCACTGCATGCTGCTGTTCTTCGTAGCCAAGGTACACATGAGTTATTAATTCCGCCGTTTCTTTGAAATTTACACTCTTTCTATGTCGATAAATATGTGTCATTTTAAGATTGATATAGCCAGTGTTCTAAAACGTTCATCACTAATGTACACACAAGATTTATTTACATTGTCCATGTGAAAATAATACTAGTAGATGTTCCAAATTTTGACAATATGGGAGTGGCTATTTAACACTCGAACAATTGTTGGAAAGAAGTCATTTTTATTTCTATCTCTTGGATAAATGGCACCTTTTACTAATTAAGTGATAATATCGCATCAAACGGGTACAAAGACCATGAATACAAACCCGACATCCACATGACTAAAATGCACCCAAATAACAATAATGCGATAACACCAGCAAAGCCCAAGGTCGCAAAAGATCAACGCGTACACAGTAGATGACACCAATTACTTTCCCTCCTGTAGACTTTAAAGAGTGGTTTGATGCATATCAATTTTTTTAAACATAAGTTATAAATTCACAATATAATAATAATTATTATGATAAATTTAGTACTATTTTTCTGCGGGTATGATAAATGTACTTAATCTAGGAAGCTGGAGGAAACATCTTGTACTCACACTCCAAACCTGACCGCCTAAGGGGAATGCTTGCAACATTCTAGATAACTCGGCACTCCTCTATTTTATAAAAGAGATGATGTTAGGCATCCTTTATTTTTGATTTTTTGTAGAAACTGGTGCTACCTTCGTCCTGGTTTACTAGTCCCGTCATATTATGGGTCATATGTTGACCATGACAATAACTAATAAAATATAAGTTACAGGTAGCAGATATAATATCATTAAAAACTACTCTCAAATACGATCAAACAAAATAAGTTTTGATGACATGTATTAACATCTTGCTAGTCAAATATATGGTCAAATTTTGATCCAAAAACAATGTGTACTAATAAACCCGAACTGAGGTAGTAGTAGGCCATAGGCCTAAGATAAAATACATGGGAGCAGGTGTTACTCCTACCAATACCCATAGGGTTATGCTAGCGTCAAACGAGATGATCCCGTGCGTGGCTTATCAATACTGAACCACTGTTCGATTAACCCACGTTGAACGTCTAGAAAATATGGAGGGAAACACTCTTGTTAGGATTGCAACTCTCGTATGGCGGGAAACCACAACGGATAAGCCAAACTATACGCTCCAAGTAAAAAGATGGTGCCTTTCATTCACCACATGGGTGGAGCCCACCATTATTTGCCCTTTCTCATCATTACTATGAATCAACTATCTTAATCTAAAATTTCTCTTAGCGACACAATAGAATCTGAATATGCCAGAGATGACGATATAAGAGCACCTACAACCGGAACCCTCAAACCTGTCTCAAACGCCTGGGCAGGCCGCCCTGTCGCTGCTCGGTCACGATGTTTTGACCCAGACGGACCTCTCAAACGGCCCTCAAACGCCCGGGCAGACTGGCGCCGCCCATATCTAGCCTAAATATGAGGCGGATATGTGGTGCCTGGGCGCGCCCGACACGTCGGACTGAAAAAGGGGTCCCAGCCGGAAACGCCCTCAAACCCGGCGGTCTGAATCTCGTCTCCTCCGTCGGACCGGTGGCCCCGCATGACGCAGCTTCGGCGGGACGCGCAGTGCATTGCCCGGCTATTTAAGTCGACCGGCAACACAAAAACCCTGCCATCCATCGACATTTTCCTCCTCCTGTCCGCCGCTGCCGTCGCTTTCCACTCCACCCGTCCGCCTAGTAGCCATGCCCCCACGTCGTCGGGTGAGGAGCGAGCCCTTTCTGACGCCGGAGCACCGGCTCGAGCTCCTTGAGCAGATCCGGGCTAGGCGCGAAGCCCGGATCACCGTGGGGTTACCTCCAAATGCAGTGGATCCGGAGGAGGAGTTGGAGGAGGTGGTGGTGGTGGAGGAGGAGGAGGAGGAGGAGGAGCCGAAGGAGGAGTATGTGGGGGCCGCTGGCGACGGGGATCTGCAGGTGGAACAGCAGGCCAAACATGATTCCCTCCGGTCGGTGTTGGCTGTGGAGGCAAGACGCCGTCGCTGGCAGGAGATGGAGGTACAAGAGGCCACGGACGAGGTGGAGATTTTAGCCTACATGGATGAGGTCGAGCAGGAGGAGGATGAGCCGGAGCCCTCCTACCCGCCCGTCCAGCCGGCACCAGGCACCGTCGTCATGGACATCTCAGACGACGAAGAGTGGCTAGGATAGTCCGTAGATGTAGTACGTAGGATTACGTTGGCTAATTTAAGGCGTGCCCAGTGAGTGCCCGCGGATGCGTCCGTGGGCGTTTGAGGGGTCGGATTTGCAATGTCCGTCTGTAGATGTTCTAAGAGCACTAAAGCACAATGCTACAATAACGTCACGACATACGACTTCCTCAATCATGATGGCATCAACAATACGATCTTTTTGTGCAGTGCAAAAGAAATAATATATCTACTTGAAAAATAAACAACTCTCATCATGACGGATGGGTGTGTCTAGGTAAGATCAGAGGGTCAAAGGCAAGAGGGGAAATTCTTACTGATATGTTCAAACAAGGTGTGACGAGAAAGAGTAACGTACAAGCATGCATGCTGAAATTCTAGCATATTGATAGGAATGTTCTTATAACTTATAACTCGTAGCAGATGAACATGGCATGTTAACATTCGATATCAATGTGTGTTTTGTAACATAATCAAACAGGAGTTCCCATTCTTAGTAGGATGGTTTGACGGTTCACTTATTTGAAACTAAGATTGGGCCGTAAAATAGATTTTCAAAGCTGTAACTAAAAACAATTCTTCTCAGCTACCAACTTAGCTAATACAGCGAGTAATTTTACAGTGATGACAGAAATGCTACTGAGCTGGAACATTGACCTTACCACACAAGGTGACCAAAATGGAAGCACACCCCTTCACTTTGCAACATCAATGTTGCACCCGAGAGGTGTACATTTCTGGATCTTTCGTCCTTGGTTCAATTTTCCATGGGATCGTGATGCTTGGAATTCAAGCGTGCCATTCACACTACTGCTCCTAGCTAATCGAACTCCAATGTTTCAGTCAGATAACAAGGGATCATTCCCTATACACATTGCTGCCTCCACAGGTGCGAAGAATGCTATTGTCAAATTCTTAGACAAGTGTCCCAATGTTGCTGGTTTTTGTGACATCAAGGGAAGAACTTCCCTTCATGTTGCTATCGAAAAGAAAAGGTGGAATATAGTTGCATATGCTTGTAAAACTCAGTCATTATCATGGATTTTGAATATGCAAGACAATGACGGAAACACAGCGCTACACCTATGTGTAAAGCTTGGGGACCAGGATATATTTGCTTTGCTCTTGGAGAATCAGGAAGTGCGACTAAATGTAATAAATGACAAGGGTGAAACTCCTCTAGATCTATCGGAGAGCAAACTTCGTGCTGGTGTCGGGTCAATTTATGCATGGGTAATTTATATTCTTCTTTTCGTTCATTCTTTGCCCCTCTAGTCAAAGGAAAAAAAGTTAATCCATATATGACTTCATCTAATGTTTGCTCTTGCAGAACCCTAGATATTTGATAAATGTTGCGCTAAAATATTGCCATGCTAAGCATGGCAGTCGTCGGTTGGATCACTTTGAAGGAGAGTACATTCAACCAGAGGATGAAGAGAAAGAATCACAAAACATGACAAATGCAACACAAACTTTGGCCCTTGGCTCGGTGCTAATGGCAACTGTGGCATTCGGTGCAACTTTCACTCTACCTGGGGGTTACAAAGGCGATGGCACGCCAGCACTTTCTGGGCGGTATGTTTTTGATGCATTCATTGTGGCCAATTCATTAGCATTCTGTTGCACCGGTATAGCTACCATCAGTCTCATGTACTCTGGAAAAGCTATTGTTGATGTGCCATTGCGCAGTTGGCACTTTGACATTGCAGTATTTTTTGCGTTCGGTGCAGTCACTAGCTTGGCTACTGCCTTCGTGTTAAGCTTGTATTTGGTGCTAGCCCCGGTTGCTCACATGACTGCTACTATAATATGTGTGGTGGCGTCTATTTTATCTCTGTGTGGATACATAGACTCGTTACGAGGTCATCCCGTGGGAAGAGCATTACACCGTAGAATGGGAAATCCAGCATTGGTGATATTTGCTCGTCTTCTCTTCCTGGAAACGGTGACAGTATTTTGGCCCTTGGTAGCGACCTTCATTTGGGCAGAGATTTCGACACGATACCATCACAAATGGCTTGAAAAATGGTGGTACAAGAGTGAAGATTAGATATAAAATGTACGAGTTCATAAGCTGTCAATGTTCAACATCTACAACATTTATTCAAAAGAATGTTCTGAAAGTTTTTGGTCCACCTTGTACGCCACTTTTTATATATTTTCCAAAACAATTTGAGTGCATGCATATTTATTTTGTATTTTGTACAATACTGCTACTTAGTTGACTAGTGTATGTATTTAATTTCTGAACAACATGTAGAATTTATGTACATTGCATGGGGTTTTGTTGATATAATGGCAAAGAAGCTTATTGTTACCACATAAGTAAGAATAACTCAGATTTCCGATATGGAAATATCTATTGCAAAAATTATTTAATTTTCTAACTCCTTTATTTAGGGCATCCAAGTCAACTTGATTTTTTTAAAGAATTCAACTTGTGCCATAATGAAACAGAGGAACGCAATTCTTGTAAAGAGTGCAATCAGCAATATTTTCTTTGACTATCGTCTAAAATGGTTGAATGCACACTTGTTCGTGTACCTATATTATTATGGGGTGCACCAATTTTAAGCCCAATATATCCCACTTCTTCCTGACAATACCAAATATCTCTCTTATGTCCAAGGCCCTTATGACTTTTGTACCACCACGAAATAAATATTTCCCTCTAATAATCCATTAGACTTCTCACCCTTTCTTTAACCAAATATAAAATATCACCCTCATTTTTTTTCTTCAGAAAATTAAAAAAAATAGAATTACCATCAAGTAGTTTGTTTCCGTTCCTCCTGAAAATGTGGCTATTTTGGAATTTTAGTCTTTTCATTTCTTCACTATTTATATAAGCTGGGCTCTTAAGCATTGTACTGACCTGCCATATTTATATAACTGAATTTACTCGAGTACTATAATTCACCTACAACGTAGTTTTCATGTTGATATTGTTTGAATTATAACACTTTACATGACCATACATCTAGTCTTCGTAATTATGGTGATAGTGGTGGCCAATGGGATGATCGCTTTCAATTTGAATCTCTAACGGGTTTTCGTATCGTGAATCAGAGTTTTTTGTAACTTCGATGACATAAGGTCATTTAACAATTTAAAGAGTGGACAAATTTTGGCACTCTTGTGACACCAACAAGTTCCGGAAGTACTATGCCTTCATAAAGAGAGTTGATCAAGATGACTTAACAATCCATATAAGTTCGCTTGAGTGTTTTCTGTGTGGAGAGACGGAGAAGCGTTTGGTGTAAGATGGTCTGCCTGCTAGCTGTGGAATATTCAGAGTTAGCTGTTGACGGAGTCGAATCCGACAGATCTCGGGTAGGGGGTCCCGAGCTGGTAGTCTAGGCATGATGGTAATAGGACACAAGTGGGACATGATGTTTACCCATGTTTAGGCCCTCTCAAAGAGGTAAAACCCTATGTCATGCTTTGTTTCTGTGGGTTGTGGATGAAGGAAATATGCCCTAGAGGCAATAATAAAGTTATTATTTATTTCCTTATTTCATGATAAATGTTTATTATTCATGCTAGAATTGTATTAACCGGAAATATAATACATGTGTGAATACATAGACAAACATAGTGTCACTAGTATGCCTCTACTTGACTAGCTCGTTTATCAGAGATGGTTATGTTTCCTAGCCATGGACAAAAGAGTTGTCATTTGATTAACGGGATCACATCATTAGGAGAATGATGTGATTGACTTGACCCATTCCGTTAGCTTAGCACTTGATCGTTTAGTATGTTGCTATTGCTTTCTTCATGACTTATACAATGTTCCTACAACTATGAGATTATGCAACTCCCATTTACCGGAGGAACACTTTGTGAGCTACCAAACGTCACAACGTAACTGGGTGACTATAAAGGTGCTATACAGGTGTCTCCGAAGGTACATGTTGGGTTGGCGTATTTCGAGATTAGGTTTTGTCACTCCGATTGTCGGAGAGGTATCTCTGGGCCCTCTCGGTAATGCACAAGCCTCGCAAGCATTGCAACTAATGAGTTAGTTGCGAGATGATGTATTACGTAACGAGTAAAGAGACTTGGTGGTAACGAGATTGAACTAGGTATTGGATACCGACGATCGAATCTCGGGCAAGTAACATACCGATGACAAAGGGAACAACGTATGTTGTTATGCGGTTTGACCGGTAAAGATCTTCGTAGAATATGTAGGAGCCAATATGGGCATCCAGGTCCCGCTATTGTTTATTGACCGAGAATAGTTCTAGGTCATGTCTACATAGTTCTCGAACCCGTAGGGTCCGCACGCTTAAGGTTTCGATGACAGTTTTATTATGAGTTTATGAGTTTTGATGTATCGAAGGAGTTCGGAGTCTCGGATGAGATCGGGGACATGACGAGGAGTCTCGAAATGGTCGAGACGTAAAGATTGATATATTGGACGACTATATTCGGAGTTCGGAAAGGTTCCGAATGATTCGGGTATTTTCGGGGGTACCGGGGAGTTACGGGAATACGAGGAAGAAGCATTGGGCCTCATGGGCCAAGTGGTGGAAGAGAAGAGGAAGGGCGCGCGGCCCCCCTAGCCCAAACCGAATTGGACTAGGGGGCCGGCCCCCCTTTCCTTCTTCTCCTCCCTCTCCTTCCTTCTCCTTCTCCCCTTCCTTCCCTTTTCCTAGTAGGACTTGGAAAGAGGGGGGAATCCTACTTGGAGTAGGATTGCCCCCCTAGGGCGCGCCTCCTCTCCTTGGCCGGCCCCCTCCCCCTTGCTCCTTTATATACGGGGGCAGGGGGACACCCCATGACACACAAGTTGATCTACGGATCGTTCCTTAGCCGTGTGCGGTGCCCCCTTCCACCATATTCCACCTCGGTCATATCATCGCGAAGCTTAGGCGAAGCCCTGCGCCGGTAGAACATCAAGATCGTCACCACGCCGTCGTGCTGACGGAACTCTCCCTCGACACTCAGCTGGATCGGAGTTCGAGGGACGTCATCGAGCTGAACGTGTGCTGAACTCGGAGGTGCCGTACGTTCGGTACTTGGATCGGTTGGATCGTGAAGACGTACGACTACATCAACCGCGTTGTCATAACGCTTCCGCTTACGGTCTACGAGGGTACATGGACATACACTCTCCCCTCTCGTTGCTATGCCATCAACATGATCTTGCGTGTGCGTAGGATTTTTTTTGAAATTACTACGTTCTCCAACAGTGGCATTCGAGCCAGGTTTTATGCGTTGATGTGATATGCACGAGTAGAACACAAGTGAGTTGTGGACGATATAAGTCATACTGCCTACCAGCATGTCATACTTTGGTTCGGCGGTATTGTTGGATGAAGCGGCCCGGACCGACATTACGCGTACGCTTACGCGAGACTGGTTCTACCGACGTGCTTTGCACACAGGTGGCTGGCGGGTGTCAGTTTCTCCAACTTTAGTTGAACCGAGTGTGACTACGCCCGGTCCTTGCGAAGGTTAAAACGGAGTCTATTTGACAAACTATCATTGTGGTTTTGATGCGTAGGTAAGAACGGTTCTTGCTCAGCCCGTAGCAGCCACGTAAAACTTGCAACAACAAAGTAGAGGACGTCTAACTTGTTTTTGCAGGGCATGTTGTGATGTGATATGGTCAAGACGTGATGAGATATAAGTTTTTGTATGAGATGATCATGTTTTGTTGAAGTTATCGGCAACTGGCAGAAGCCCTATGGATGTCTCTTTGTTGCATAAGATGCAAGTGCCAAATAATTGCTTTACTTTATCGCTATGCGATAGCAATAGTTGCAAGAGCAATAGTTGGCGAGACGACCATGTGACGACACATTGATATAGATCAAGATGATGAAGATCATTGTGTCGTGCCGGTGACGATAAAGATCATGACAGTACTTTGGAGATGGAGATCAAAGGCGCAAGATGATCATGGCCATATCATGTCACATATTTTGATTGCATATGATGTTTATCTGTTATACATCTTATTCTTGCTTTGATTGACGAGGCATTTTAAGATGATCTCTCACTAATTATCAAGAAGTGTTCTCCCTGAGTATGCACCGTTGCCAAAGTTCGTCGTGCCCAGACACCACGTGATGATCGGGTGTGATAAGCTCTACGTCCATCTACAACGGGTGCAAGCCAGTTTTGCACACGTGGAATACTCAGGTTAAACTTGACGAGCCTAGCATATGCAGATATGGCCTCGGAACACGGAGACCGAAAGGTCGAGCGTGAATCATATAGTAGATATGATCAACATATCGATGTTCACCATTGAAAACTACTCCATCTCACGTGATGATCGGTTATGGTGTAGTTGATATGAATCACGTAATCACTTAGATAACTAGAGGGATGTCTGTCTAAGTGGGAGTTCTTAAGTAATATGATTAATTGAACTTAAATTTATCATGAACTTAGTCCTGGTAGTATTTTGCAAATTATGTTGTAAGATCAATAGCTTGCGTTGTTGCTTTCATATGTTTATTTTGATATGTTCCTAGAGAAAATTGTGTTGAAAAATGTTAGTAGCAATGATGCGGATTTGATCCACGATCTGAGGTTTATCCTCATTGCTGCACAGAAGAATTATGTCCTTAATGCATCGCTAGGTGACAGACCTATTGCAGGAGCAGATGCAGACGTTATGAACGTTTGGCTAGCTCAATATGATGACTACTTGATAGTTTAGTGCACCATGCTTAACGGTTTAGAATCGGGACTTCAAAGACGTTTTGAACGTCATGGACCATATGAGATGTTCCAAGAATTGAAGTTAATATTTCAAGCAAATACCCGAGTTGAGAGATATGAAGTCTCCAACAAGTTCTAAAGCTAAAAGATGGAGGAGAATCGCTCAACTAGTGAGCATGTGCTCAGATTGTCTGGGTACTTCAATCGCTTGAATCAAGTGGGAGTTAATCTTCCAGATAAGATAGTGATTGACAAAATTCTCTAGTCACCATCACTAAGATACTAGAACTTCGTGATGAACTATAGTATGCAAGGGATGACGAAAATGATTCCCGAGCTCTTCGTGATGTTGAAATCGACGAAGGTAGAAATCAAGAAAAGACCATCAAGTGTTGATGATTGACAAGACCACTAGTTTCAAGACAAGGGCAAAGGGAAAGAAAGGGAACTTCAAGTGGAAAGACAAGCAAGTTGTCACTCCTGCGAAGAAGCCCAAAGCTGGACCATAGCCTGAAACTGAGTGTTTACACTGCAAAGGAAATGGTCACTGGAAGCGGAAATGCCCTGAATATTTGGTGGATAAGAAGGATGGCAAAGTGAACAAGGGTATATTTGATATATAGATTATTGATATGTGCCTTACTAGTGTTTATAGTAGCCCCTGAGTATTTGATACTTGTTCGGTTGCTAAAATTAGTAACTCAAAACAGGAGTTACAGAATAAACAGAGACTAGTTGAAGGAGAAGTGACGATGAGTGTTGGAAGTAGTTCCAAGATTGATATGATCATCATCGCACACTCCTTATACTTTCGGGATTAGTGTTAAACCTAAATAAATGTTATTTGGCGTTTGCGTTGAGCATGAATATGATTTGATCATGTTTATTGCAATACGGTTATTCATTTAAAATCAGAGAATAATTGTTGTTCTGTTTACATGAATAAAACCTTCAATGGTCATACACCCAATAAAAATAGTTTGTTGGATCTCGATCATAGTGATACACATATTCATAATATTGAGGCCAAAAGATGCAAAGTTAATAATGATAGTGCAACTTATTTGTGGCACTGCCGTTTGGGTCATATCGGTGTAAAGCGCATGAAGAAACTCCATAAAGATGGATTTTCGGAATCACTTGGTTATGAATCATTTGATGCTTGCGAACCGTGCCTTTTGGGCAAGATGACTAAAACTCCGTTCTTCGGAACAATGGAACAAGCTACCGACTTATTGGAAATAATACATACTGATGTATGCAGACCAATGAGTATGAAGGCTCGTGGCAAGTATCGTTATTTTCTGACCTTCACAAGATGATTTGAGCAGATATGGGTATATCTACTTGATGAAACATAAGTCTGAAATAGTTGAAAGGTTCAAAGAATTTCAGAGTGAAGTGGAAAAATCATCGTAACAAGAAAATAAAGTTTCTGCGATCTGATCGCGGAGACGAATATTTGAGTTACGAGTTTGGTCTTCAATTAAAACAATGTGGAATAGTTTCACAGCTCACGCCACCTGGAACACCACAACGTTATGGTGTGTTCGAACGTTGTAACCGCACTTTATTGGATATGGTGCGATCTATGTTGTCTCTTACTGATTTACCAATATTGTTTTGGGGTTATGCATTAGAGACAGCTGCATTCACATTAAAATGGCACCATCTAAATCCGTTGAGACGACAGCATATGAACTGTGGTTTAGCAAGAAACCCAAGTTGTCGTTTCTTAAAGTTTGGGGCTACGATGCTTATGTGAAAAAGTTTCATCCTGATAAGCTCAAACCCAAATCGGAGAAGTGCGTCTTCATAGAATACCCAAAGGTAACTATTGGGTACACCTTCTATCACAGATCCAAAGGCAAATCATTCGTTGCTAAACATGGATCCTTTCTAGAGAAGGAGTTTCTCTCGAAAGAAGTGAGTGGGAGGAAAGTAGAGCTTGATAAGGTAATTTGTACCTTCTCCCGAATTGGAAAGTAGTTCATCACAGAAATCAGTTCCAGTGATTCCTACACCAATTAGTGAGGAAGCTAATGATGATGATCATGAAACTTCAGATCAAGTTACTACAGAACCTCGTAGGTCTTCCAAAGTACAGTCCGCACCAGAGTGGTACGGTAATCCTGTTCTGGAAGTCATGTTACTAGACCATGATGAATCTACGAACTATGAGGAAGCGATGATGAGCCCAGATTCCGTGAAATGGCTCGAGGCCATAAAATCTGAGATATGATCCATGTATGAGAACAAAGTATGGACTTTGATTAACTTGCTCGATGATCAGCAAGTCATGTTAAATGAATGGATCTTCGAGAGGAAGACGGACACTGATAGTAGTATTACTATCTACCAAGCTCGACTTGTTGCGAAAGGTTTTCAACAAGTTCAAGGTGTTGAATACGATGAGATTTTCTCACTCGTATCGATGCTTAAGTCTGTCTGAATCATGTTAGCAATTGCCACATTTTATGAAATCTGGCAAATGGATGTCAAAACTGCATTCCTTAATGGATTTATTAAAGAAGAGTTGTATATGATGCAACCAGAAGGTTTTGTCAATCCTAAAGGTGCTAACAAAATGTGCAAGCTCCAGCGATCCGTCTATGGACTGGTGCAAGCATCTCGGAGTTGGAATATACGCTTTGATAAGTTGATCAAAGCATATAGTTTTATATGGACTTATGATGAAGCCTGTATTTACAATAAAGTGAGTGGGAGCACTACAGCCTTTCTGATTAGTATATGTGAGTGACATATTGTTGATCAGAAATGATGTAGAATTTTTCTGCAAAGCATAAAGGAGTGTTTTAAAAGAGTTCTTTAAAAAGAAAAGACCTCAGTAAAAGTTACTTACATATTGAGCATCAAGATCTATTGAGATAGATCAAGACGCTTGATAAGATTTTCAATAAGTACATACCTTGGCAAGATTTTGAAATAGTTCAAAATAGAACAGTCAAAGAAAGAGTTCTTGCCTGTGTTGCAAAGGTGTGAAATTGAGTAAGACTCAAATCCCGACCACGGCAGAAAATAGAAAAGAGAATGAAAGTCATTCCCTATGCCTCAGTCATAGGTTCTATAAAGTATGCTATGTTATGTACCAGACCTATTGTATACCTTGCTCTGAATTTGGCAAGGGAGAACAATAGTGATCTAGGAGTAGATCACTGGACATTGGTCAAGAATATCCTTAGTAAGGACTAAGGAGATGTTTCTCGATTATGGAGGTGATAAAAGAGTTTGTTGTAAAAGTTACATCAGTGCAAACTTTTACATTGATCCAGATGACTCTAAGTCTCAGTCTGGATACATATTGAAAGTGGGAGCAATTAGCTAGAGTAGCTCCGTGCAGAGTATTGTAGACATAGAATATTTTCAAAATACATATGGCTCTGAATGTGACAGACACGTTGACTAAACTTCTCTCACGAGCAAAACATGATCATACCTTTGTACTCTTTGGGTGCTAATCACATAGCAATGTGAACTAGATTATTGACTCTAGTAAACCCTTTGGGTGTTGGTCACATGACGATGTGAACTATGGGTGTTAATCATATACAGATATGATTATTAGTGTTAAATCACATGGCGATGTGAACTAGATTATTGACTCTAGTGCAAGTGGGAGACTGAAGGAAATATGCCCTAGAGGCAATAATAAAGTTATTATTTATTTCCTTATTTCATGATAAATGTTTATTATTCATGCTAGAATTGTATCAACCGGAAACATAATACATGTGTGAATACATACACAAACATAGTGTCACTAGTATGCCTCTACTTGACTAGCTCGTTTATCAGAGATGGTTATGTTTCCTAGCCATGGACAAAAGAGTTGTCATTTGATTAACGGGATCACATCATTAGGAGAATGATGCGATTGACTTGACCCATTCCGTTAGCTTAGCACTTGATCGTTTAGTATGTTGCTATTGCTTTCTTCATGACTTATACAATGTTCCTACAACTGTGAGATTATGCAACTCCCGTTTACCGGAGGAACACTTTGTGAGCTACCAAACGTCACAACGTATCTGGGTGATTATAAAGGTGCTATACAGGTGTCTCCGAAGGTACATGTTGGGTTGGCGTATTTCGAGATTAGGTTTTGTCACTCCGATTGTCGGAGAGGTATCTCTGTGCCCTCTTGGTAATGCACATCACTTAAGCCTTGCAAGCATTGCAACTAATGAGTTAGTTGCGAGATGATGTATTACGTAACGAGTAAAGAGACTTGCCGGTAACGAGATTGAACTAGGTATTGGATACCGACGATCGAATCTCGGGCAAGTAACGTACCGATGACAAAGGGAACAACGTATGTTGTTATGCGGTTTGACCTATAAAGATCTTCGTAGAATATGTAGGAGCCAATATGGGCATCCAGGTCCCGCTATTGGTTATTGACCGAGAATAGTTCTAGGTCATGTCTACATAGTTCTCGAACCCGTAGGGTCCGCACGCTTAAGGTTTCGATGACAGTTTTATTATGAGTTTATGAGTTTTGATGTACCGAAGGAGTTCGGAGTCCCGGATGAGATCGGGGACATGACGAGGAGTCTCGAAATGGTCGAGACGTAAAGATCGATATATTGGACGACTATATTCGGAGTTCGAAAAGGTTCCGAATGATTCGGGTATTTTCGGGGGTACCGGGGAGTTACGGGAATACGAGGAAGAAGCATTGGGCCTCATGGGCCAAGTGGTGGAAGAGAAGAGTAAGGGCGCGCGGCCCCCCTAGCCCAAACCGAATTGGACTAGGGGGCCGACGCCCCTTTCCTTCTTCTCCTCCCTCTCCTTCCTTCTCCTTCTCCCCTTCCTTCCCTTTTCCTAGTAGGACTTGGAAAGAGGGGGGAATCCTACTTGGAGTAGGATTGCCCCCCTAGGGCGCGCCTCCTCTCCTTGGCCGGCCCCCTCCCCCTTGCTCCTTTATATACGGGGGCAGGGGGGCACCCCATGACACACAAGTTGATCTACGGATCGTTCCTTAGCCGTGTGCGGTGCCCCCTTCCACCATATTCCACCTCGGTCATATCGTCGCGAAGCTTAGGCGAAGCCCTGCGCCGGTAGAACATCAAGATCGTCACCACGCCATCGTGCTGACGGAACTCTCCCTCGACACTCAGCTGGATCGGAGTTCGAGGGACGTCATCGAGCTGAACGTGTGCTGAACTCGGAGGTGCCGTACGTTCGGTACTTGGATCGGTCGGATCGTGAAGACGTACGACTACATCAACCGCGTTGTCATAACGCTTCCGCTTACGGTCTACGAGGGTACGTGGACATACACTCTCCCCTCTCGTTGCTATGCCATCAACATGATCTTGCGTGTGCGTAGGAAATTTTTTGAAATTACTACGTTCCCCAACAGTGGATGGGGTACAGAGTACAGGTTGATCTACCTCGAGATCGTGTATGAATGAGTTGGCCTCTATTGTCTAAACCTCTCGGTTTATATAGAAACCATGGGCACCTAGGGTTACACTTAGGTCAGCTGCATCTGAGAATAAATATGTCGAAGATTGAATTCGTGTCTTGGATTTTTGTTACATCGATTTTGCATCATGTTTTTCTACTGTTATTTATATTATTTTGAAGTTATAATCCACTTTATGATGAAATTCCAATGCCATTTCTCTAGTAAAATGCTAGGTACACGAAAGAGAGGCAGATTGTCGGCAGCTGGAATTCTGACATGACTAAGCTACATCAGACATGGCTATTCTTCGGAGCTCAAAATGACATGAAAAATTGCGGATAATTATTTTGGAATATATAAAAATTTCAGGAAGAAAGAAGTACCACATAAGTAAGAATAACTTAGATTTCCTATATGGAAATATCTATTGCAAAAATTCTTGAATTTTCTAACTCCTTTATTTAGGTCATCCAAGTCAACTTGATTTTTTAAAAGAATTCTACTTGTACCATAATGAAACAAAGGAAAACAATTCTTGTAGAGTGCAATCAGCAATATTTTCTTTGACTATCTTCTAAAATGATCGAGTGCATTCTTGTTTGTGTACCTATTATTATGGTGGTGCACCAATTGTAAGCCCAATATATCCCACTCCTTCCTGACAAATCCAAATATCTCTCTTATGTCCAAGGCCCTTATGACTTTTGTACCACCACAAAATAAACATTTCCCTCTAGTAATCCATTACACTTATCACCCTTTCTTTAACCAAATATAAAACCTCACCCCACATTTTTTCAATAAATAAATAAAATTAGAATTGCCATCAAGTAGTTTTGTTTCCGTTCCTCTCAAAAATGTGGCTATTTTGGAATTTTAGTCTTTTCGTTTATGCAGTATTTATATAAGCTGGGCTCTTAAGTGTTGTAGCGACCTATCATATTTATACAAGCGAGTTTACTCGAGTACTATAATTCACCTACATCGCAATTCTCATGTTGATATTGTTTGAATTATAACACTTCACAAGACCATACATCTATATTTCTCTTTGTAATTATGGTCATAGTGTTGACCAATGGGATGTTAGCTTGCAGTTTGAATCTACACAGATTTTTTGTCTCCTGAACTAGAGTTTTTTGTAGCTTCGGTGGTATAAGGTCATTTGACAATTTCAAGAGTGGACAAATTTGGGCACTCTATTGTGACACCAACAAGTTCCAAAGTACTATGCCTTCATAAAGAACGTTGATCGAGATGACTTAACAATCCATATAAGCTGTCTTGAGTGTTGTCCATGTGGAGTGACGGAGAAGCGTTCGGTGCAAGATGGTCTGTCTGCTAGCCGTGGAATATTCAGAGTTAGCAGTTGACGGAGTCGATTCCGGCAGACCTCGGGGAGGAGGTCCCGAGCTAGTTATCTACGCACGATGGTAACATGACACAAGTGGGACAAGATGTTACCCAGGTTTAGGCCCTCTCGAAGAGGTAAAACCCTACGTCCTGCTTTGTTTCTATTGGTTGTGGATGGGGTACAGAGTACATGTTGATCTACCTCGAGATCATGTATGAATGAGTTGTCCTCTACGGTCTAAACCTCTCGATTTATATAGACACCAGGGGTACCTAGGGTTACACATAGGTCAGCAACATCTGAGGATAAACATGTCTAAGATTGTATTTGTGCCTTGGAGTATTGATAGGTCCATTTTGCATCATGTTTTCCTACTGTTATTTATACTGTTTATGCCTCACGACCACATTCGCCGCATCACTGAGATATACTCACTTCCCTCTCTATCAACGAGACATTCCTCATAGCATCGGCCGTGTAATGTATGAAGTGCTATACTTAAATCATAAAAGCATGAAACAACTGACCTCGATGCATTGGATTTTTGTTGGTGTCCATTGCCATCTCTTTTTCTTTACATAGAAAAGTGCATCCCTTCGACATAGACCAACATAATAAAAATAAAAAAGAGCCATAAATAAATATCATTGATTATAAATGACATGTTCATTGTCTTTGTAAAGTACTCCCTCCATCCCAAAATTCTTGTCTTAGATTTGTCTAGATACGGATGTATCTAATACCAAGACGTGACTTGATACATCCATATTTAGAAAAATTTAAGACAAGAATTTTGGGACAGAGGGAGTATTAGTTAACTTAAATACCATTGTTTACAAATTTTCTTCCGACCTTGCTTGCATGCTAGAACTATAAAGCCTAGAGCAACCCCAACGGCTCCTCTATCTGTAAAATAACGACAGGTTATAAGAAGTTGGGGCAAAAAAACCTCTTTAACAGTTGTGAAGTGTCCATAACTTTGTACCACATGATGCAACTTCTATAGGGCTCAGATGCTTTACTTCTCAGAGAAATCCACTTGCATTTTACAAATCTGTATACTGTCCTGCCTAGAACTTGCATGACATTACAGTTTTGCTATTTCGATCGTTGTTTGTTAGCATCCACATAGAGGTCTTCATACATAATATTACAAATTGAGCTTTTGGATATATCACTTTATTGCTACCTATCTGCATTTTTCCCGATAGTTTCAATATTTTTAGATGAAAACACCAAGTTCTGAGTTATAACTTATGCAACTATAGTCAGACTCTAGATCCTTATGGTTTTGCTTTTCTCCTCTGCTATATGGATTACCTTCCTAGAGAAGGGAGAACACTGGTTTGGAAATCTTTCTGTCATACACTTTTATTTGAAAATTGCATTTACTGTCAGAGCAAAGCCTTTGGAAGTTTCGTCAGCTAATAATGAACTGGTATTTTCTTCGGTTAAAAGAGGCTACCTGCTTTTCTTTGGCCAATGCAATTGTATTTCTAAAGTCCAATTCCATATCAAATCAATTGCCATTTCACATGAACCCAGTCCAGAATGTATCTGGACACAGACGTGCTTTGTACTACAGTACTAAATCGGTTTGCTTGCCTGATATAATAAACCTTATTTTCAGTGTTGAGATCACCTACTTTGTCTTTTATTTACCTATATTTGGTTGTTGCAGTTTTGCACGGGTCTGCAACTATATAAATCTTAAACTCAGAACACAACATGGTACGCAGGCATCAAGCGATTGGTTGGTTAACAGCACCGGAAAGCCAGGCCTGCCTTGAGCTTCTGGATGGTCGCCTCGTCAGTCTTGAACGACTTGGCGAGGATGGTGTTGTCGATGCCGGTATCAAACACAGCAAGGGGAACGGACACGAGTCCAGGCGTGGCGCTCCCGAATGCGGAGAGCGCTGTGGCGGTGCTGTTCCCTTGGTTGAACTGGTAGTGCACCGTCCCCTTGGGGAACACGAACATGTCGCCCGTGGCGAGGTCCTGGGTGTAGAGCCTGTTGGCGGTGTCGATGAACCCGACAGAGAGCGTGCCGCTGATGACGACCAGCAGCTCGGAGGCACGCGGGTGGGTGTGTGTGGGGTTGACCGAGCCTGGAGAGAATGTGAGCGTGGCATAGGACACGCTTTGGCCGTTCAAGGCCGGGAACTCCATCATGGTGGCCTTGGTCAAGGTGAAACCAGACGTCACTGACCTTGTGGGGCGGAGGCCGGTGTAGGTGAAGAAGTTGCCGGTAAGGTTCATCGGGTTGGCGCTCGCTGGGACGATGAAGTCGGCCAGGATGTCCGGGTCGCCGGCCACAACGGCCAGGGGAACCGAGAGTGCGAGCAGCGCCAACAAGGTGTAGCAGTTGAGTGCCATTGAATCAGTCGCTGATGTTTTTGTGCTAGCTTTGGGAGTATACACACACACACACACACACACACACACACACAGATGCTATGGAGCTTTGCTTTGTTTGGGTGGTGACTCGTGAGGCCGCACAATTTATAATTAAACGGGCTTACTTTGTTGGGATGGATTGCCGGAGAAACCAAGAGTGATTTTCTTGTTTGTCTTTGTGCCTGCTGGCATACCTTGTTGCATAGAGACTAACTATTGCTGGCAAATATTAAGCCTGCTTTTGGATGCATTTGGGCATCAAAATTGCCTATCCGGAATTCGACGGGTTTCTTGGTGAAGGTGACAGTATGGAACGATATAAAGCATTTGCGTAAAGGTTCTTATCTAATTGGAGTCACCATAGGAGTTCCCAAGTTTAAATCATGGAAAAACATAGAAAGAGGAAGATCTACCACTAGTAGAAAACCACCAATCAGTCCCGGTTCGTAAGGGCCTTTAGTCCTGGTTCGGGAACCGGGACTAATGGGTCGTTACTAATACCTCAACCCATTAGTCCCGGTTCAAACACGAACCAGGACCAATGTGCCTCCACGTGGCCCTGTGCGCCGAGCCCAGTCAGGGGGCCTTTGGTCCCGGTTGGTGGCTCCAACCGGGACCAAAAGGCATCCACGTGTCTGAATTCCAGTGGCTGGGGTTTTTGTTTTTTGTTTTGAAAGGAGGGGGGTTGGGGGGTTTTGGGGGGTTAATTTAGGTGTTTCATATATTGTGTTAGCTAGCTAATTAATAGAGAGAAGTGTCCTCTCTTATGTCCGTGCTTGCTCGACGCTACGTAGTATATATACATAAGTAATCGAGAGAACCATTCAGTACAGAAGTTCGTCATGCATACCGAGAGAAGTGATCGATCGACCTCTCCTTCTCCGAGAGATTGGTCGAACAACAAGTTTTACTGGCTACATACATGTACAATCTATATAAGATCTCTTAATTACAAACCACTAGCATTTGAATTGAAGTTCCACATGGTATTCTCCGGCTTTACTAATGACGTGTTCAAGAAAGAATCCCGCCAATTCCTCTTGAATTCCTTTCATGCGATCTGGTTCTAGGAGTTCATCCCGCATCTGCCACGTCTAATTAATTTGATGAAGGGGGTTAATTAATACATATATATGAATGAAACTCAACAGAAATAATTGTGTAATAAAATGAAATTGTGAATATTATTGCTTACGCACTTCATATTGTCTTCTAGAGTAGCCCCGCTTGTTTTTCAAAGTCGCGTTGTGGATGAACTCGCACACGTAGTATCCACAGAAATCATTCCCTTCCTCCTGCCACAAGCACTTTACGAGAAATAGAGGTCAATCAAACTGATAATGAAGCATTATATAAATGGCATTGATGAAAGTATAGCTATAGAATCAATGGGAGATGCGCGCCAGTAGTACTTACTTTCGGGTATGCATATCGCAGCTCCTTCGGCAGTCCCGGAGCTTGTGCGGTGAACTGTTTCCAAACCCTGCAAGACAAAGAAAATATTTGTTATTACTTGAGATATCAGGAAATGAACAAAAAGTTGCCGATATGGTGCGATAATGATCGATTGAACTTACTTGCTGAGCATTTCAGTCATGTCCGCATAGGTGCTGGGATCTTTCCGTCTGGAGTCTAAGATGGTTACTAGTCCATGCTCAAGCTTAATCTCCAGAAGAATATAGTGGTACCTGCACGCATGCATAACTCATCAATTGCATTAACCTCGCTCGAGTAATAAGGAAAACCGAATATGCACACGACAGTAACACTCACGGGCCGTGGTAAGGAAAGAGTATGGTATCTTTGTTTTGATTTTTGATCAATGATTGTAGCAAGTTGTCCTCGGCCTCTTCGGCGCGCTTTTTAACCAGAAAAACATCTATGATATTTGTGTTAATGAACCCAATATCATAGATTTCATTTTTTTTGCACTCGACGATCTTCAATCTGCATAATATATTGAGGATAATTAATTATAAATACATGCAATGAAAGAGCCGAGCTATATATACAGACTAATGACAGAAATAGTACTTACAGGCAGTAGCAAAAGACCATTAATTTATCGAGGGCCTTTTGATTGAAGAACTCGAAGAACTCCTCAAATGGAATAGACAACAGATCATTTGAAACGAGGTCGTGCTCCTCTTTAATTTTCAGATACAAAGTGTTCGTCCCCTCAGACTCTCTGCAGGTTTTCATGTACCAACTGTGGAATCTTCGCATCATTGTTGTCAGAGACTTTTCATCTTTGACGAGAGGCTTCCCGTACTCGTATCTGAATAAGTCCACCTCCATGAAATCAGGAAGTGCATCGTCAGGCAGGTAATCTTCAATATTGCCATAACCGGCCACCGTCCCCGGAGGATTAGACACATTCAGCGGGGGGCACGATTGCTGTGCTTGTTCGCCGAGCTGGGCAATTTTTTTCCCCTTTGCCCGTTGTTCTTTTAACCTTTTATCAGTGACAGTAGTTCCCGACCGCTTGGCTTGGAGATATGTCTGTTCAGTAATGCGCTCATAGTTGGTTCTCGGCGGAGACTTTGGTGGTTTCCTCAGGGCATCGAGAGTGCGCTTTGCTTTCACCGGATCGACCTTCTCCTCCGGAGGTGGATGTATCTTTGCTTTAACCCCTTCAAAGAACTCCTTCACTTGGGTCTGCACGATCGTATCGTTTTCCTCCTTGCTCCTCTCGTACGGTAACTTCTCTACAGGCTTTAGAGGTGGACCGTATCTATATTGCCTCTCTCTTCTTGTGCTGCTAGACGCCGGAGCAGACGGAGCGGCTGCGGCGTCTGTCTTCTTTCGTGCTTGCTTACGAGGCGGAGGAGAAGGACTACGACGCGTCGGAGCAGCCGGGGCGGCGGCGGGTCTCTTCCGCCCTTGCTGGCGAGGCGGAGAAGGAGGAGGCGGAGTGCCGCCACGCGCCGGAGAAGGGGGCGGAGTGCCGCCACGCGTGCCCTAATCTTCACTCGCCGGAGGAGGAGGCGGTGGAGGAGGCGGAGTGCCGCCACGCGTGCCCTGATCGTCACTCGCCGGAGGACGAGGCGGTGGAGGAGGCGGAGTGCCCTGACTCGCCGGAGGAGGAGGAGGAGGCGGAGGCATCCAGTTGAGAAGGTCGATGAGCTCCTTCCGCCATAGGCATGGAGTCTTCAGAGCAGAACCCAGCCTAGTCTCCCCTTCACCGGTAGGGTGCTCAAGCGCGAGGTCCTCAAATCCCTCCGTTATTTCATCCACCATCACCTTAGCAAATCCTTCTAGAATCGGCTGGCAGTGATAAGTTGTGCCGGGTCCACTAGGATAAACTTGGCCAACAACCGCCTTGACCTTCAAATTCATGCATCGCGCCATAATGTGGCAATTTTGAGACTCCGTGATACCATCCACGGGATAGCTGGCAGGAGCCGTCAAGACATGCTCCGGCTGTAGCAGCTCGGTGGAAGCAACGCTACTTCTCTGCTGAGATGGCGGGGTAGCTTCGGCATGTCGTTTGTTGCGATCTGCTGCTTCTCGTTCCTCTTCTCGATCCTCTAGCCCCATTACCCTTCCAAGCAGCGCCTGCATTTGGTCCTGCTCCACTTTCTTCCTCCTCTCGTGGGTTTTGTAACCCCCTGCGTCCGGAAAACCAACCTTCCACGGAAGGGAGCCTGGCGTGCCTCGTGTCCGTCCAGGGTGCTCGGGATTCCCAAGGGCCATTGTGAGCTCGTCCTTCTCCCTGTTTGGAAGGAACGTCCCTCGCTGCGCTGCATCGATATAGTGTCGAAGTTTCTTGACTGGTGTTTGCAGTTGCTCGTCCGTCCACTGACACTGCCCTGTTACAGGGTCCAAGGTTCCGCCAGCCCCGAAGAACCAAGTCCGGCAACGGTCTGGCCAGCGCATCGTCTCTGGTTCGATCCCTTTTTCAAGCAGATCATGCTCAGCCTTGGACCACTTAGGCCGGGCTTTGAGGTAGCCACCTGACCCCGTGCGATGGTGAAGCTTCTTCTTCGCAGCATTTTTCTTGTTTGTCTCCGACATCTTCTTACTCTTTTCTGATGTCTTGTGGGCCACAAATGCGGGCCAGTGATCTTTGATCTTCTCATATTTGCCGATGAATTCTGGTGTCTCTTTTTTCGTGACAAACTGGTTCAGCTCTTTCCTCCACCTCCTCATTAGGCCAGCCATCTTCTTAAGAGCACAAGACTTGATTAATTGCTCTTTAACTGGCTTCTCCGGATCCTCCTCTGGCGGTAGGGTGAAATTTGCCTTCAGCTCATTCCAAAGATCTTCTTTCTGCATATCATTGACATAAGACACCTCAGCGTCTTCATCCTTAGCAGGCTTATACCATTCCTGGATGCTGATCGGGATCCTGTCCCTAACAAGAACCCCGCACTGAGCAGAAAATGCCTTCTTTGTCCGGATGGGTTCAATCGGTTCGCCGTCGGGCGCGATTTCTATGATCTCAAACTTTTCATCCGAGCTCAACTTTTTCTTCGGGCCTCGTCTCCTTACCGAAGTTGTGCTCGATCCGGAGGGCTAGAAATTACAAGGAAGAAAGACGACAGTACTTAATATGTGTACATATACCAAAACAATGGATGCATCAATTAACTTGTCAGCACGGGCTTAACTAATATATATATACCTGGCCGGACTCGGTTCGGTGACTCGGCTCGGCACGGTCTCCTTCGTCTTGTACCTCCATTGTGTCACCGGAGCCATCATGAACATAGTCCTCCTCTTGTACCGGCATTAATGGGTCGAAGCCATCATAATCATAGCCCTCTTCTTCATCCATCTGACCAACGGTGTCGATGAGAAATGACGCAACATCATCACTTCCATTTGCGATTATTTCCCCCAACATCGCTTCTGTTTCTTCGTCTCGGGAGTGCTCCATAGTTTCTGCAAATATTGACAACATGTCAATTATTATTCAAACATGGTACATACTGGCAAACATGTCAATAAGGAATCATGTTAGTGGCCTCGACGCTGCTTCTCTAGGGTTTGGGGTCGCCTCGACACAAAGCTTCAAGGGTTTGGGGTGGCCTCGACGATAACGCTCTTTTAACTTGATAAATTTGGGTGGCCTCGAGAGAGTTAGTTTGTCGGGTAGGAGCGCGGCGGGAGGGGGTACGTAGGAGACCTGCAACATCGATTTCTCTCTAGGGTTTGGGTGTCCTCGAGAGTTTTGGTCGAGCGAGAGGGCCGAGGGGGGTGCTGCAGTTGTATCTAGAGGGGGTTATATCGACAACGACGCGACATACATATATATACATGGGAAAATAATGTTATCGGGGAGGGGGTATCGGTACCACCCCCTCGTGTTGAAGTTTCTTCTTTCTCCTTTCCTTTCTTTCTTCTTCTCCTCTTCTTTTTCTTCTTCTCCCTCGAGAAAGGAAAATAATTAAGGAAAAGGAAGAAAAGAGGAAGAAGGAAGAAGGAAGAAGAAGAAGAAGTAAAAGAAGAAAAAAAAGAGGAGAAGAAGAAAGGAATAGAGGAGAAGAAGAAAAAATAGAATTTCTCCTTTCTCCTCTATTCCTTTCTTCTTCTCCTCTTCTTTTTTTTCTTTTTTCCTCTTCTTATTTATTTCTCCTCTTCTTCCTCTCCTCTTTTTCTCCTTTCTTCCTCTTCTTATTTTCCTTTTTCCTCTCATTCTTTTAGTATTATATTGCTTGTTTTAAAAAAAATGTTCAAATAGAAAATTCCAAAAAAAAACAAAGGTTTTGCCTAATGCATTGTTCATATGAATATACCAACATTTGCATATTCTACAATAATTAATATCAACAAAAAAAATCTATGAACAGAAAAAAAACCGAACTTTTCTAAAAATCTATCTTTTGCATATATATATAGCCACATATGAACAGAGCCGCATATATACATACACATATATGAACAGAAAAAAAACTAATAAAAATGAAACATATACATATATGAACATATATGAACATATACATACACATACACATATATATATAGCCACATATATACATACACATATATATATATATATATACATTGAACAAAAAAATAAAACTAATAAAAATGAAAGAAAAAAAAGAGCCGGTGCGGCGCGGCGGCTCACAGCGGTGGCGGAGCGCGGGGGCGGGCGACGGCGATGGCGACGGCGACGGGGCGCGGGGCGCGGGGGCGGCGGCGACGCGGCGGAGCCCTGGCGGCGACGCGGCAGAGCCTGGCGGCGACGACGGCGAGCGCGGGCTCGGGGAGGACGGCGACGACGACGAGAGTGGGCGACGGCGACGGCGACGGCGGGGGCGGCGGGCGGCGTCGGGGCAGCCTGGCGGCGTCGTCGATGCGTTCGGCGTCGTCGGGGGGGGGGGGGGGGGGAGGGGGCAATGTGGCGATGAACTGCAAAACTGCAAAGTGCCACTTATATACAAGGAGCATTGGTCACGGTTGGTGGCACCAACCGGGACTAATGCCCCCTTTAGTCCCGGTTGGTGCCACCAACCGGGACCAAAGGCCTCTTTTTCGGCAGCCCAAAGGGCGGGAAGCTGCGGCCTTTGGTCCCGGTTGGTGGCACCAACCGGGACTAAAGCCCCCCCCCTTTAGTCCCGGTTGATGCCACCAACCGGGACCAAAGGCCCCTGCGCTGCCCGCATCGGGGCCAAAGTTTAGTCCCACCTCGCTAGTTGAGAGGGGAACGCAGTGGTTTATAAGCCCCACTGCCGCTCCCCTCTTGAACTCCTTCCTACTGCAGGCTTATGGGCCTACTTGCTACTGCTTTGCCTGTTGGGCCTTCTGGGCCTTCTGCGGGCCTGAATCCTGGCCCAAATTAGGGAAACAAGTCGTATTCAGGCCGTGGGGGCCCAGTAGGTGGCATTTTTTTTCTTGCTTTATTTAATTTATTTTGTTTCTACTTACAACAAAATACTTATTGTTGTTTTTTTGTTTTGTTTTCTGCATTATTTATTTTCTTTTGTTTTTTGCTCTATTTTTTAATTCTTTTTGCTTCTAGTTTTAGGAAAATTATAAACTTTCTGTTAGTGCCATTACTTTTCAAATTTGAAAACACTTTTTTTTGTTTTCTTTCTTGCTTTATTTAATTTATTTTGTTCCTACTTACAACAAAATACTTATTGTTGTTTTTTTGTTTTGTTTTCTGCATTATTTATTTTCTTTTGTTTTTTGCTCTATTTTTTTAATTCTTTTTGCTTCTAGTTTTAGGAAAATTATAAACTTTCTGTTAGTGCCATTACTTTTCAAATTTGAAAACACTTTTTTTTTGTTTTCTTTCTTGCTTTATTTATTTTATTTTGTTTCTACTTACAACAAAATACTTATTGTTGTTTTTTTGTTTTGTTTTCTGCATTATTTATTTTCTTTTGTTTTTTGCTCTATTTTTTTAATTCTTTTGCTTCTAGTTTTAGGAAAATTATAAACTTTCTGTTAGTGCCATTACTTTTCAAACTTTGCTATTTTTAATTATTACGAGAGCCGAACCATAAGACATTAAAGCATTTCAAATGAACTCTAAAAAAGTTGAAAGTTGGCATGGTATCATAAATTGACCCACACATAGCATGTGCATGTACAAAACGAACAATGGTATCATACTCGTCAGTTACAATGGTATCATAAACGAACAATAGTTGCGGGAGAAAGTCTTCACTTTTTCTTCGCTTGCGTCATTTGCTTATTGCACCGTAACCATGGATAATCTTCATCGTTTATCAGGATGCTGGGGTCAGCCTTGACTTTAAAG
Organism: Triticum timopheevii; assembly: GCA_963921465.1. Lineage (NCBI taxonomy): Eukaryota > Viridiplantae > Streptophyta > Magnoliopsida > Poales > Poaceae > Triticum > Triticum timopheevii. The sequence goes on from OY997271.1 coordinate 49,453,178, forward strand.
GGAGGAATTTCATGAAACTTTTCATAATTTTCAGACATGTCTGTCTTGTCCTCCACTCCCACGATGTCCCTTTTTCCTGAAAGAACTATGTGGCGCTTTGGCTCATCGTATGATGTATTTGCTTCCTTATCTTTTCTCTTTCTCGGTCTATTGGACATGTCCTTCACATGGATAACCTGTGCCACATCATTGGCTAGGACGAACGGTTCGTCAGTGTACCCAAGATTTTTTAGATCCACTGTTGTCATTCCGTACTGTGGGTCTACCTGTACACCGCCTCCTGACAGATTGACCCATTTGCACTTAAACAAAGGGACCTTAAAATCATGTCCGTAGTCAAGTTCCCATATGTCCACTATGTAACCATAATATGTGTCCTTTCCCCTCTCGGTTGTTGCATCAAAGCGGACACCGCTGTTTTGGTTGGTGCTCTTTTGATCTTGGTCAATCGTGTAAAATGTATTCCCATTTATCTCGTATCCTTTCCAAATCAATACAGTCAAAGATGGTCCCCTAGATAACAAGTACAACTCCTCACAAACAGTGCTGTCACCTCTGATACGTGCTTCCAACCAACTGCTGAAAGTCCTGATGTGTTCACATGTAATCCAGTCGTCGCACTGCTCCGGGTGTTTGAAGCGCAGACTGTTCTTGTGTTCATCGACATACGGGGTCACCAAGGTAGAGTTCTGTAGAACTGTGTAGTGGGCTTGAGACCAAGAATATCCGTCCCTGCATATTATTGAGTCCTTTCCAAGCGTGCCTTTTCCAGTCAGTCTCCCCTCATACCGCGATTTAGGGAGACCTATCTTCTTAAGGCCAGGAATGAAGTCAACACAAAACCCGATGACATCCTCTGTTTGATGGCCCATAGAGATGCTTCCTTCTGGCCTAGCGCGGTTACGGACATATTTCTTTAGGACTCCCATGAACCTCTCAAAGGGGTACATATTGTGTAGAAATACGGGGCCCAGAATGACAATCTCATCAACTAGATGAACAAGAACGTGCGTCATGATATTGAAGAAGGATGGTGGGAACACCAGCTCGAAACTGACAAGACATTGCACCACATCACTCCTTAGCCTTGGTATGGTTTCTGGATCGATCACCTTCTGAGATATTGCATTGAGGAATGCACATAGCTTCACAATGGCTAATCGGACGTTTTCCGGTAGAAGCCCCCTCAATGCAACCGGAAGCAGTTGCGTCATAATCACGTGGCAGTCATGAGACTTTAGGTTCTGAAACTTTTTCTCTGCCATATTTATTATTCCTTTTATATTCGACGAGAAGCCAGTCGGGACCTTCATACTAAGCAGGCATTCAAAGAAGATTTCCTTCTCTTCTTTGGTAAGAGCATAGCTGGCAGGACCTTCATACTGCTTTGGAGGCATGCCGTCTTTTTCGTGCAAACGTTGCAGGTCCTCTCGTGCCTCAGCTGTATCTTTTGTCTTCCCATACACGCCCAAGAAGCCTAGCAGGTTCACGCAAAGGTTCTTCGTCACGTGCATCACGTCGATCGAAGAGCGGACCTCTAGGTCTTTCCAGTAGGGTAGGTCCCAAAATATAGATTTCTTCTTCCACATGGGTGCGTGTCCCTCAGCGTCACTCGGAACAGCTAGTCCGCCGGGACCCTTTCCAAAGATTACGTGTAAATCATTGACCATAGCAAGTACGTGATCACCGGTACGCATGGCGGGCTTCTTCCGGTGATCTGCCTCGCCTTTGAAATGCTTGCCTTTCTTTCGACATTGATGGTTGGTCGGAAGAAATCGACGATGGCCCAGGTACACATTCTTCCAGCAGCTTGCCAGGTATATACTATCAGTGTCAAGTAAACAACGCGTGCATGCGTGGTATCCCTTGTTTGTCTGTCCTGAAAGGTTACTGAGAGCGGGCCAATCGTTGATGGTCACGAACAGCAACGCCTTTAGGTTAAATTCCTCCTGTTTGTGCTCATCCCACGTACGTACACCGTTTCCATTCCACAGCTGTAAAAGTTCTTCAACTAATGGCCTTAGGTACACATCAATGTCATTGCCGGGTTGCTTAGGGCCTTGGATGAGAACTGGCATCATAATGAACTTCCGCTTCATGCACATCCAAGGAGGAAGGTTATACATACATAGGGTCACGGGCCAGGTGCTGTGATTGCTGCTCTGCTCCCCGAAAGGATTAATGCCATCCGCGCTTAAAGCAAACCATACGTTCCTTGGCTCACTTACAAACTCATCCCAGTACTTTCTCTCGATTTTTCTCCACTGCGACCCGTCAGCGGGTGCTCTCAACTTCCCGTCTTTCTTACGGTCCTCACTGTGCCATCGCATCAACTTGGCATGCTCTCCGTTTCTGAACAGACGTTTCAACTGTGGTATTATAGGAGCATACCACATCACCTTAGTAGGAACCCTCTTCCTGGGGGACTCGCCGTCAACATCACCAGGGTCATCTCGTCTGATCTTATACCGTAATGCACCGCATACCGGGCATGTGTACAGATCCTGGTACGCACCGCGGTAGAGGATGCAGTCATTAGGGCATGCATGTATCTTCTGCACCTCCAATCCTAGAGGGCATACGACCTTCTTTGTTGCGTATGTACTGTCGGGCAATTCGTTATCCTTTGGAAGCTTCTTCTTCAATATTTTCAGTAGCTTCTCAAATCCTTTATCAGGCACAACATTCTCTGCCTTCCACTGCAGCAATTCCAGTACGGTACCGAGCTTTGTGTTGCCATCTTCGCAATTGGGGTACAACCCTTTTTTGTGGTCCTCTAGCATGCGATCAAACTTCAGCTTCTCCTTTTGACTTTCGCATTGCGTCCTTGCATCGACAATGACCCGGCGGAGATCATCATCATCGGGCACATCGTCTGGTTCCTCTTGATCTTCAGCAGCTTCTCCCGTTGCAGCATCATCGTGCACATCGTCTGGTTCCTCTTGATCTTCTGGAGCATCACCGTATTCAGGGGGCACATAGTTGTCATCGTACTCTTCTTCTTCGCCGTCTTCCATCATAACCCCTATTTCTCCGTGCCTCGTCCAAACATTATAGTGTGGCATGAAACCCTTGTAAAGCAGGTGGGTGTGGAGGATTTTCCGGTTAGAGTAAGACTTCGTATTCCCACATATAGGGCATGGACAACACATAAAACCATTCTGCTTGTTTGCCTCAGCCACTTCGAGAAAATTATGCACGCCCTTAATGTACTCAGAGGTGTGTCTTGAACCGTACATCCATTGCCGGTTCATCTGTGTGCATTATATATAATTAAGTGTGTCAAAAATCATTAGAGAACATCATGAATAGATAATTAATTAAGTGACCAAATTAATAGAAGTTCATCATCACATTAAAACCAAAGTACATACATAGTTCTCATCTAACAACATAAAGCTCTGCAGAGCATCTAAATTAATTAAACCATACACTGAAACTATGTAAAACATTTCAATGCGAAAACAAATGCGATCATAATCGCAACCAATGTAACAACTGATCCAACGGCATAAGGATACCAAGCCTCGGTATGAATGGCATATTTTCTAATCTTTCTAATCTTCAAGCGCATTGCATCCATCTTGATCTTGTGATCATCGACGACATCCGCAACATCCAACTCCAATATCATCTTCTCCTCCTCAATTTTTCTAATTTTTTCCTTCAACAAATTGTTTTCTTCTTCAACTAAATTTAACCTCTCGACAATAGGGTCGGTTGGAATTTCCGGTTCAACAACCTCCTAGATGAATAAAATCTATGTCACGTTGGTCGGCATAATTGTCATAAACAATAAATGAACCAATAGTTATGAAAAGATAATATATACCACATCCGAATCATAGACAGGACGAGGGCCGACGGGGGCGGATACCAAAACCATCGCACTATATAAGATGCAATAACAAAAGTAAGAAAATTATACAAGTATATATCTATCTAAACATACAAATAAGAATATTTTTCCTTTCGGAAAGAAGATAAGAACAAGAGGCTCACCACGGTGGTGCCGCCGATGAGATCGGTGCGGGTGATCGACGACGTTGAAGACGGGGACGGGGCGTGATGGACCGCTAAACCTAGACAAATATGGAGGAAAATGGAGCTTGGCGGTCGAGCTTGGAGAGGAGAAACCTTAAGTAGTGTGGCTCGGGCATTCCATCGAACACCTTGTGTGCATATGAGGTGAGCTAGAGCACCACCAAGCCCTCTCCCCCTCGGCCAGAAAAAACAGAGCAGTGTGTTCTGCTCTTGCGCGAGGGGGTATATATAGGCACCACCATTGGTCCCGGTTGGTCGCACGAACCGGGACTAAAGGTTAGCCTTTGGTCCCGGTTCGTGCCACGAACCGGGACGAATGGTGGTGGGCCAGGAGCGAGGCCCATTGGTCCCGGTTCATCCCACCAACCGGGACCAAAAGGTCCAGACGAACCGGGACCAATGGCCCACGTGGCCCGGCCGGCCCCCGGGGCTCATGAACCGGGTCCGATGCCCCCATTGGTCCCGGTTCTGGATTGAACCGGGACTAATGGGCTGGACCGGCCTGGACCATTGCCCCCTTTTCTACTAGTGTACCCGTTCAGTATGATGGATCAGTGGACTAGGTTTAACTATGACTTGCACAATTCTTTTCCTGAAGCTAGACGATTCTACTCCTTCCACAAGAAACATGATATCCTGTGATGGTGTGGGATCTAACTTGGAAATCGCACGCGCCATCACAATGCAAATTCTTTGCTTGGCTTGCCTTACGGGATCGATGTTGGACGTCGGATCGCCTAGCACGGCGAGGGCTAGCGCACCAGGATGCGTGTCCTTTTTGTGACCAGGAGCAGGAAACAATCAACCACTTATTGCTCACATGCGTCTTTTCCAGGGTGGTCTCGAAGGAGATTTGCCAGGCTTTTGGGTGGCTAGACTGGAAACCAACGCAGCAGGACATCCTTGCACCTTGGCTATGCAACAAACATGGACTAAACGGCATGAACATGAAGGATCTGCATACTATTCTAGGACTAACAATGTGGGAGCTATGGAAGCATAGGAATGCCATTGTCTTTGATGGGGCACAACCCTCGTGTGAGGTGTTGCTGCGTAGAATTAGGCTCGAGGGCAGGGTGTCGGCAGGCCTACTAAAAGGGGATGTTAGCCCTTTCTTTAGTTGGCTGGCACGGTGGGATAGACGTGAGGAGTAGCGTGGGAGGCATTTCTTTTGCCCTTCTTCTTTAATACTCCCTCCGTCCCAAAATTCTTGTCTTAGATTTGTCCAAATACAGATGTATCAAGTCACGTTTTAGTATTAGGTACATCCGTATCTAAACAAATCTAAGACAAGAATTTTGAGACGGAGGGAGTATATGATATGCATACTCGTGCATATTCGAGATTTTTTTCCTGTGATGGTAGAAAAGAAAAGATTCCTGTCTAGGCTATGCATCTCCTTCCTCAGTCATCAGCAAAGGATGCGGGGGGCGACCGGCGGCTCGTCCGCCGGCATCCCCGCGGGGTCGGCGTCCTTCGCCTCCGGTGATCGCCGGTGTGTGGGGGGACGCTTCTGGGCCCTGGCCGATGCTGACGAAGGTGAGGGAGACGAAGATCCGGAGGTGGCGGCGCCGCCGTCTCCTCCATCGGCGACTCCCTCAGACTACATTTGCCATTTTTTGAGCGTTGGGTACGACGAAGCCGACGTGGCCGCCACCATTGATGAGATCCTTCCAGTTGATGATCCGGCGAGAGTCGGGCTTCATGCTCGGGAGACAACAGAGATGGTACGCCGGGTTGTCCACAGGCGAACGGCGGCGGCGGCGGTCCGGCCCTGGAAGGGTCCTTTGCCTAAGGTACGTCTTCCAAATTTGACTCTTCTCGATATGATTCGGCCGGATTCATGGACTTTGGTGAAGAGACGAAAGAATTCTCGCCGGAATGGATGTTGATCGATGCCGGAGGTGACCGCGGCGGCCTCGCCGGCGGTCATGGCGATCCCAATCCGGCTCGCTCGCCAGGAGCGTTTGAAAATGCTCCTGGGCTGAACCGATCCTGAGGCTGTTGGGCCGGTTGGCACTTTTGGGCCGAGGTCCGGTGGGTATGAGGCCCAGCCAGACTCGATCCCAATTGTTACAGAGGGGGGGAACGCATGCACGCATCGTTCATCGTCGCTTACCCAGTCGCCGCGCCCTAGGGTTTTTTCGTCGCTCGCCGCGATTGCGTACTGCGGGACCTGGCTGAGCTCGCCGTATTCCTCCTCTCGGAGTGATGGCAGGGTCTGGGGGTGCGCCTCCTCCCGGAAAGCGGACTGCTCAGCCTAGCGGGGCTTCTCGGGCCATTGGGGCGCCGCCGCCTGGCCATGGCGTTGGCCGGTGCGCGCTGCCGGCGCCGGCACCAGGTGCAGGGCGTGGTCGCGTGGTGCTCCCCAACGCCGTTGCGGGGCGCGGGTCGGGTGGACCTGTGGTGCAGCCCTCGGCTGGCGGGGTACCTGCTGCGAGGCAGCCGGCCCCGTCCGTGCCATCGAGCGGGCGTGGCGGACTGGGACCTGGTCCTCGACCGGTGGCTGCCGGCTATGCTGTGGCGGCAGCTGTGGGCCGGGGGATTGCACCTCTGAAGCCGCCGGCGTCTTCGGGTCCGCAGCCCAGACCGGCCCCTCCTCCCCACGTCGTCACTTGCCCGCTTCCGCCGTCGCAGTCCAACGCTGGTGGGGCTGTGGTTGCGCCCCGAGGGCAATGGGGGGATGACGGCTACAACGCGTATGGGGCTGGCCAGCACCGTGGTTCTTCATCCGCGGGTGGAGGTCGTGGTTATGCTTGGCAAAGTGATGGCTCGGCTGAGAGACCGTTCTTGGGTCCGTCCGGTGGCTTTGTTGAGGGGCCATCCGGGCTGGGTAATCGGCAGCGAGGAGGTTTCCGGGGCCATTGTGGTGGTCGGGGTGGTCGAGGGGGCCGGTTCCCTCCATGACAACCGCCCCCACCCTTTGTTGTCGAGCAGAAGACAGAGAGTGGGGATGCCGAGGAGCTAGTGTTGACCGGTCACGCTATGGAGGTGGTGACGGATCTTGCTACTGTCCAGGTTCCTGAGAACGAGGTTTTGGCTGATGTGTCAGTGGAGATGTCGGACAGGGCCGAGTCTGATAGGGCGTCCAAATGGGCGCGCAAGAAGGAAAAGATGCTTTGCTATAGATGTGGAGACAAGGGCCACTTCATTGCGGAGTGTGTGGCTCCGCTTTGTGATACCTGTGGTAAGCCGACACACGACTCTGGGGACTACCCGATGCTGCGAGATCAGGCGCCATCACTTATGACGTACGGAGTTTACTATGCCGAGCTCACATTTTTTGAGTCTCCGGATGAGAGAGAGGTGGTTGATGAGACGCCGACCATGACTACGGGGATTGTCAAGGTCTTTAAAGGGGAGGTATCTGAGGCACAGATCGTGCAGAGGCTTCGGGAGTTGGCCCCCGGAGAATTCCAGTGGGATCTCCCCAGCCTCGCTGATAACATGTTCAAAGTTGAGTTTCCTTCGGTGGAGGATCTGCAGAGGTTGCTGAGTTTTGGGATGTGTAAAGTGCCAGGAACTGATTGCGTCCTTGAGTTTCATGAGTGGAAGCAGGTAGAGCCTCAGGGCAAGCCGCTTACTCAGGCGTGGTTGTGAAGGAAATATGCCCTAGAGGCAATAATAAAGTTATTATTTATTTCCTTATTTCATGATAAATGTTTATTATTCATGCTAGAATTGTATTAACCGGAAACATAATACATGTGTGAATACATAGACAAACATACTGTCACTAGTATGCCTCTACTTGACTAGCTCGTGAATCAAAGATGGTTATGTTTCCTAGCCATGGACAAAAGAGTTGTCATTTGATTAACGGGATCACATCATTAGGAGAATGATGTGATTGACATGACCCATTCCGTTAGCCTAGCACTTGATCGTTTAGTATGTTGCTATTGCTTTCTTCATGACTTATACATGTTCCTGTAACTATGAGATTATGCAACTCCCGTTTACCGGAGGAACACTTTGGGTGCTACCAAACGTCACAACGTAACTGGGTGATTATAAAGGAGTACTACAGGTGTCTCCGAAGGTACATGTTGAGTTGGCGTATTTCGAGATTAGGTTTTGTCACTCCGATTGTCGGAGAGGTATCTCTGGGCCCTCTCGGTAATACTCATCACCTAAGCCTTGCAAGCACTGTAACTAATAAGTTAGTTATTAGATGCTGTATTACGGAACGAGTAAAGAGACTTGCCGGTAACGAGATTGAACTAGGTATTGGATACCGACGATCAAATCTTGGGCAAGTAACATACCGATGACAAAGGGAACAACGTATGTTGTTATGCGGTTTGACCGATAAAGATCTTCGTAGAATATGTAGGAACCAATATGGGCATCCAGGTCCCGCTATTGGTTATTTACCGAGAATGGTTATAGGTCATGTCTACATAGTTCTCGAACCCGTAGGGTCCGCACGCTTAAGGTTTCGATGACAGTTTTATTATGAGTTTATGAGATTTGATGTACCGAAGGAGTTCGGAGTCCCGGATGAGATCGGGGACATGAAGAGGATTCTCGAAATGGTCGAGACGTAAAGATCGATATATTGGACGACTATATTCGGAGTTCGGAAAGGTTCCGAGTGATTCGGGTATTTTCGGGGGTACCGGGGAGTTACGGGAATACGAGGAAGAAGCATTGGGCCTCATGGGCCAAGTGGTGGAAGAGAGGAGGAAGGGCGCGCGGCCCCCCTAGCCCAAACCGAATTGGACTAGGGGGCCGGCCCCCTTTCCTTCTTCTCCTCCCTCTCCTTCCTTCTCCTTCTCCTCCCCTTCCTTCCCTTCTCCTATTAGGACTTGGAAAGAGGGGGGAATCCTACTTGGAGTAGGATTGCCCCCTTGGGCGCGCCTCCTCTCCTTGGCCGGCCCCCTCCCCCTTGCTCCTTTATATACGGAGGCAGGGGGGCACCCCATGACACACAAGTTGATCTACGGATCGTTCCTTAGCCGTGTGCGGTGCCCCCTTTCACCATATTCCACCTCGGTCATATCATCGCGAAGCTTAGGCGAAGCCCTGCGCCGGTAGAGCATCAACATCATCACCACGCCGTTGTGCTGACGGAACTCATCTCTGGAGCTCGGCTGGATCGGAGGCCGGAGATCGTCATCGAGCTGAACTTGTGTTGAACTCGGAGGCCCCGTACGTTCGGTGCTTGGATCGGTCGGATCGTGAAGACGTACGACTACATCAACCGCATTGTCATAACGCTTCCGCTTACGGTCTACGAGGGTACGTGGACATACACTCTCCCCTCTCGTTGCTATATCATCACCATGATCTTGCGTGTGCGTAGGAAAATTTTGAAATTACTACGTTCCCCAACAGTGGCATCCGAGCCTAGGTTTTATGCGTTGATGTTATATGCACGAGTAGAACACAAGTGAGTTGTGGACGATATAAGTCATACTGCCTACCAGCATGTCATACTTTGGTTTGGCGGTATTGTTGGATGAAGCGGCCTGGACCGACATTACGCGTACGCTTACGCGAGACTGGTTCTACCGCCGTGCTTTGCACACAGGTGGCTGGCGGGTGTCAGTTTCTCCAACTTTAGTTGAACTAAGTATGGCTACGCCTGGTCCTTTCGAAGGTTAAAACGGAGTCTATTTGACAAACTATCGTTGTGGTTTTGATGCATAGGTGAGAACGGTTCTTGCTCAGCCCGTAGCAGCCACGTAAAATTTGCAACAACAAAGTAGAGGACGTCTAACTTGTTTTTGCAGGGCATGTTGTGATGTGATATGGTCAAGACGTGATGAGATATAAGTTGTTGTATGAGATGATCATGTTTTGTTGAAGTTATCGGCAACTGGCAGAAGCCCTATGGTTGTCTTTTTGTTGCATAAGATGCAAGTGCCAAATAATTGCTTTACTTTATCGCTATGCGATAGCAATAGTTGCAAGAGCAATAGTTGATGAGACGACCATGTGACGACACATTGATATAGATCAAGATGATGAAGATCATGGTGTCGTGCCGGTGACGATAGAGATCATGACAGTACTTTGGAGATGGAGATCAAAGGCGCAAGATGATCATGGCCATATCATGTCACATATTTTGATTGCATGTGATGTTTATCCTTTATGCATCTTATCTTGCTTTGTTTGACGGTAGCATTTTAAGATGATCTCTCACTAATTATCAAGAAGTGTTCTCCCTGAGTATGCACCGTTGCCAAAGTTCATCGTGCCCAGACACCACGTGATGATCGGGTGTGATAAGCACTACGTCCATCTACAACGGGTGCAAGCCAGTTTTGCACACGCGGAATACTCAGGTTAAACTTGACGAGCCTAGCATATGCAGATATGGCCTCGGAACACGGAGACCGAAAGGTCGAGCGTGAGTCATATAGTAGATATGATCAACATAGTGATGTTCACCATTGAAAACTACTCCATCTCACGTGATGATCGGTTATGGTTTAGTTGATTTGGATCACGTAATCACTTAGATGACTAGAGAGATGTCTGTCTAAGTGGGAGTTCTTAAGTAATATGATTAATTGAACTTGAATTTATCATGAACTTAGTCCTGGTAGTATTTTGCAAATTATGTTGTAAGATCAATAGCTTGCGTTGTTGCTTTCATATGTTTGTTTTGATATGTTCCTAGAGAAAATTGTGTTGAAAAATGTTAGTAGCAATGATGCGGATTGGATCCGTGATCTGAGGTTTATCCTCATTGCTGCACAGAAGAATTATGTCCTTAATGCACCGCTAGGTGACAGACCTATTGCAGGAGCAGATGCAGACATTATGAACGTTTAGCTAAGCTCAATATGATGACTACTTGATAGTTTAGAGCACCATGCTTAACGGCTTAGAATCGGGACTTCAAAGACGTTTTTGAACGTCATGGACCATATAAGATGTTCCAGGAGTTGAAGTTAATATTTCAAGCAAATACCCGAGTTGAGAGATATGAAGTCTCCAACAAGTTCTATAGCTAAAAGATGGAGGAGAATCGCTCAACTAGTGAGCATGTGCTCAGATTGTCTGGGTACTTCAATCACTTGAATCAAGTGGGAGTTAATCTTCCAGATAAGATAGTGATTGACAAAATTCTCTAGTCACCATCACTAAGTTACTAGAACTTCGTGATGAACTATAATATGCAAGGGATGACGAAAGTTATTCCTGAGCTCTTCGCGATGTTGAGATCGGCGAAGGTAGAAATCAAGAAAAGAGCATCAAGTGTTGATGGTTAACAAGATCACTAGTTTCAAGGAAAAGGCAAAGGGAAAAGAAGGGGAACTTCAAGAAGAACGGCAAGCAAGTTGCTGCTCAAGTGAAGAAACCCAAGTCTGGTCCTAAGCCTGAGACTAAGTGCTTCTACTGCAAAGAGACTGGTCACTGGAAGAGGTACTACCCCAAGTGATTGGCAGATAAGAAGGATGGCAAAGTGAACATAAGTATATTTGATATACATGTTATTGATGTGTACTTTACTAGTGTTTATAGCAACCCCTCAGTATTTGATACTAGTTCAGTTGCTAAGATTAATAACTCGAAACGGGAGTTGCAGAATAAACAGAGACTAGTTAAAGGGTGAAGTGACGATGTGTGTTGGAAATAGTTCCAAGATTGATATGATCATCATCGCACACTCCCTATACTTTCGGGATTAGTGTTAAACCTAAATAAGTGTTATTTGGTGTTTGCGTTGATCATGAATATGATTTGATCATGTTTATTGCAATACGGTTATTCATGTAAGTTAGAGAATCATTGTTGTTCTGTTTACATGAATAAAACCTTCTATGGTCATACACCCAATGAAAATGATTTGTTGGATCTCGATCGTGTGATACACATATTCGTAATATTGAAGCCAAAAGATGCAAAGTTAATAATGGTAGTGCAAATTTTTTGTGGCACTGCCGTTTTGGTCATATCGGTGTAAAGCGCATGAAGAAACTCCATAAAGATGGATTTTCGGAATCACTTGGTTATGAATCATTTGATGCTTGCGAACCGTGCCTTTTGGGCAAGATGACTAAAACTCCGTTCTCCGGAACAATGGAAGGAGCTACTAACTTGTTGGAAATAATACATACAGATGTATGCGATCCAATGAGTATTGATGCTCGTGGCAAGTATCGTTATTTTTTGACCTTCACAAGATGATTTGAGCAGATATGGGTATATCTACTTGATGAATCATAAGTCTGAAATAGTTGAAAGATTCAAAGAATTTCAGAATGAAGTGGAAAAATCATCGTAACAAGAAAATAAAGTTTCTGTGATCTGATCGCGGAGACGAATATTTGAGTTACGAGTTTGGTTTTCAATTAAAACAATATGAAATAGTTTCACAGCTCACGCCACCTGGAACACCACAACGTTATGGTGTGTCCGAACGTCGTAACCGCACTTTATTGGATATGGTGCGATCTATGATGTCTCTTACTGATTTACCAATATTGTTTTGGGGTTATGCGTTAGAGACAGCTGCATTCACGTTAAAAGGGCACCATCTAAATCCGTTGAGACGACAGCATATGAACTGTGGTTTAGCAAGAAACCCAAGTTGTCGTTTCTTAAAGTTTGGGGCTACGATGCTTATGTGAAAAAGTTTCATCCTGATAAGCTCAAACCCAAATCGGAGAAGTGCATCTTCATAGAATACCCAAAGGTAACTATTGGGTACACCTTCTATCACAGATCCAAAGGAAAATCATTCGTTGCTAACAATGGATCCTTTCTAGAGAAGGAGTTTCTCTCGAAAGAAGTGAGTGGGAGGAAAGTAGAGCTTGATAAGGTAATTTGTACCTTCTCCCAAATTGGAAAGTAGTTCATCACAGAAATCAGTTCCAGTGATTCCTACACCAATTAGTGAGGAAGCTAATGATGATGATCATGAAACTTCAGATCAAGTTACTACAGAACCTCGTAGGTCTTCCAAAGTACAGTCCGCACCAGAGTGGTACGGTAATCTTGTTCTGAAAGTCATGTTACTAGACCATGATAAACCTACGAACTACGAGGAAGCGATGATGAGCCCAGATTCCACGAAATGGCTTGAGGCCATACAATCTGAGATATAATCCATGTATGAGAACAAAGTATGGACTTTGATTGACTTGCTCGATGATCAGCAAGCCATGTTAAATAAATGGATCTTCAAGAGGAAGACGGACGTTGATAGTAGTGTTACTATCTACAAAGCTCGACTTGTCGCAAAAAGGTTTTTGATAAGTTCAAGGTGTTGACTACAATGAGATCTTCTCAACTGTATCGATGCTTATGTCTGTCCGAATCATGTTAGCAATTGCCACATTTTATGAAATCTGGCAAATGGATGTCAAAACTGCATTCCTTAACGGATTTATTAAAGAAGAGTTGTATATGATGCTGTAACGCCCCGGATACAACTTTCCATATTCGTAACTCCAACTCTTGCCTTTTCCGGAGATGTGATATGTTATTTCCTTCATGGTTGGGTTTTTTCTTTTGTTTTGCATTTTGTTCATGTCATGCTTTTCATCTCATGTCATCATTCGCATTGCATTGGCATCGTTTTCATAAAACTTGCATTCATTCGTCGTTGCCGTTTCTCCCTTTGCCTTCATCACCTTCCCTCGGATCGCCTTGCCCGCGCTGACCATTCCAGACCAACCTTGTTCTTTGTTTTCCCTCTTGCCTAAACCGGAGTTTCTCTGTAAAGTGCTCAGACCCCCTCGCGCGCGTTCAAAAGTTGTTCCGAACCCGACCCGCTCTGTCTTTACCGTTGGATCCGGATCATCCCCTAACATCCCGAAAATATATCCGTTTTCTTTGTTTGGTCTCCCTAGCATATTTATCCCGAACCGTCCGATTTAATCGGAGGGACCAAATACCCCTACCCAAAAATCCACTTGCTATATAAACTAGTCCAACCCTAAATTTTAGGGAGATGTCCCATCCATCCTTTCCCTGCCGCCACCACCCTGTGTCTCATCTTCCACATCGGGATCCCCTCACTCAATCTCCCTCGATCCCCTCGCCCAGCCAATCCATGGAGCACCTCCTCCTCCCTGTTTGATCCAGAGGAGTGGAGCTCCTCCGCGTCAGCACCTCCTCGCAACCTTCTTCCTCTAAGGCCGCCCTTCCTCGCATCGATCTGGAGCCCGATGCCCTCTGCGCCTCGATCCCTCCTCACCTGCAAGACCAGCGCCACCTCGTCGCCGTCCAGAGCCACCTCGTCCCTGCAACCCCGAGCTCCCTCACATGGCGGCCTCGCGCCCGAGCTCTTCATCAGCCTCGCGTCACCGGAGTCAAGCCGCCGGCTGCCCGAGCCCGATGCGCCTCTCCCCCGAGGGCCTCCTCGTCCCCAACCTGCATCGCGACCGACCTCCAGCCGCCTGCAACCGCCCGCTTCGCGCGCCCCTGCGCCCGCAAGCGTCCGAGGCCGCAGCCTCCTCCTCGTCCAAGACCACCTCCCCTCGCCGGAGCACGCCGCCGCTAGCGACCTCAACCACCAGGCGTTCCCTGCTCCTTCCATTTTTCTTTCCGTTTCTCCTCGCTGTCTCTCCTCTCTGAACTCTGTCGCTCTCGGTGTTTGTTCACAGGAGCAGCAGCCGCCACGAACGCTAGTTCTGCCGCCGCCGCCCTGCCAAGCCCATCCCGCCGGAGTTCCTCGTCGCCGGGAACCGTCTCCCCAACCCTCCTGAAGCCCAGCCGCACCGATAACCCTAGCTCTATCCCTCGATCCCTCTTTTCCCCTCGATCCCTTCCTCCAGCACCGCCATCTCCCTGGCTAGCCCTCTCCCTCCGCTCGATCTCCTCACCCTCTCGATCTCCCACGCGCGCCGCCACCCACCGGAGGGCCACCCTGCGCGCGACCCTGCCGCCTTGCTGCCTCGTCCCCGCCTCCTCGTCTACCTGACACCGCCGCAGGCCTCTGCTTCTCACAAACCCCGCCGTCCCGGCCTTCCTCGCACTGCCTGATGCCAAGCGTCGCCGCCCGCAGGAGCGCCAACGCCACCAGACCGTCGTCCCGCGAGCTTCCTCGCCGTGCTCGGACGTCCTCCTCCCGGGGACCAACGCTGCTGCCGCCGTTGTCGTTCGAGGCCAGCGCCTCGCCTCTTCTTCGAACCCGGGGAGCAGAGACCCCTCTCCATCTTGTCGCTCGCCGGAGTAGGCTACCATCTCTGCCACTGCACCTCATCGCCGGAGATGCTCCTTTTGCCGAGCGCCACCCCGAGCCCCAAGCATCGCCCCTGCTCCCTCCATCGCCAGCACCCTGCCTCCTTCGCGCCTCCCCATCAGCATCGCCATGGCCCTGTTCGCGTGAAGCCCCTGCGCCACCACCATCAGCGCCCGGCGTCTCCGTCCCGTTCCGCCCCTTGCTGCTGCTGTAGGCCATGAGCTCGCGGCTACCACACGGACGCCAAGACCGAGACCGCCCCGAACCACGTCGTCTCGCTGGATCGTCAAGACCATCTCGGTTTTTGCAAGTACCTCTACGCCCGAAGATGTTGGATGCGCCAAGTTCCACTACTATATGCACCACTATTGTTGCTGAGGGTTTCGTCAAGTTCAACTACGACAACGAAACGTGAACGACTACCGTCGCCGTGACCGCAAGTACCACGACGAACATGTACAACTACCGCCGCCAAGATCACGAGTACCCCTACCATCGCCGATGAACGATAGGACGACTACTTCCACTACCGTCGCGAGAACGACTACTTCCACTATGGCCTGTGTACCACTACTTCCTCTACACCGCTCCGAACTCGAACCGTCCCATTTGAACGCTTCGAAGGTATAACCCGAAACGACCGCCGTGGACCGAATGCGTGTTGTATGAGATGCACCGTTTGCACCGTGCCCGTTTGTTTCGTGCATGTCCCTCATTTCCATGCCCCTAACCCGTGGGAACCCGGTAATCCGGGATCACCCCACCATCTTGCATGACTCGCTCACGTCACACTTCCTTTTGCACCGGTACCTCCATGACTTATCGGGACCGGAATGTTGCCGTGGCACCATTTCCGTTTCACCGCCGTGGCACCTTTTTCCTTCCGCCATGGCGACAAATGCTTCATAACATGCTCATGTCAACATTTTCATAAATTTGCTTAAAACTTGCATTGTCATCCGCGTCATGATAATAACAATTTAAATGCTAAAAATTGTTGTTGCATTAAATTGCTAAATAACATATGGGGATTTTCCGGAATTGTCGTTTGTTGTTCCGGCCTCATTTAAACATGCCTAGATAGGTAGCTTTATTGTGATTCACCTCTTGCCATGTTAACTACATGTAATATTGTTGTGTTTCTAACCGAGAGAGAACTAAATAATTGATGTGGTGTTCCGTCAATATGCAACTCGTTGCATATTGAGCTCCACTTAATTTGTAGTATTGTTCGTTGCACTTTGCCATGCCATGCCTCATTAAACCGGACATGCATCATGCTTGCTGTGCATCATGCCTTGTTCATGTGTGGTGTGTTTACCTATGTTGTGTGCTTCTTCTCGATAGTTCCCGTTTCGTTGCGATCGTGAGGATTCGTTCGTCTACGATTGGTTCGGCTTCATTCATTCGTCTTCTTCATGGACTCGTTCTTCTTCCTTGCGGGATTTCAGGCAAGATGACAGCTACCATGGATCTCACTACTATCATTGCTATGCTAGTTGCCTCGTTCTTTCGCTATGCTGCGCTACCTATTACCTGTTTATCAAGCCATCCCATATTGCCATGAACCTCTAACCTTTGACACCTTTCCTATGCAAACCGTTGTTTGGCTATGTTACCGCTTTGCTTAGCCCCTCTTATAGCATTGCTAGTTGCAGGTGAAGTTGAAGATTGCTCCATGTTGGAACGTGATGATTTTGGGATATCACTATATCTCTTATTTAATTAATGCATCTATATACTTGGTAAAGGGTGGAAGGCTCGGCCTTATGCCTGGTGTTTTGTTCCACTCTTGCCGCCCTAGTTTCCGTCATACCGGTGTTATGTTCCCGGATTTTGCGTTCCTAACACGGCCGGGTGATTTATGGGACCCCCCTGACAGTTCGCTTTGAATAAAACTCCTCCAGCAAGGCCCAACATTGGTTTTACCATTTGCCTCACCACCACCTATATTTCCCTTGGGAGTAATTAACCCGAGGGTCATCTTTATTTTAGCCCCCCCGGGCCAGTGCTTGTCTAAGTGCTGGTCTGAACCGAGCGATGTCCGGCGCCCCCTGGGCAACCAGGGTCTATGGCAACCCGACGTCTTGCTCATCCGGTGTGCCCTGAGAACGAGATATGTGCAGCTCCTATCGGGATTTGTCGGCACAGCGGGAGGCTTTGCTGGTCTTGTTTTACCGTTGTCGAAATGTCTTGTAAACCGGGACTCCGAGACTGATCGGGTCTTCCTGGGAGAAGGTCTATTCCTTCGTTGATCGCGAGAGCTTGTCATGGGCTAAGTTGGGACACCCCTGCAGGGTATAAACTTTCGAGAGCCGTGCCCGCGGTTATGTGGCAGATGGGAATTTGTTAATGTCCGGTTGTAGATAACTTGACACCAGATACGAATTAAAACGCATCAACCGCGTGTGTAGCCGTGATGGTCTCTTCTCGGTGGAGTCCGGGAAGTGAACACGGTTTCTGTGTTATGTTTGACGTAAGTAGGTGTTCAGGATCACCTCTTGATCATTGCTAGTTGACGACCGTTCCGCTTGTTTCTCTTCTCGCTCTCATTTGCGTATGTTAGCCACCATATATGCTTAGTCGCTGCTGCAACCTCACCACTTTACCCCTTCCTTTCCCATTAAGCTTTGATAGTCTTGATCTCGCGGGTGCGAGATTGCTGAGTCCCCGTGGCTCACTAGATACTTCCAAAACCAGTTTGCAGGTGCCTATGTTACCGAGCAGGTGACGCAATCAAGCTCAAGGAGGAGCTCGATGAAGATCTTGCCCTTTGTGTTGTTTCGTTCTAGTTGATCAGTAGTGGAGCCCAGTTGGGGTCGATCGGGGACCTTTGTTGCATTTGGGGTTCTTCTTTTATTTTGGTTCCATAGTCGGACCTTGATTGTATCTGGATGATGTAATGCTTTATTCATGTAATTGTGTGAAGTGGCGATTGTAAGCCAACTATGTATCTCTTTCCCTTATGTATTACATGGGTTGTGTGAAGATTACCTCACTTGCGACATTGCTTTCAATGAGGTTATGCCTCTAAGTCGTGCTTCGACACGTGGGAGATATAGCCGCATCGAGGGCGTTACAAGTTGGTAATCAGAGCCTTCCCCGACCTTAGGAGCCCCACCGCTTAATCGTTTTTAGCGGCCGAGTTGTGTCTAGAAAAATGTTTTGAGTCAATTAGGATTATATATATCGGAGAGTTAGGAATTCTTTTTACTCCCAGTCTCTTCATCGCTCTGGTAAGGCATCCTGACGTAGAGTTTTGACTCTTCTCTTCTCAAATTTCACTAAATTTTTTTTTAGGATCACGCGGGTATCTTGGAATCGTTCCGATGGTTTTATGATGAGAACATTGTCTTGGTGCCTCCTGTCAGGAATTTAGTGGAAGTGTCCCGGGGAGTTGAGCTCTGAGGTGTTGTCATCATAATTTTATCGTTGCAGTTCTGGAATACCTGAGTTTAGTACGCCGACATCGAAAATCTCTTTTATGCAGTTGTTGGTGAGATAACCCCGATAACCCAGTACTGAGGTGAGTACGGGAGTATTGCCATGACTCGTATAACGGATGCTTTTCGAAGGTTGAGGTAGACGATTTCCGAAGGTTTCTTGGTTATGTGTTGAAGGATGGATACAGCTGGATGTAGGATTTGCTAGTTTTGGGTGAGATATTATGCTTCCCCTGTATCCCCAACACCTGATTGCATAACCGGAAAATTTCGGGAGTTTTATAGGTGGGAATTCAAGTAGCTCCTAGAATATCTTTCCGACAGATGCATGATATGGGATTGGGTAAACCTCTATCATATGTATTTGTTCCGGCTTATTCTGCAAGCCAAATCCTTTGTTTTTGTTTTGAGTTGTGGTATTCGAGTTGCTTCGAAGTCAAATGTTGAATCCATACCTTTTCTAAACGGTGTTCTCATATTGCTATGTGAATACTAATCCTTTTGATCATTGAGGTTGTCATGTTAATTCTTCTCCAACCGGTGCGCTTCTCTTCGAGATGATCCCATCATTCTCCCCATCCGCAAGATCAACTCTAAGTTTTCTCAACGGCGTTTGTTTCGTTCATCCCAAGTTGTCTTTGTTTTTCCCCACCCTCCCACCCTTTTTCTTCAAGGACTCAGATTTCTTAATCAAGTATCCATTTATTCATGTGAAGTCACTTCACTCTTTTCAATCAATGTTCTAATCCGGTGTTCCCTCGTGAAGATGCCCACGAGCTTCAAGTTCATCATCCTTCATTATTGTTTCTTCTCCGGTGGATCCAATTCAAGCTTTCGGTGTTGATCTTATTCCTTTCCTCATTTCTAATGCTTTCTCATGCCGGTGCACCTCTTAATCATTCACTTCTTCCTATTCATTTGTTCTGGAGTGCTGAAGATATCTCACAAGACTTGTGTTTCCATTCTTAATCCGTTCAAGCTATTTGGAGATTGTTATCTCATTCAAGCCATTTAATTCAACCGGTGCAATCTCTCTTTAAAATCTTTTCCAACGGTGTTTTCTTTTGAGTGGGCCCTAACCCACAGGTCTTTTCCCAGGATCTTACCTGACTCTCCTAATTTTTTCCGGAGCCATTCCAAATTCTTTTCAGAGTTTGACGTAAGAATGAATTTTCATCAGTCACATGCCTTCTCCAAGGTCGTTTTCAAATTCTTTTCATCTTTGGCTCAACCTTTCCTCTTTTAATTCTCTCGGAGTATCTCAACAATTCATGGTGGTGTTTCTATTCGTCATTCTCGGATTTTGAAGACCGAAGAAGAATTCCTCTTAAATCCTTACCCGTTCTTCCAAAGATGCGTAGTTCAAGTTTGACGCAATCCTCTCATAATTGTTATTGATTGTGAGAATTCTTTTCTTACCATCCGGAGCATTTCATGAGTTGTTTCCATTTCTTTCCTCCGAAGGCCATCATGTCATAATTCTTCATTCTCAGCGTGTAGCTATCGTCCTCCAAATCTTACCGTGATTCGTTCAAATATCCTCTAATCAGTTCATGTTCTCTTCGTTCTCATCTATCAAAATCCCCTCAAATATCTTCATTCGTTTTCCAATTCTTCCCGGTGAATTGTGCCTTTGCTACGTTCATTTTCAATTCTTACGGTGGATCGTTCAAGATTTCTCTTCCTTCGTTATCGTATCAATTCATTCATTCTTTCGTTGTTTCCAATCCCACCGGTGGTTCCATCGATACCTTCTCAAGTTTACGCTATATCTCTTTTAATCCTTTCTACGAGAATAAGTAGTATGACAAATCCATTGCTTGCCATCAATTAAATTTGATGAAGGATAAGCATACAATAAATCTTATTCTTATTTCCTCGAGGTGATTCAATTCTTTTCTTCCGGAGATTATTCATGATAAATAAATTCTTGATTACAAGTGATTCATCTTTCTTTCCGGAGTTGGTCATCATATCACATTCTCGGTTCTAGTGTTTCATCTTTTCCTTTTCCGGAGTTCCAAGTTTTCTCGGTTATCTCGTCACGAAGCTCCATCTAAATCATCGCAAGGCTTCACCTTGTGTTTTCAAGTTCTCTTTCTTTTTATCATCCTTTTGTTACCGGAGTTCTTAATGGAGGCTCTACATGGTGGTTCATCAAGGATTTTTTTCATTCTTCAATTGTTCTTCAAGATTTCTCTCGGAGCTAAGATCCGCCAAGCTATACTCAAAAGTAAACATGATGCTCAACACTTGTTTTGTTTTGAGAAGCTCAAGTATTCTTCATCTTGCATTCCAAAGTGCAATTCTTTCTACCTTAGCTTTTGAGGTGGTGTTATATCATTCTTGGCAATTTCCATTCATGTTTCATGATTCACAAGTTTTCAAGAATGAGATATTTAAATCCATCATTTTCTCTTCGTTCAAGAGATCTTTTCAACCATCAAATTCTTCGTTGGAGTTATCTTGTGTCAAATTTCACCTAAAGCCTTTCCTTAAGGGTTGTTGCTTTGTGGTGATTATGCATGACCCAAGCTTGCTCTCTATTCACTTGGTGGAAGAAGTTTCTCTTATCTTCGTTGATCTCAACCAATCAATTGTTTCCATTAGTGGCCGGTTGTCACCTCATCATTTTGAAAGGTTTGCCATAAGCCCACAACAAGATTGTGCTTTTTGTTGTTGATTTTCCAACAACTCCGTTCAATTCTTCTTTGCAAGGGTGCTTTCCGAGCTCATTTGTGGCAGAAGATGTCATTTTCTTCTCCATTCTGTTACTCCAATGATTTATCTTCTATTCTTTCTTCCGGAGGCATTATGATGTTGCTCTCTTCACTCATCATCATCGATTGTGAGGGTCGTGTTCTTTTCTTGCTTATCCATTTAACCGGAGTGTTGTATCATCTCGTCAATATCTTTTAATCTTATCAAGTTTTCTTCTCTTTTCAACCGGAGTGCTGTCTGAAATCCTTCTTACCCCTTGTGCCATTCTTTCAATAGTTCCGGAGGCAGTGTGTTGTTGATTTCATCATGTATCCTCTCATCTTGTCAAGTTCATGTTCAATTCCTTCCATTTACGGTCGGAGTGCTGCCCAAATTATATCAATTTTACTCCTCCTCTATCTAGTTTTAACCGGAGTGGTTTCAATATCTATCTTATCACTAAACCTCTTGGTTCTCATCATTTTCCTTGTTCCTCTTGTCCAACGAATTGTTTGAAATCTTGGTCATCTTCGTTGTTTTGTTTCTTTCAATTTGTTCAACCTCTCAAGGTTCTTTGGTTTCACTCATTGGTCAAAGAAGCAACTTAGTTTTACCTCTTCTCTTCCTCTTCCGTTTTCCCTCCGGTGCCATCCTAGATCTCGGGACGAGATCCTCTCGTAGTGGTGGAGTGTTGTAACGCCCCGGATACAACTTTCCATATTCGTAACTCCAACTCTTGCCTTTTCCGGAGATGTGATATGTTATTTCCTTCGTGGTTGGGTTTTGTCTTTTGTTTTGCATTTTGTTCATGTCATGCTTTTCATCTCATGTCATCATTCGCATTGCATTGGCATCGTTTTCATAAAACTTGCATTCGTTCGTCGTTGCCGTTTCTCCCTTTGCCTTCATCACCTTCCCTCGGATCGCCTTGCCCGCGCTGACCATTCTAGACCAACCTTGTTCTTTGTTTTTCCCTCTTGCCTAAACCGGAGTTTCTCTGTAAAGTGCTTAGACCCCCTCGCGCGCGTTCAAAAGTTGTTCCGAACCCGACCCGCTCTGTCTTTACCGTTGGATCCGGATCATCCCCTAACATCCCGAAAATATCTCCGTTTTCTTTGTTTGGTCTCCCTAGCATATTTATCCGAAACCGTCCGATTTAATCGGAGGGACCAAATACCCCTACCCAAAAATCCACTTGCTATATAAACTAGTCCAACCCTAAATTTTAGGGAGATGTCCCATCCATCCTTTCCCTGCCACCGCCACCCTGTGTCTCATCTTCCACATCGGGATCCCCTCACTCAATCTCCCTCGATCCCCTCGCCCAGCCAATCCATGGAGCACCTCCTCCTCCCTGTTTGATCCAGAGGAGTGGAGCTCCTCCGCGTCAGCACCTCCTCGCAACCTTCTTCCTCTAAGGCCGCCCTTCCTCGCATCGATCTGGAGCCCGATGCCCTCTGCGCCTCGATCCCTCCTCACCTGCAAGACCAGCGCCGCCTCATCGCCGTCCAGAGCCACCTCGTCCCCGCAACCCCGAGCTCCCTCACATGGCGGCCTCGCGCCCGAGCTCTTCAGCAGCCTCGCGTCACCGGAGTCAAGCCGCTGGCTGCCCGAGCCCGATGCGCCTCTCCCTCAAGGGCCTCCTCGTCCCCAACCTGCATCGCCACCGACCTCCAGCCGCCTTCAACCGCCCGCTTCGCGCGCCCCTGCGCCCACAAGCGTCCGAGGCCGCAGCCTCCTCCTCGTCCAGGACCACCTCCCCTCGCCGGAGCACGCCGCCGCTAGCGACCTCAACCACCAGGCGTTCCCTGCTCCTTCCATTTTTCTTTCCGTTTCTCCTCGCTGTCTCTCCTCTCTGAACTCTGTCGCTCTCGGTGTTTGTTCACAGGAGCAGCAGCCGCCACGGACGCTAGTTCTGCCGCCGCCGCCCTGCCAAGCCCATCCCGCCGGAGTTCCTCGTCGCCGGGAACCGTCTCCCCAACCCTCCTAAAGCCCAGCCGCACCGATAACCCTAGCTCTATCCCTCGATCCCTCTTTTCCCCTTGATCCCTTCCTCCAGCGCCGCCATCTCCCTCGCTAGCCCTCTCCCTCCGCTCGATCTCCTCACCCTCTCGATCTCCCACGCGCGCCGCCACCCATCGGGGGGCCACCCTGCGCGCGACCCTGCCGCCTTGCTGCCTCGTCCCCGCCTCCTCGTCTACCTGACGCCGCCGCCGGCCTCTACTTCGCACAAACCCCGCCGTCCCGGCCTTCCTCGCACTGCCTGACGCCAAGCGTCGCCGTCCGCAGGAGCGCCAACGCCACCAGACCGTCGTCCCGCGAGCTTCCTCGCCGTGCTTGGACGTCCTCCTCCCAGGGACCAACGCTGCTGCCGCCGTCGTCGTTCAAGGCCAGCGCCTCGCCTCTTCTTCGAACCCGGGGAGCAGAGACCCCTCTCCATCTTGTTGCTCGCCGGAGTAGGCTACCAGCTCTGCCACTGCACCTCATCGCCGGAGCTGCTCCTTTTGCCGAGCGCCACCCCGAGCCCCAAGCATCGCCCCTGCTCCCTCCATCGCCAGCACCCTGCCTCCTTCACGCCTCCCCATCAGCATCGCCGTGGCCTTGTTCGCGTGAAGCCCCTGCGCCACCACCATTAGCGCCCGGCGTCTCCGTCCCATTCCGCCCCTTGCTGCTGCTGTAGGCCATGAGCTCGTGGCTACCGCACGGACGCCAAGACCGAGACCGCCCCGAACCACGTCGTCTCGCTGGATCGTCAAGACCATCTCGGTTTTTGCAAGTACCTCTACGCCCAAAGATGTTGGATGCGCCAAGTTCCACTACGATATGCACCACTATTGTTGTTGAGGGTTTCGTCAAGTTCAACTACATCGACTACGAAACGTGAACGACTACCGTCGCCGTGACCGCAAGTACCACGACGAACATGTACAACTACCGCCGCCAAGATCACGAGTACCCCTACCATCGCCGATGAACGATAGGACGACTACTTCCACTACCGTCGCAAGAACGACTACTTCCACTACGGCCCGTGTACCACTACTTCCTCTACACCACTCCGAACTCAAACCGTCCCATTTGAACGCTTCGAAGGTATAACCCGAAACGACCGCCGTGGACCGAATGCATGTTGTATGAGATGCACCGTTTGCACCGTGCCCGTTTGTTTTGTGCATGTCCCTCGTTTCCATGCCCCTAACCCGTGGGAACCCGGTAATCCGGGATCACCCCACCATCTTGCATGACTCGCTCACGTCACACTTCCTTTTGCACCGGTACCTCCATGACTTATCGGGACCGGAATGTTGCCGTGGCACCATTTCCGTTTCACCGCTGTGGCACCTTTTTCCTTCCGCCATGGCGACAAATGCTTCATAACATGCTCATGTCAACATTTTCATAAATTTGCTTAAAACTTGCATTGTCATCCGCGTCATGATAATAACAATTTAAATGCTAAAAATTGTTGTTGCATTAAATTGCTAAATAACATATGGGGATTTTCCGGAATTGTCGTTTGTTGTTCCGGCCTCATTTAAACATGCCTAGATAGGTAGCTTTATTATGATTCACCTCTTGCCATGTTAACTACATGTAATATTGTTGTGTTTCTAACCGAGAGAGAACTAAATAATTGATGTGGTGTTCCGTCAATATGCAACTCGTTGCATATTGAGCTCCACTTAATTTGTAGTATTGTTCGTTGCACTTTGCCATGCCATGCCTCATTAAACCGGACATGCATCATGCTTGCTGTGCATCATGCCTTGTTCATGTGTGGTGTGTTTACCTATGTTGTGTGCTTCTTCTCGATAGTTCCCGTTTCGTTGCGATCGTGAGGATTCGTTCGTCTACGATTGGTTCGGCTTCATTCATTCGTCTTCTTCATGGACTCGTTCTTCTTCCTTGCGGGATTTCAGGCAAGATGACCGCTACCATGGATCTCACTACTATCATTGCTATGCTAGTTGCCTCGTTCTTTCGCTATGCTGCGCTACCTATTACCTGTTTATCAAGCCATCCCATATTGCCATGAACCTCTAACCTTTGACACCTTTCCTATGCAAACCGTTGTTTGGCTATGTTACCGCTTTGCTCAGCCCCTCTTATAGCATTGCTAGTTGCAGGTGAAGTTGAAGATTGCTCCATGTTGGAACGTGATGATTTTGGGATATCACTATATCTCTTATTTAATTAATGCATCTATATACTTGGTAAAGGGTGGAAGGCTCGGCCTTATGCCTGGTGTTTTGTTCCACTCTTGCCGCCCTAGTTTCCGTCATACCGGTGTTATGTTCCCGGATTTTGCGTTCCTAACACGGCCGGGTGATTTATGGGACCCCCTGACAGTTCGCTTTGAATAAAACTCCTCCAGCAAGGCCCAACATTGGTTTTACCATTTGCCTCAACACCACCTATATTTCCCTTGGGAGTAATTAACCCAAGGGTCATCTTTATTTTAGCCCCCCCGGGCCAGTGCTTGTCTAAGTGCTGGTCCGAACCGAGCGATGTCGGGCGCCCCCTTGGCAACCAGGGTCTATGGCAACCCGACGTCTTGCTCATCCGGTGTGCCCTGAGAACGAGATATGTGCAAAGTGGGAGATATAGCCGCATCGAGGGCGTTACAGATGCAACCAGAAAGTTTTTGTCAATCCTAAAGATGCTAACAAAGTGTGCAAGCTCCAGCAATCCATCAATGGACTGGTGCAAGCATCTCGGAGTTGGAATATACGCTTTGATGAGTTGATCAAAGCATATGGTTTAATACAGACTTTTGGAAAGGCCTGTATTTACAAGAAAGTGAGTGGGAGCACTACAGCATTTCTGATAAGTATATGTGAATGAAATATTGTTGATCGGAAATAATTTAGAATTATTCTGCAAAGCATAAAGGAGTGTTTTAAAGGAGTTCTTTAAAAGAAATACCTCAGTAAAAACTACTTACATATTGAGCATCAAGATCTATTGAGATAGATCAAGACGCTTGATAAGTTTTTCAAAAGTACATACATTGTCAAGATTTTGAAGTAGTTCAAAATGGAACAGTCAAAGAAAGAGTTCTTGCCTGTGTTGCAAAGGTGTGAAATTGAGTAAGACTCAAATCCCGACCACGGCAGAAAATAAAAAAGAGAATGAAAGTCATTCCCTATGCCTTAGTTATAGGTTCTATAAAGTATGCTATGCTATGTACCAGACCTATTGTATACCTTGCTCTGAATTTGGCAAGGGAGTACAATAGTGATCTAGGAGTAGATCACTAGACATTGGTCAAGAATATCCTTAGTGAGGACTAAGGAAATATTTCTCGATTATGGAGGTGATAAAAAAGCCCGTCGTAAAGAGTTACATAGGTGCAAGCTTTTATACCGATCCAGATGACTCTAAGTCTCAATCTGGATACATATTGAAAGTGGGAGCGATTAGCTAGAGTAGCTCCGTGCAGAGCATTGTAGACATAGAATATTTGCAAAATACATACGGCTGTAAATGTGACAGACCCGTTGACTAAGCTTCTCTCACGAGCAAAACATGATCACACCTTAGTACTCTTTGGGTGTTAATCACATAGCGATGTGAACTAGATTATTGACTCTAGTAAACCCTTTGGGTGTTGGTCACATGATGATGTGAACTATGGGTGTTAATCTACAGATATGAATATTAGTGTTAAATCACGTGGTGATGTGAACTAGATTATTGACTCTAGTGCAAGTGGGAGACTGAAGGAAATATGCCCTAGAGGCAATAATAAAGTTATTATTTATTTCCTTATTTCATGATAAATGTTTATTATTCATGCTAGAATTGTATTAACCGGAAACATAATACATGTGTGAATACATAGACAAACATAGTGTCACTAGTATGCCTCTACTTGACTAGCTCGTGAATCAATGATGGTTATATTTCCTAGCCATGGACAAAAGAGTTGTCATTTGATTAACGGGATCACATCATTAGGAGAATGATGTGATTGACATTACCCATTCCGTTAGCCTAGCACTTGATCGTTTAGTATGTTGCTATTGCTTTCTTCATGACTTATACATGTTCCTGTAACTATGAGATTATGCAACTCCCGTTTACCGGAGGAACACTTTGGGTGCTACCAAACGTCACACCGTAACTCGGTGATTATAAAGGAGTACTACAGGTGTCTCCGAAGGTACATGTTGAGTTGGCGTATTTCGAGATTAGGTTTTGTCACTCCGATTGTCGGAGATGTATCTCTGGGCCCTCTCGGTAATACTCATCACCTAAGCCTTGCAAGCATTGTAACTAATAAGTTAGTTATGAGATGATGTATTACGGAACGAGTAAAGGGACTTGCCGGTAACGAGATTGAACTATGTATTGGATACCGACGATCAAATCTTGGGCAAGTAACATACCGATGACAAAGGGAACAACGTATGTTGTTATGCGGTTTGACCGATAAAGATCTTCATAGAATATGTAGGAACCAATATGGGCATCCAGGTCCCGCTATTGGTTATTGACCGAGAATGGTTCTAGGTCATGTCTACATAGTTCTCGAACCCGTAGGGTCCGCACGCTTAAGGTTTCGATGACAGTTTTATTATGAGTTTATGATATTTGATGTACCGAAGGAGTTCGGAGTCCCGGATGAGATCGTGGACATGACGAGGAGTCTCGAAATCGTCGAGACGTAAAGATCGATATATTGGACGACTATATTCGGAGTTCGGAAAGGTTCCGAGTGATTCGGGTATTTTCGGGGGTACCGGGGAGTTACGGGAATACGAGGAAGAAGCATTGGGCCTCATGGGCCAAGTGGTGGAAGAGAGGAGGAAGGGCGCGC
Source organism: Triticum timopheevii (assembly GCA_963921465.1). Taxonomy (NCBI): domain Eukaryota; kingdom Viridiplantae; phylum Streptophyta; class Magnoliopsida; order Poales; family Poaceae; genus Triticum; species Triticum timopheevii. The sequence goes on from OY997271.1 coordinate 49,481,337, forward strand.
GGCCCCCCTAGCCCAAACCGAATTGGACTAGGCTGCCGGCCCCCCTTTCCTTCTTCTCCTCCCTCTCCTTCCTTCTCCTTCTCCTCCCCTTCCTTCCCTTCTCCTAGTAGGACTTGGAAAGAGGGGGGAATCCTACTTGGAGTAGGATTGCCCCCTTGGGCGTGCCTCCTCTCCTTGGCCGGCCCCCTCCCCCTTGCTCCTTTATATACGGAGGCAGGGGGGCACCCCATGACACACAAGTTGATCTACGGATCGTTCCTTAGCCGTGTGCGGTGCCCCCTTCCACCATATTCCACCTCGGTCATATTGTCACGAAGCTTAGGCGAAGCCCTGCGCCGGTAGAGCATCAACATCGTCACCACGCCGTCATGCTGACGGAACTCATCTCCGGAGCTCGGCTGGATCGGAGGCCGGAGATCATCATCGAGCTGAACGTGTGCTGAAATCGGAGGCCCCGTACGTTCGGTGCTTGGATCGGTCGGATCGTGAAGACGTACGACTACATCAACCGCGTTGTCATAACGCTTCCGCTTACGGTCTACGAGGGTACGTGGACATACACTCTCCCCTCTCATTGCTATATCATCACCATGATCTTGCGTGTGCGTAGGAAAATTTTGAAATTACTATGTTCCCCAACAGTGGCATCCGAGCCTAGGTTTTATGCGTTGATGTTATATGCACGAGTAGAACACAAGTGAGTTGTGGACGATATAAGTCATACTGCCTACCAGCATGTCATACATTGGTTCGGCGGTATTGTTGGATGAAGCGGCCCGGACCGACATTACGCGTACGCTTACGCGAGACTGGTTCTACCGCCGTGCTTTGCACACAAGTGGCTGGCGGGTGTCAGTTTCTCCAACTTTAGTTGAACTAAGTATGGATACGCCCGGTCCTTGCGAAGGTTAAAACGGAGTCTATTTGGCAAACTATCGTTGTGGTTTTGATGCGTAGGTGAGAACGGTTCTTGCTCAGCCCGTAGCAGCCACGTAAAATTTGCAACAACAAAGTAGAGGACGTCTAACTTGTTTTTGCAGGGCATGTTGTGATGTGATATGGTCAAGACGTGATGAGATATAAGTTGTTGTATGAGATGATCATGTTTTGTTGAAGTTATCGGCAACTGGCAGAAGCCCTATGGTTGTCTTTTTGTTGCATAAGATGCAAGTGCCAAATAATTGCTTTACTTTATCGCTATGCGATAGCAATAGTTGCAAGAGAAATAGTTGGTGAGACGACCATGTGACGACACATTGATATAGATCAAGATGATGAAGATCATGGTGTCGTGCCGGTGACGATAGAGATCATGACAGTACTTTGGAGATGGAGATCAAAGGCGCAAGATGATCATGGCCATATCATGTCACATATTTTGATTGCATGTGATGTTTATCCTTTATGCATCTTATCTTGCTTTGTTTGACGGTAGCATTTTAAGATGATCTCTCACTAATTATCAAGAAGTGTTCTCCCTGAGTATGCACCGTTGCCAAAGTTCGTCGTGCCCAGACACCACGTGATGATCGGGTGTGATAAGCTCTACGTCCATCTATAACGGGTGCAAGCCAGTTTTGCACACGCAGAATACTCAGGTTAAACTTGACGAGCCTAGCATATGCAGATATGGCCTCGGAACACGGAGACCGAAAGGTCGAGCGTGAATCATATAGTAGATATGATCAACATAGTGATGTTCACCATTGAAAACTACTCCATCTCACGTGATGATCGGTTATGGTTTAGTTGATTTGGATCACGTAATCACTTAGATGACTAGAGAGATGCCTGTCTAAGTGGGAGTTCTTAAGTAATATGATTAATTGAACTTGAATTTATCATGAACTTAGTCCTGGTAGTATTTTGCAAATTATGTTGTAAGATCAATAGCTTGCGTTGTTGCTTTCATATGTTTGTTTTGATATGTTCCTAGAGAAAATTGTGTTGAAAAATGTTAGTAGCAATGATGCGGATTGGATCCGTGATCTGAGGTTTATCCTCATTGCTGCATAGAAGAATTATGTCCTTAATGCACCGCTAGGTGACAAACCTATTGCAGGAGCAGATGCAGACGTTACGAACGTTTAGCTAAGATCAATATGATGACTACTTGATAGTTTAGTGCACCATGCTTAACGGCTTAGAATCAGGACTTCAAAGACGTTTTTGAACGTCATGGACCATATAAGATGTTCTAGGAGTTGAAGTTAATATTTCAAGCAAATACCCGAGTTGAGAGATATGAAGTCTCCAACAAGTTCTATAGCTAAAAGATGGAGGAGAATCGCTCAACTAGTGAGCATGTGCTCAGATTGTCTGGGTACTTCAATCACTTGAATCAAGTGGGAGTTAATCTTCCAGATAAGATAGTGATTGACAGAATTCTCTAGTCACCATCACTAAGTTACTAGAACTTCGTGATGAACTATAATATGCAAGGGATGACGAAAGTTATTCCTGATCTCTTCGCGATGTTGAGATCGGCGAAGGTAGAAATCAAGAAAAGAGCATCAAGTGTTGATGGTTAACAAGATCACTAGTTTCAAGAAAAAGGCAAAGGGAAAAGAAGGGGAACTTCAAGAAGAACGGCAAGCAAGTTGCTGCTCAAGTGAAGAAACCCAAGTCTGGTCCTAAGCCTGAGACTAAGTGCTTCTACTGCAAAGAGACTGGTCACTGGAAGAGGTACTACCCCAAGTGATTGGCGGATAAGAAGGATGGCAAAGTGAACATAAGTATATTTGATATACATGTTATTGATGTGTACTTTACTAGTGTTTATAGCAACCCCTCAGTATTTGATACTAGTTCAGTTGCTAAGATTAGTAACTCGAAACGGGAGTTGCAGAATAAACAGAGACTAGTTAAAGGGTGAAGTGACGATGTGTGTTGGAAATAGTTCCAAGATTGATATGATCATCATCGCACACTCCCTATACTTTCGGGATTAGTGTTAAACCTAAATAAGTGTTATTTGGTGTTTGCGTTGAGCATGAATATGATTTGATCATGTTTATTGCAATACGGTTATTCATGTAAGTTAGAGAATCATTGTTGTTCTGTTTACATGAATAAAACCTTCTATGGTCATACACCCAATGAAAATGATTCGTTGGATCTCGATCGTGTGATACACATATTCGTAATATTGAAGCCAAAAGATGCAAAGTTAATAATGATAGTACAACTTATTTGTGGCACTGCCGTTTAGGTCATATCGGTGTAAAGCGCATGAAGAAACTCCATAAAGATGGATTTTTGGAATCACTTGGTTATGAATCATTTGATGCTTGCGAACCGTGCCTTTTGGGCAAGATGACTAAAACTCCGTTCTCCGGAACAATGGAACGAGCTACTAACTTGTTGGAAATAATACATACAGATGTATGCGATCCAATGAGTATTGATGCTCGTGGCAAGTATCGTTATTTTTTGACCTTCACAAGATGATTTGAGCAGATATGGGTATATCTACTTGATGAAACATAAGTCTGAAATAGTTGAAAGGTTCAAAGAATTTCAGAGTGAAGTGGAAAAATCATCGTAACAAGAAAATAAAGTTTCTGCGATCTGATCGCGGAGACGAATATTTGAGTTACGAGTTTGGTTTTCAATTAAAACAATATGAAATAGTTTCACAGCTCACGCCACCTGGAACACCACAACGTTATGGTGTGTCCGAACGTCGTAACCGCACTTTATTGGATATGGTGCGATCTATGATGTCTCTTACTGATTTACCAATATTGTTTTGGAGTTATGCATTAGAGACAGCTGCATTCACGTTAAAAGGGCACCATCTAAATCCGTTGAGACGACAGCATATGAACTGTGGTTTAGCAAGAAACCCAAGTTGTCGTTTCTTAAAGTTTGGGGCTACGATGCTTATGTGAAAAAGTTTCATCCTGATAAGCTCAAACCCAAATCGGAGAAGTGCATCTTCATAGAATACCCAAAGGTAACTGTTGGGTACACCTTCTATCACAGATCCAAAGGCAAATCATTCGTTGCTAACAATGGATCCTTTCTAGAGAAGGAGTTTCTCTCGAAAGAAGTGAGTGGGAGGAAAGTAGAGCTTGATAAGGTAATTTGTACCTTCTCCCGAATTGGAAAGTAGTTCATCACAGAAATCAGTTCCAGTGATTCCTACACCAATTAGTGAGGAAGCTAATGATGATGATCATGAAACTTTAGATCAAGTTACTACAGAACCTCGTAGGTCTTCCAAAGTACAGTCCGCACCAGAGTGGTACGGTAATCTTGTTCTGAAAGTCATGTTACTAGACCATGATAAACCTACGAACTATGAGGAAGCGATGATGAGCCCAGATTCCACGAAATGGCTTGAGGCCATAAAATCTGAGATATAATCCATGTATGAGAACAAAGTATGGACTTTGATTGACTTGCTCGATGATCAGCAAGCCATGTTAAATAAATGGATCTTCAAGAGGAAGACGGACGTTGATAGTAGTGTTACTATCTACAAAGCTCGACTTGTCGCAAAAAGGTTTTTGATAAGTTCAAGGTGTTGACTACAATGAGATCTTCTCAACTGTAGATGCTTATGTCTGTCCGAATCATGTTAGCAATTGCCACATTTTATGAAATCTGGCAAATGGATGTCAAAACTGCATTCCTTAACGGATTTATTAAAGAAGAGTTGTATATGATGCAACCAGAAAGTTTTTGTCAATCCTGAAGATGCTAACAAAGTGTGCAAGCTCCAGCAATCCATCAATGGACTGGTGCAAGCATCTCAGAGTTGGAATATACGCTTTGATGAGTTGATCAAAGCATATGGTTTAATACAGACTTTTGGAAAGGCCTGTTTTTACAAGAAAGTGAGTGGGAGCACTACAACATTTCTGATAAGTATATGTGAATGAAATATTGTTGATCGGAAATAATGTAGAATTATTCTGCAAAGCATAAAGGAGTGTTTTAAAGGAGTTCTTTAAAAGAAATACCTTAGTAAAAACTACTTACATATTGAGCATCAAGATCTATTGAGATAGATCAAGACGCTTGATAAGTTTTTCAAAAGTACATACCTTGTCAAGATTTTGAAGTAGTTCAAAATGGAACAGTCAAAGAAAGAGTTCTTGCCTGTGTTGCAAAGGTGTGAAATTGAGTAAGACTCAAATCCCGACCACGGCAGAAAATAGAAAAGAGAATGAAAGTCATTCCCTATGCCTTAGTTATAGGTTCTATAAAGTATGCTATGCTATGTACCAGACCTATTGTATACCTTGCTCTGAATTTGGCAAGGGAGTACAATAGTGATCTAGGAGTAGATCACTGGACATTGGTCAAGAATATCCTTAGTGAGTACTAAGGAAATATTTCTCGATTATGGAGGTGATAAAAGAGCCCGTCGTAAAGAGGTACATAGGTGCAAGCTTTTACACCGATCCAGATGACTCTAAGTCTCAATCTGGATACATATTGAAAGTGGGAGCGATTAGCTAGAGTAGCTCCGTGCAGAGCATTGTAGACATAGAATATTTGCAAAATGCATACGGCTCTAAATGTGACAGACCCGTTGACTAAGCTTCTCTCATGAGCAAAACATGATCACACCTTAGTACTCTTTGGGTGTTAATCACATAGCGATGTGAACTAGATTATTGACTCTAGTAAACCCTTTGGGTGTTGGTCACATGATGATGTGAACTATGGGTGTTAATCATATACAGATATGAATATTAGTGTTAAATCACATGGTGATGTGAACTAGATTATTGACTCTAGTGCAAGTGGGAGACTGAAGGAAATATGCCCTAGAGGCAATAATAAAGTTATTATTTATTTCCTTATTTCATGATAACTGTTTATTATTCATGCTAGAATTGTATTAACCGGAAACATAATACATGTGTGAATACATAGACAAACATAGTGTCACTAGTATGCCTCTACTTGACTAGCTCGTGAATCAAAGATGGTTATATTTCCTAGCCATGGACAAAAGAGTTGTCATTTGATTAACGGGATCACATCATTAGGAGAATGATGTGATTGACATGACCCATTCCGTTAGCCTAGCACTTGATCGTTTAGTATGTTGCTATTGCTTTCTTCATGACTTATACATGTTCCTGTAACTATGAGATTATGCAACTCCCGTTTACCGGAGGAACACTTTGGGTGCTACCAAACGTCACACCGTAACTGGGTGATTATAAAGGAGTACTACAGGTGTCTCCGAAGGTACATGTTGAGTTGGCGTATTTCGAGATTAGGTTTTGTCACTCCGATTGTCGGAGAGGTATCTCTGGGCCCTCTCGGTAATACTCATCACCTAAGCCTTGCAAGCATTGTAACTAATAAGTTAGTTATTAGATGCTGTATTACGGAACGAGTAAAGAGACTTGCCGGTAACGAGATTGAACTAGGTATTGGATACCGACGATCAAATCTTGGGCAAGTAACATACCGATGACAAAGGGAACAACGTATGTTGTTATGCGGTTTGACCGATAAAGATCTTCGTAGAATATATAGGAACCAATATGGGCATCCAGGTCCCGCTATTGGTTATTGATCGAGAATGGTTCTAGCTCATGTCTACATAGTTCTCGAACCCGTAAGGCCCGCACGCTTAAGGTTTCGATGATAGTTTTATTATGAGTTTATGAGATTTGATGTACCGAAGGAGTTCGGAGTCCCGGATGAGATCGGGGACATGACGAGGAGTCTCTAAATGGTCGAGACATAAAGATCGATATATTGGACGACTATATTCGGAGTTCGGAAAGGTTCCGAGTGATTCGGGTATTTTCGGGGGTACCGGAGAGTTACGGGAATACGAGGAAGAAGCATTGGGTCTCATGGGCCAAGTGGTGGAAGAGAGGACGAAGGGCGCGCGGCCCCCCTAGCCCAAACCGAATTGGACTAGGGGGCCGGCCCCCCTTTCCTTCTTCTCCTCCCTCTCCTTCCTTCTCCTTCTCCTCCCCTTCCTTCCCTTCTCCTAGCAGGACTTGGAAAGAGGGGGGAATCCTACTTGGAGTAGGATTGCCCCCTTGGGCGCGCCTCCTCTCCTTGGCCGCCCCCCTCCCCCTTGCTCCTCTATATACGGAGGCAGGGGGGCACCGCATGACACACAAGTTGATCTACGGATCGTTCCTTAGCCGTGTGCGGTGCCCCTTCCACCATATTCCACCTCGGTCATATCGTCGCGAAGCTTAGGCGAAGCCCTGCGCCGGTAGAGCATCAACATCGTCACCATGCCGTCGTGCTGACGGAACTCATCTCCGGAGCTCGGCTGGATCGGAGGCCGGAGATCGTCATCGAGCTGAACGTGTGCTAACTCGGAGGCCCCGTACGTTCGGTGATTGGATCGGTCGGATCGTGAAGACGTACGACTACATCAACCGCGTTGTCATAACGCTTCCGCTTACGGTCTACGAGGGTACGTGGACATACACTCTCCCCTCTCGTTGCTATATCATCACCATGATCTTGCGTGTGCGTAGGAAAATTTTGAAATTACTACGTTCCCCAACAGTGGCATCCGAGCCTAGGTTTTATGCGTTGATGTTATATGCACGAGTAGAACACAAGTGAGTTGTGGACGATATAAGTCATACTGCCTACCAGCATGTCATACTTTGGTTCGGCGGTATTGTTGGATGAAGCGGCCCGGACCGACATTACGCGTACGCTTACGCGAGACTGGTTCTACCGCCATGCTTTGCACACAGGTGGCTGGCGGGTGTCAGTTTCTCCAACTTTAGTTGAACTAAGTATGGCTACGCCCGGTCCTTGCGAAGGTTAAAACGGAGTCTATTTGACAAACTATCGTTGTGGTTTTGATGCGTAGGTGAGAACGGTTCTTGCTCAGCCCGTAGCAGCCACGTAAAATTTGCAACAACAAAGTAGAGGACGTCTAACTTGTTTTTGCAGGGCATGTTGTGATGTGATATGGTCAAGACGTGATGAGATATAAGTTGTTGTATGAGATGATCATGTTTTGTTGAAGTTATCGGCAACTGGCAGAAGCCCTATGGTTGTCTTTTTGTTGCATAAGATGCAAGTGACAAATAATTGCTTTACTTTATCGCTATGCGATAGCAATAGTTGCAAGAGCAATAGTTGGTGAGACGACCATGTGACGACACATTGATATAGATCAAGATGATGAAGATCATGGTGTCGTGCCGGTGACGATAGAGATCATGACAGTACTTTGGAGATGGAGATCAAAGGCGCAAGATGATCATGGCCATATCATGTCACATATTTTGATTGCATGTGATGTTTATCCTTTATGCATCTTATCTTGCTTTGTTTGACGGTAGCATTTTAAGATGATCTCTCACTAATTATCAAGAAGTGTTCTCCCTGAGTATGCACCGTTGCCAAAGTTCGTCGTGCCCAGACACCACGTGATGATCGAGTGTGATAAGCTCTACGTCCATCTACAACGGGTGCAAGCCAGTTTTGCACACGCGGAATACTCGGGTTAAACTTGACGAGCCTAGCATATGCAGATATGGCCTCGGAACACGGAGACCGAAAGGTCGAGCGTGAATCATATGGCCAGTTTGGGTATTTTGATGGGAAAGCCTGAGCGGGTGGATATGACGTTTACCAGAGCTCACGGGATTGCTCGGGTTCTGGTTAGTATTCTGAACACCGACTTTGTGCCGGAAGTTGTCAAATGGGCTTATCGAGGCAGGATTTATAGTCTGGTTATTGAGTTTGAGGATGAGAGCCTTCTAGCGGCAGAGGCTCATGGGTTTGACGTGGATATGCACGAGGGTGATGGTAGCACGGGAGCTATGGATCCGCCGGTCGATGACTCTGGACGGCAGCAGTCCAAGGGACCGGGGTCCGAGACCACGACGACTGAGGGAGGAGCCACTCCACCTTCCTCGGTGCCTACGACGACTCTGAGATTTGGGTCCTTTGAACCCGCTTCTGCTCCCCCGAGAATGTGGAGCGATCGGGTGGAGTCCGAGGAGGCTTCTGAGTATGCGTTGCCTGCTTTGGATTTTGAGGATACTCTCTATGCAAGTCTGGGGGTTCCTGATGATTCATCGGTACCGGTTCGGGGAGTGGGGGAGGTGAGTCGGCAGGTGGCCACTCCCTCTCGTGCTCACCACGAAGCCCCTCCCCTGGACGTGGCTGGTTTGTCGGCTAAGGGCCTGGGGTAGGAGGCCTCGGGTTGCCCTTCTCCTGCCGACGTTGGTCTGTCAGGACACGAGGTGCCCATGTCCGTCTCTGCGCTGGGAGGGGGTCTGGGGCAGGTGGCCTCGGACACCTCTTCTACCGTCGCATCGTATTTGCTGCTAGTGGCGTCCGTGCCTTCGGGAGGGGGCTCGGGCCAGGTGACCTCGGCGCCCTCCTTCCTTGACGCGCGTAGGGCGATGGCCTCTCCGGTGCAGGGTGGGGAGTTCGGGCAGGTGGCCCATGCACTCCCTTCCCCCCGTTCACCTCCAGCTCTGCCTTGTGGGGTGAGCCCGTCGCCGGTGGTCGCGGCTTCTGCTCAGCCTTGCCAGAGGAGTGAGGCAGGAGGCCCCGCCCTGTCCAGATTCTCTCGTGAGTAGGTGATTGCGTTTGGTGGGATTCAGGATCAGATGTCTGAGGGGCGACGGGTGAGCGATCGTCTCCAGACTATGCCAGATGTGGACGACCTTCAGCGGCGGTGCACCATGAGGGCGGCCAAGCTCCATGACGTTGAGGTCACTACTGGTATGTCGGTTAATACTTCTAATTCCATTATGCATTTTTCTAATGATGAGATTGTTGAAAACGCAAAGCAATTAGGAGTCTCACTTGGTAGTAATGTCACTGAAATCTCTAATTCCGTTAATGACCTTCTTGATCTAGAGGCTGAGCGGGCCTTAGAGATGATTCGTAACATAGCGGCGGTTAGGCCCATGAGTGATTCTGAGGTTGAGGCTCTGGGGGTCAGGGTGCTTGATCCTTTTTGTGCGGACCTTATTCATCCCATTCCGGAGGCGGAGGAGGAGGATGAAACTTCTCACACGGTTTTGCATGGACCTTCTGCAACAGGTTGTGAGGACCAGGTACAGAGCCATGTTAACCCGAAGCGCAAGTGGAAACGGAAGGTGTACCCGGTGTCTGTGGTGCGTAGGAGTGCTAGGATTCGTACGGCCAGAAAATTCCATGATGAAATATGAAGGGAATCTTTTAGAATAGCAGAGGTCTAAAGGACTTGGCTAAAAGAAGATTTCTTGCTGAGGCGGCTGTCGAGCATCGATTAGATTTTATCGCTCTATCAGAGACCGGTAGAGATAATTTTGCGCCTCAGTTTCTTAATACTTTGCCGGGTGGGAGTGACTTCGATTGGCATTGCTTGCCACTGAGAGGGAGATCGGGTGGGATCTTGCTCGGCGTTCGATGCAAAGCGCTCGAGGTTTGAAGTGTGGTTATGGGTGACTTTGCGGTCAAGTTTCGGGTTCGATCGAAGGATGATGGTTTTAATTGGGCTCTGGTTGCAGTCTATGGGGCTGCGCAACCCGAACTCAAGCCTGAGTTCTTGGCGGATCTCGTTAGGATTTGCGGCTCTGAGCAGCTTCCTATCCTTGTGGGGGGTGATTTCAATATCATTAGACGGCATGAGGATAAGAACAATGATAACTTTGATGGCAGATGGTCATTCATGTTTAATACTATCATTGAAAGTCTTGACCTGAGAGAAATTGAGCTCTCCAGTAGGAAAATTACCTGGGCTAATGCGATGCCAAATCCGACGTATGAGAAGTTGGATGGAGTCTTGGTGAGCGTCGAGTGGGAACAGAAGTTTCCTCTAGTAACAGTTCAGGCTTTGTCCCATGGGATTTTTGATCACACACTGTTGTTGGTGGACTCCGGTGAGCCACCCAACTGGGTAATAAAAACTCTTTCTCGTTTGAGCTGGCTTGGTTTAAACGAGAAGGTTTCTTTGATCTCGTAGCCAGAGAGTGGGCTAAGGCTTCAGGAGGGAAGACTGTGATTCAGCGATGGTAGAATAAGATTCGGCATTTGAGAAGCATCCTGCATGGTTGGGCTAAGCATTTTAGCAGGATTTATAAGGTCGAAAAGGAAAGGCTTCTTTCCCTTATTCAGGCCCTAGATGTGAAAGCTGAAACCACGGTACTGCCGGCCGCGAAGCTTCATGCCAAGCTTGATGCGGAGATGAGGCTGAAAGAACTCCTTTGAGAGGAGGAATTGAAGTGGGCGTTGCGGGCCAAGGTCCGGCGGGTAGTCCAGGGGGATGCGAACACTCAATTCTTTCACATGATCGCTAATGGTAAACATAGAAAGAAGAGGATCTTTCAGCTTGAGCAAGATGGAGGAACGATTGTAGGTCATGAAAACATTAAGCAGTATATTACTGAGTATTACAAACAGCTGTTTGGTCCTCCTGAGGATAACTGCGTGTCCTTGGATGAGTCCATGGTTGAGGATATTCCTCAACTCACAGCGGTGGAGAATGATATTCTCGCGGCTCCTTTTTCTGAGAAAGAGGTGTTCGACGCCATATCGCAAATGAAAAATAACAAGGCGTTGGGCCCTGATGGTTTTCCTGTGGAGTTTTATAAGAAGTGCTGGCCTATTATTAAGGGGGATCTGTTGCCTCTGTTTAATAATCTCTTCTCTGGACAACTTCAGCTTTTTCAGCTGAATTTTGGTAAGATAACCCTTCTCCCTAAGAAATCAGAGGCTGTGAGAATTGAGCAATTCAGGCCCATCTGTCTTCTGAATTTTAGTTTCAAAATCTTTACCAAGGTTGGGACTAATAAGCTCACACAGATTGCGCATGCTGTGGTACAGCCTACCCAAACTTCTTTCATGCCGGACAGGAACATCCTTGAAGGGGTTGTGGTCCTTCATGAGACGCTCCATGAGATCCACACGAAAAAACCGGATGGGGTTATTTTCAAAGTGGATTTCGAGAAAGTGTATGACAAAGTCAAATGGCCCTTCCTTCAACCGGCCTTGCGTATGAAGGGATTCGATGAAGCTTGGCGACGTCAGGTAGAGTCCTTCACGCAAAAAGGTAGTGTTGGAATTAAAGTGAATGACGATATAGGTCATTATTTCCAGACACACAAAGGCCTGAGGCAAGGTGACCCGGTGTCTCCTATTTTGTTCAACATTGTGGTGGACATGTTGGCAATTCTTATAGGAAGGGCAAAGGAGGCCGGTCAGGTGGGTGGCCTGGTGCCTCATCTGGTAGATGGGGGTGTCTCCATTCTACAGTACGCTGATGATACAATCATCTTTATGGAGCATGACTTGGTAAAAGCGAGAAATATGAAGCTGGTGTTATGCTTATTTGAACAATTGTCCGGATTAAAGATTAACTTTCACAAAAGCGAGTTGTTCTGCTTTGGTACAGCCAAGGAGGAGCAAGAGGCTTATAGGCAATTGTTCGGATGTGAATTAGGGGCTTTAACTTTTATGTACCTAGGTATACCCATTCACCATCGTAAGCTAACAAACAGAGAGTGGAAGTGCGTCGAGGATCGGTTCGAGAAAAAACTCAGTTGCTGGAAGGGCAAACTCATGTCTTATGGAGGCCGGCTGATTCTTATCAATTCGGTGCTCTCGAGTATGCCGATGTTCCTTCTATCGTTCTTCCAAGTTCCAGTCGGGGTTCGGAAAAGGCTGGACTTTTACCGATCAAGATTTTTTTGGCAGAGTGATGATCTTAAGAGAAAGTACCGTCTAGCCAAATGGGATGTAATCTGTCGACCAAAGGACCAAGGGAGTCTGGGTGTTGAGAATCTTGAGGTCAAGAACAGATGCCTTCTCAGTAAGTGGCTGTATAAGTTATCTGTTGAGACAGACGCAACATGGGCATAGATTCTTCGTAACAAGTATCTGCAGTCCAAGACTTTGTCACAGGTGACCGTGAGACAAACGGACTCGCCGTTTTGGAAGGGGCTTATGAGAGTTAAGGCTGCCTTCTTTAATAGAACAAAGTTTATTGTCGGTAATGGTAACAATTGTTGGGAAACATAGTAATTTGAAAAAATTTCCTACGCACACGCAAGATCATGGTGATGATATAGCAACGAGGGGAGAGTGTTGTCTACGTACCCTCGTAGACCGAAGCGGAAGCGTTGACACAACATAGAGGAAGTAGTCGTACGTCCTCCCGGTCCAACCGATCCAAGCACCGTTACTCCGGCACCTCCGAGTTCTTGACACGCGTACAGCTCGATGACGCACCCTCGATCTCCAATCCAGTAGAGGCGCCGAGGGGGAGTTCCGTCAGCACGACGGCGTGGTGATGATCTTGATGTTCTCCTGTTGCAGGGCTTCGCCTAAGCACCGCTACAATATGATCGAGGTGTAATATCGTGGAGGGGGGCACCGCACACGGCTAAGGAACGATCAATGATCAACTTGTGTGTTCTAGGGTGCCCCCCTACCCCCGTATATAAAGGAGGGAGGGAGGAGGTGGCCGGCCCAAGGGGGTGCGCGCCATAGGGAGGGGGAAACCTACTCCAAGTAGGTTTCCCCTCCTTTTCCTAATCCAACATAGAGGGGGAAGGAAGGAGTAGTGCTAGTAGGAAGGAGAAGGGGGAAGGAGAAAAGGAAAGGGGGGTCGGCCCCCTCACCCAATTCGGATTGGGCTTGGGGGGGGGGCGCTCCCCCTCTCTTGCTCCTTCTCCCTCCCTTCTACTAGGGCCCAATAAGGCCCATATACTTACCGGGGGGTTCCGGTAACCTCCCGGAGCTCCGGTATATTCCCAAACTCTCCCGGAACCTTTCCGGTGTCCAAATATATCCGTCCAATATATCAATCTTTATGTCTTGACCATTTCGAGACTCCTCGTCATGTCCGTGATCATATCCGGGACTCCGAACGACCTTCGGTACATCAAAATACATAAACTCATAATATAACTGTCATCGAAACCTTAAGCGTGCGGACCCTACGGTTCGAGAACAATGTAGACATGACCGAGACACGTCTCTGGTCAATAACCAATAGCGGGACCTGGATGCCCATATTGGTTCCTACATATTCTACGAAGATCTTTATCGGTCAAACCGCATAACCACATACTTTGTTCCCTTTGTCATCGGTATGTTACTTGCCCGAGATTTGCTCGTCGGTATCCAATACCTAGTTCAATTTCGTTACCGGCAAGTCTCTTTACTCGTTCTGTAATACGTCATCTCATAACTAACTCATTAGTTATATGCTTGCAAGGCTTAAGTGATGAGTATTGCCGAGAGGGCCCAGAGATACCTCTCCGACAATCGGAGTGACAAATCCTAATCTCGAATTATGCCAACTCAACATGAACCTTCGGAAACACCTGTAGAGCACCTTTATAATCACCTAGTTACGTTGTGACGTTTGGTAGCACACAAAGTGTTCTTCCGGTACACGGGAGTTGCACAATCTCATAGTTGCAGGAACTTTGTATAAGTCATGAAGAAAGCAATAGCAGTATACTAAACGATCAAGTGCTAGGCTAACAAAATGGGTCATGTCAATCACATCATTCTTCTAATGATGTGATCCCACTAATCAAATGACAACACATGTCTATGGTCAGGAAACATGACCATCTTTGATCAATGAGCTAGTCAAGTAGAGGCATACTAGTGACTATATGTTTGTCTATGTATTCACACATGTATCATGTTTCCGGTTAATACAATTCTAGCATGAATAATAAACATTTATCATGATATGAGGAAATAAATAATAACTTTATTATTGCCTCTAGGGCATATTTCCTTCAGTCTCCCACTTGCACTAGAGTCAATAATCTAGATTACATAGTAATGATTCTAACACCCATGGAGTCTTGGTGCTGATCATGTTTTGCTCGTGAGAGAGGCTTAGTCAACGGGTCTGCAACATTCAGATCCGTATGTATCTTGCAAATCTCTATGTCTCCCACTTGGACTTGGTCCCGAATGGAATTGAAGCATCTCTTGATGTGCTTGGTCCTCTTGTGAAATCTGGATTCCTTTGCCAAGGCAATTGCACCAGTATTGTCACAGAAGATCTTCATTGGTCCCGATGCACTAGGTATGACACCTAGATCGGAAATGAACTCCTTCATCCAGACTCCTTCATTTGCTGCTTCAGAAGCAGCTATGTACTCCGCTTCACATGTAGATCCCGCCACGACGCTTTGTTTAGAACTGCACCAACTTACAGCTCCACCGTTTAATAAAAACACGTATCCGGTTTGCGATTTTAGAATCGTCCGGATCAGTGTCAAAGCTTGCATCGACGTAACCATTTACGACTAGCTCTTTGTCACCTCCATATACGAGAAACATATCCTTAGTCCTTTTCAGGTATTTCAGGATGTTCTTGACCGCTGTCCAGTGATCCACTCCTGGATTACTTTGGTACCTTCCTGCTAAGCTTATTGCTAAGCATATGTCAGGTCTGGTACACAGCATTGCATACATGATAGAGCCTATGGCTGAAGCATAGGGAACATTTTTCATTTTCTCTCTATCTTCTGCTCTGGTCGGGCATTGAGTTCGACTCAACTTCACACCTTGTAGCACAGGCAAGAATCCTTTCTTTGCCTGATCCATATTGAACTTTTTCAATATTTTGTCAAGGTATGTGCTTTGTGAAAGTCCTATTAAGTGTCTTGATCTATCTCTATAGATCTTGATGCCTAATATGTAAGCAGCTTCACCGAGGTCTTTCATCGAAAAACTTTTATTCAAGTATCCCTTTATGCTATCCAGAAATTCTATATCATTTCCAATTAATAATATGTCATCAACATATAAAACTAGAAATGCTACAGAGCTCCCACTCACTTTCTTGTAAATACAGGCTTCTCCAAAAGTCTGTACAAAACCATATGCTTTGATCACACTATCAAAACGTTTATTCCAACTCCGAGATGCTTGCACCAGTCCATAAATAGAACGCTGGAGCTTGCAAACTTTGTCAGCACCTTTTGGATCAACAAAACCTTCTGGCTGCATCATATACAACTCTTCTTCAAGAAATCCATTCAAGAATGCAGTCTTGACATCCATTTGCCAAATTTCATAATCATGAAATGCAGCAATGGCCAACATGATTCGGACAGACTTAAGCATCGCTACGGGTGAGAAAGTCTCATCGTAGTCAACCCCTTGAACTTGTCGAAAACCTTTTGCAACAAGTCAAGCTTTATAGACAGTAATATTACCATCAACGTCAGTCTTCTTCTTAAAGATCCATTTATTCTCAATGGCTAGCCGATCATCGGGCAAGTCAACCAAAGTCCACACTTTATTTTCATACATGGATCCTATCTCAGATTTCATGGCCTCTAGCCATTTAGCGGAATCTGGGCTCATCATCGCTTCCTCATAGTTCGTAGGTTCGTCATGATGAAGTAACATGACTTCCAGAATAGGATTACCATTCCACTCTGGTGCGGATCTTACTCTGGTAGACCTACGAGGTTCAGCAGACTTGATCTGAAGTTTCATGATCAATATCATTAGCTTCC
Organism: Triticum timopheevii; assembly: GCA_963921465.1. Taxonomy (NCBI): domain Eukaryota; kingdom Viridiplantae; phylum Streptophyta; class Magnoliopsida; order Poales; family Poaceae; genus Triticum; species Triticum timopheevii. The sequence continues at coordinate 49,497,797 of OY997271.1, forward strand.
TCACTAGTTGGTGTAGTTGTCACGGGAACCGGTTCTCGTGATGAACTACTTTCCAACAAGGGAGTAGATACAGTTATCTCATCAAGTTCTACTTTCCTCCCACTCACTTCTTTCGAGAGAAATTCCTTCTCTAGAAAGGATCCATTCTTAGCAACGAATGTTTTGCCTTCGGATCTGTGATAGAAGGTGTACCCAACAATCTCTTTTGGGTATCCTATGAAGACACATTTCTCCGATTTGGGTTCGAGCTTATCTGGTTGAAGTTTCTTCACATAAGCATCGCAGCCCCAAACTTTAAGAAACGACAACTTTGGTTTCTTGCCAAACCATAGTTCATAAGGCGTCGTCTCAACGGATTTTGATGGTGCCCTATTTAACGTGAATGCGGCCGTCTCTAAAGCATAACCCCAAAATGATAGCGGTAAATCGGTAAGAGACATCATAGATCGCACCATATCAAGTAAAGTACGATTACGATGTTCGGACACACCATTTCGTTGTGGTGTTCCAGGTGGCGTGAGTTGCGAAACTATTCCGCATTGTTTCAAATGTAAACCAAACTCGTAACTCAAATATTCTCCTCCACGATCAGATCGTAGAAACTTTATTTTCTTGTTACGATGATTTTCTACTTCACTCTGAAATTCTTTGAACTTTTCAAATGTTTCAGACTTGTGCTTCATTAAGTAGATATACCCATATCTGCTCAAATCATCTGTGAAGGTGAGAAAATAACGATATCCGCCACGAGCCTCAACATTCATCGGGCCACATACATCTGTATGTATGATCTCCAACAAATCTGTTGCTCTCTCCATAGTTCCGGAGAACGGCGTTTTAGTCATCTTGCCCATGAGGCACGGTTCGCAAGTACCAAGTGATTCATAATCAAGTGATTCCAGAAGTCCATCAGTATGGAGTTTCTTCATGCGTTTTACACCGATATGACCTAAACGGCAGTGCCACAAATAAGTTGCACTATCATTATCAACTCTGCATCTTTTGGCTTCAACATTATGAATATGTGTATCACTACTATCGAGATTCAATAAAAATAGACCACTCTTCAAGGGTGCATGACCATAAAAGATATTACTCATATAAATAGAACAACCATTATTCTCTGATTTAAATGAATAACCGTCTCGCATCAAACAAGATCCAGATATAATGTTCATGCTCAACGCAGGCACCAAATAACAATTATTTAGGTCTAAAACTAATCCCGATGGTAGATGTAGAGGTAGCGTGCCGACGGCGATCGCATCGACTTTGGAACCGTTTCCCACACGCATCGTCACCTCGTCCTTGGCCAGTGCTCGCTTATTCCGTAGTCCCTGTTTCGAGTTGCAAATATTAGCAACAGAACCAGTATCAAATACCCAGGTGCTACTACGAGCTCTAGTTAGGTACACATCAATAACATGTATATCACATATACCTTTGTTCACTTTGCCATCCTTCTTATCCGCCAAATACTTGGGGCAGTTCCGCTTCCAGTGACCAGTCTGCTTGCAGTAGAAGCACTCAGTTTCAGGCTTAGGTCCAGACTTGGGTTTCTTCTCTTGAGCAGCAACTTGCTTGCCGTTCTTTTTGAAGTTCCCCTTCTTCTTCCCTTTGCCCTTCTTCTTGAAACTAGTGGTCTTGTTGATCATCAACACTTGATGCTCCTTCTTGATTTCTACCTCCGCGGCTTTTAGCATCGCGAAGAGCTCGGGAATAGTCTTGTTCATCCCTTGCATATTATAGTTCATCACAAAGCTCTTGTAGCTTGGTGGCAGTGATTGAAGAATTCTGTCAATGACACTATCATCAGGAAGATTAACTCCCAGTTGAATCAAGTGATTGTTATACCCAGACATTCTGAGTATATGTTCACTGACAGAACTATTCTCCTCCATCTTGCAGCTATAGAACTTATTGGAGACTTCATATCTCTCAATCCGGGCATTTGCTTGAAATATTAACTTCAACTCCTGGAACATCTCATATGCTCCACGACGTTCAAAACGTCGTTGAAGACCCGGTTCTAAGCCGTAAAGCATGGCACACTGAACTATAGAGTAGTCATCAGCTTTGCTCTGCCAGACGTTCTTAACGTCGTCAGTTGCATCAGCAGCAGGCCTGGCACCCAGCGGTGCTTCCAGGACGTAACTCTTCTGTGCAGCAATGAGGATAATCCTCAGGTTACGGACCCAGTCCGTGTAATTGCTACCATCATCTTTCAACTTTGCTTTCTCAAGGAACGCATTAAAATTCAACGGAACAACAGCACGAGCCATCTATCTACAAACAAACATAGACAAGCAAGATACTATCAGGTACTAAGTTCATGATAAATTTAAGTTCAATTAATCATATTACTTAAGAACTCCCACTTAGACAGACATCTCTCTAGTCATCTAAGTGATCACGTGATCCAAATCAACTAAACCATAACCGATCATCACGTGAGATGGAGTAGTTTTCAATGGTGAACATCATTATGTTGATCATATCTACTATATGATTCAGGCTCGACCTTTCGGTCTCCGTGTTCCGAGGCCATATCTGCATATGCTAGGCTCGTCAAGTTTAACCTGAGTATTCTGCGTGTGCAAAACTGGCTTGCACCCGTTGTAGATGGACGTAGAGCTTATCACACCCGATCATCACGTGGTGTCTCGGCACGACGAACTTTGGCAACGGTGCATACTCAGGGAGAACACTACTTGATAATTTTAGTGAGAGATCATCTTAAAATGCTACCGTCAATCAAAGCAAGATAAGATGCATAAAGGATAAACATCACATGCAATCAATATAAGTGATATAATATGGCCATCATCATCTTGTGCTTGTGATCTCCATCTCCGAAGCACCGTCGTGATCACCATCGTCACCGGCGCGACACCTTGATCTCCATCGTAGCATCGTTGTCGTTTACGCCATCTATTGCTTCTACGACTATCACTACCGCTTAATGATAAAGTAAAGCAATTACATGGCGTTTGCATTTCATACAATAAAGCGACAACCATATGGCTCCTGCCAGTTGCCGATAACTTCGGTTACAAAACATGATCATCTCATACAATAAAATATAGCATCACCTGTAGAGCACCTTTATAATCACCCAGTTACGTTGTGACGTTTGGTTGCACACAAAGTGTTCTTCCTGTACACGGGAGTTGCACAATCTCATAGTTGCAGGAACTTTGTATAAGTCATGAAGAAAGCAATAGCAGTATACTAAACGATCAAGTGCTAGGCTAACAAAATGGGTCATGTCAATCACATCATTCTTCTAATGATGTGATCCCACTAATCAAATGACAACACATGTCTATGGTCAGGAAACATGACCATCTTTGATCAATGAGCTAGTCAAGTAGAGGCATACTAGTGACTATATGTTTGTCTATGTATTCACACATGTATCATGTTTCCGGTTAATACAATTCTAGCATGAATAATAAACATTTATCATGATATGAGGAAATAAATAATAACTTTATTATTGCCTATAGGGCATATTTCCTTCAACAATACCCATTTCTAGGAGGATACTTGGCTTGGTGATACGCCATTGGTGTTACAGTACCCGTCCCTGTATCGTATTGTTCAACGACGTGACGCGCTGGTTGCAATGATTATGCAGTATGTTTCCCTTAATATCCAATTTCGGAGGGTGCTTATTGGTGATAGGTGGGAAGCTTGGCTTCATTTGGTGACTAGACTGATGGAGGTTCAGTTAGCTCATCAGCCTGATCAATTGTGTTGGAAACTTACTAGGTCTGTAGTGTTTACGGTTAAATCGATGTATATCGATGTCATTAACTCTAGTGTCATTCCTAGTTCCAAACATGTTTGAAAAGTTAAAGTTCCTTTGAAGATTAAAGTGTTTATGTGGTTTGTACATAAACAAGTCATTTTAACAAAGGACAACTTCGTTAAGCGCAATTGGACAGACTCTACTAGGTGTAGCTTGTGTGATCGGGACGAGACCATTAAGCACCTCTTCTTCGAGTGCCCGTTGGCGAGCGTCTTGTGGCGCACGGTGCAAATTGCCTTTAACATTACTCCCCCAGACTCGGTAGGTTCGTTGTTTGGAACGTGGCTTGCTGGGATAGAGTCTGATACCGCTGGACACATTCGCGTTGGAGTATGTGCGTTGTTATGGGCAATTTGGAACTGCAGGAATGATTTGGCTTTTAACAGAACAACAACTATTCATTTTTTGCAGGTTTTATTCCGCGCTACGGCGCTGATCCGTTTGTGGTCCTTACTCACTCTGATGGCGGCCAGGGAGCGTTTGGTTACTGGGTCTGTCCGGTGGGAGATGGTTGCGCGGGATATCTTCAACCGGTTTGGATGACGGTCATGTAATAGGATAGGCGATTAGTTTTCCTATCTTTATTCTGCCAGCCGGTTGTGGCTATGTGGCTTTTTGTCTGTTTGCGTTGAGGCTCTGTGTGAGCTTCCCTTTATTTTATTTTCCAGACTTTGAGATATTGTCGAACCTATTTATTTATAATTATGACCGTATGCATCGTTCTGATGCAGAGGCCGGGGAGCCCCCCTTTTCTAAAAAAAAGCAAAGTTATAGCTGATGGTGCGTGGTATGGGTGTGAGCAATGCATGTCCTGTGGAAATGTTGAAAAGGAGGGGAGGGCACGTTGAAGCCAATCCCACTCTGGAGAAATAGATAAAAGGAAGGCTTCCAACGTGGTAGGTACCAGGGAGCTGGATCAATAACTGAGCTTGTGAGTTCTCTGTTCTTTCTTCAGTTAATGTGCTATTTTCCTGCCTGAGTTTGAGCTGCTCCGGCGAGCGGAGTGCGTTTTCCGGTGAGTCCACCCAGTCAAAGGGAGATGAGTGAGACGCTAAAGCTGGAAAAATCCACATCTTTCTTATTAACTGTTAGTCTGGGTTGCACAGTCTTTGATGGCAACTGTAATGGTGCAACTTCTGCGACATAAGCAGTAATTGGTGCATCTTATATGACACGCCCCTTCCGACCAGCTGATATGGATGGTAGCATAATCTAATAGGCTTAATGGCTTATTTTAATCTATTAATGCCTTACTTCTTATTAGCTATCTGAGTAACCATGCCCTTTTACTTCATTTCTTTTGCAGGTAGGCATTCAGTTAGAGTGATATGTTAGACAATGTTTATCCAGTTTTTTTTTTTTTTGAGAGAGCGAGTGATTATCTGTTCCGATCGCATGGCTGATCTGATTTGTCCTTTGTTTGGTATTTTACGGAGATGCAATATCAGGGTTAAAAAACTATGGGGTGCATTATTTTCTTTTGTGTATCTAATATAATTTTGTAGTCGAGTGCTATGAATAGTCGTCTAAGTGAGACCTGTGTTCATTCTCAAATTGCACGTGTTAATAGGAAGTAACAAAGATTTGCGCAATGAAAACCAGTAGCATTATGGAAGTTGTAAGATTGGACGGAAGCAATTAATGTATATCTGATGCATGAATGCTGAAACCGTACTGTTATATGTTTTATCAATTTGAAATCGGGTTTCTGACCTACTAAGGTATGTTAATGCCTTTCATTATTTGTTCATCTACAATTCTATAACTCACGGATGATACCTCATGATTAAATTATATGTTATTATTGTTGTTCATCTACAATTTACATTGTACAATCAGAATAAAAGGATGGAAATCTAGGAACACATTTTTTTAGTTACATAGTAAATTTTGATACAAGGGGTTATTATATACTCCCTCTGTCTCAAAATAAGTGCCGCTCGTTTTGTACTAAACTAGATAATACCCCGCGCGTTGCTGCGGGACATTTTCTACAAAATACATATGTAAAATATGTGCATACAAATGTACAACGAATAGAAGAAAACAAATTGAATGAACCATTCAGCACATTATTTTTTACCTAAATTCGTAACATGTTTATCACAAAAATAAATCGTCCAATTAAAAATTGTCTTAGATTGCCACTACTTAGTATGTAGTACTGCAATTGTCGTAATAAATATTTGAAAATTTAAACACAACAGAATGACCACCTAACCTAGCTGGTCTTTTTGAAAATTGAAGGCAATATGTGCAGTCCATATACTAATGCATAATATATAATTTGGCTGGTAAAGACCAATGGTTATATGAAAAGATTGCATATGCAATCGAGTGAAAATCGTTACTCATCATCTTGTCATGTCTTTTCATGTGTAATTATCCACGACCATGGCGAGAAATACAACTCTCCTGCCGGCGAGAAGTTCACTGATAAACTCTGAAGATAGGTGAAAAGCTAAAATAAAAACGTAAGTGTAGCGACACAATATGCATGAATCAAGCATAAAACAATAGAGAGCCACTGATTGACTGGTACATCGAGTAGGATAATAGAAATAAATTACGTCAAAACACTGATGCAAAAGAACACATATGGGGCAAGAGCATACACACATGTTCATGTATAGACCATCCAATTCGAAATACATGAATGGGACTGAAATCAAATTAACAGTAGGTAAGCAAAATACAAAAGTAAGTAGAGGAAATCGCACAAACCAGAGTCCCTGCAATACCTCCAGCTAGTTCTCGATGGGCGATCCGTTGGGTACTGGTATGCTAGGCAGTCCATTGGGTACTGGTATGCTAGCCAATCTACATGCCATGGCCGAGTCCCTGCCTCTCTGGCCGGCGTCTCCATGGTCAAGTTTCACCAGGCTGAAAAGAAAGCCAACACGGAACTCCAGCACAGCACACCTGGTCAGATCCCGCTTGAAAGGAACCAAACTCCATCATCTCCCCAGCAGAGTCGAATACATAAATTGGGCAACCAACTCTAGGCGTTGTTGGCAAACCACCGGCGTCCTTGGCGCCCGTCTTCCGTGGCCGACCAAATTGACAATTGCGGGGGTTTCACTTGATGGATGCTCACGTGATTGGACGTGGAGCTGGAACCGGCTGGCACGGCTCCTCCTCTTCCTCCCCCTGACGGCAGCCTTAGCAGCGACATGGTCACTCAGCGACATCTCCATGCCTGGAGGGACAAACGTACTGTAGGGAGAAGGGAAGAGACACATCGAGGGAGATGGGACTCCACTGTTTCCCATCGGCTTGGTGTTATTGACGGATGTATGGCTCTATCTCGTCAGTTACAGAAGATGGAAGAGGAAGCGAACGATTTGGTCGACGACGTGGAGGCGAACGGGAAGGGAGGTGGAGCGAAGGAGACGGAGGTTCTGTAGGCTGTGGTTGGTCGATCCTGCTAGTAGCATAACGCTGACGTGGTTGTTCTGTATGCTTATCAATATGTGATGGGTCCCACCTGTAAGTCAGTAATTAAACGCTTATGTGGCTGGATTGCTGATGTGGATAGGCTGCATATCAAGAGAAATAGGTTAGTGGGGATGAACTATTTAGGTATTATAGATTAGTACAAATTTTGTACTACATCAGCGACCCTTATTTTTGGACGGAGGGAGTAGGATATAGTACTCCCTTCGATCCAAAATATGTGTTGCAGTTTTACACTAAGTTTACTTCAACGATAGTTCAAAACCACGACAATTATTTTGGATCGGAGGGAGTACATTAGAGAGTTAGCTAGCCTGACTTCAGAGTAAAAAGCATGCCAAAGACCGATTTTTCTTAATTTGAATTCAGGGATTTTCCCCAAATTCAGTTCTGAATGAAACTGATAAAGAGCGCCAATAGAAAGGAGCTCTTTAATTTGAATAGTACATGTCCTACAATAGGTTGTACTCGTGCACAAAGTCACTCTAGCATTGGACGAGCATGCACCGATTGTTGCTCCTAGAGGACATATAGGTCTGGCGTTTCTTCGCCACCAACACGAGAATTATGGCTCTAGCAAATCCTTGTAGAACCTAGTCATTAGCCTTGAGTGATTCCTTTGGATCTTTGGGGACAAAAGGGAATTGCGTATCGGAGGGGAGCTGAGGGTATTGGGTGAATAGGAGGCGTTCACCGAATCCCATCCCATAGTTAGTTCCCTTGGGCTTTGAAACCCCCTTTTGCCAAACATGCCCTTAGATGGACCGTGAATGGGAACCTTTCCCAACCCTTTGCTAGCATGAACATGCTTGCCCAAAAAATTTCGTGATCCACTGAAAAACTACGTGGTGTTGCAACATTTATACCTTAGTCTATGCATCCAACAACGTCCGCCTGTTTTCCTGATTCCTCTCATTCCAATTGAGAAGACTCAAACTTGAACTAATTATCTTGTCCTAGCTTGCTCTTTCTCTTATATTTATAAGATAGCTAGCTACACTCTCTACTATGGACGAGTATGGCAAGTTATTACAGGGAGAATGCAAGGGACTCTTCTCTTATATGATGAGCTTCTGTGGGTAAGTGTTGCATCCATCTACTTTCTTTTATAGCATTTATGATCTATCTATTATATTGAACAAGCCGGATGGCTAATCGTTTGGGTCTCTTTAAGCATTGTTGATTTGTCATCCATCTGATAGCTCAGAGCCTTCTTTCTTTCCTTTCCACACGTCCGCAAATTTAGTACAAATCATGTTACAACAGTTTAAAGGATTTGTTGCGGATGACCAAATCGGGCATGATTCTCAAAAGAGGTTGATTTCAGAAAGAAATCACTATTTGTGGAAAAATCATAATTATTGGTGCTAATCCTTGTGGAAACTATGGGCCACATACGTGTAAATATCATTGTTGAGGAATCGTTAACTGGTAGCTGCTTGGTTGGCTGACGAGTAGGGGATTAATAGGCTAATCGGCAAGTTAATCTACCGATTTATCAGTTTATCGGCTATTTGGTGACCCTACGAGTAGAGATTAATCGGCAAGTTAACTGATTTAACAGAGGAATTCTTGAACAAGGTTCAGTGTAGCCAATCCCACGATCAAGAATCGTAATCAATGAAAAAAATAGCGCGCTACAGAAAATAGCGTGGCCCCTAAAAATATGCTATTAGCGTGCTATAGCACGCTATAGCGTGCTATTAGCGTGATATTGTACATCGATTTATTTAGCGAGACAATTCTCTATATGCTATAGCGTGCTATTAGCGGCGCTATAGCGCGCTATTTTTTTCAGTGATCATAATCCTATGGCTAATCAGTGGCCCGATACGAGCCAAGATTGCACTTCTGATGCCTATTCCTCGCCCATATTATTAGTTCATTTGTTGGAAGATGAGGAATCGTGAACCCTGAAGAAACTTGGTGCTACGGGCCTACCAGTTTCTTTAGATGAAACTTATTTAATTAATATAAAACTTTTGATTATCATATATTACATATAGAATTCAATAAATTTGTTATAAAATGGCCTAAAAACTGGAAGCATCTATACCAAGCTGACAACGCGCTATCTCCCAACACATGGACACTTGCATGATGCCCGGTTACTTTGCATTAATAATTCAGGAAAACTGTCGTTGTCGGTTTGAAAAGTTAACCCACCGAGAAACAAATTTCTTTAGTCGGTTGACATTGTCAAAGAAAAAGGAAAAAGTCTTAGTCGGATTATACTCTAGAACTCATTTGAAAAAGATCTTTATTCAAATCCATCATCTTTCTTAACTGGTTGAGGTATTGTCCTAACCGGTTAGTGATGTGAACCTGTGGGAATTATATGCTTTCCCAACCAGTTATTTACTTGCAGCCGGGTTTGTTAATAAAACCAGCTCATGAGGTCATTACTGACATCTGTTCACAACAACAACTGAGCAAGCAAGCACGATAGGTTGCTTTATAGTATCGAATGTTGGCAGGGGAGCTGCCAAATTCAGAAAGAGGTATTACAAGTAACACCCTCAAAGAAGGAATGCACTGCATAAGACGAGTGCTAAAAAAGAAGAAATAAAAAGGGGTTGCTCAGTTTATCAAGGGAAATCGGGGGAAAAGCTAAACAGCGCCTAACAAGACTAGGCCTAAAGCACCACAAAACATACAACACGTCAGAAGGCCAACATCCCACAACACACCAGGCTGGGCACCCGAGCGCTTTGGCCACTACCAAAGTGCACACCAAAAACCGTTGTATCAATCCGGGCTGCCACAAGCATATCCGCAAAACTCAACAACGTCAAAGAAGAACGCTATGTCCGAATGAGCGAATATGTGGCGCTTCAATTCTGCGAGGTTGGCCAACATAACTCGCCTAACACACTTGCATGTGGAGGGTGCTTCTACTGCTCTCACGGAGATGCTACACAGTCGTCGCCAACCACCTACACGAGCACTAAGTCCCTCTGACCGAGTCTATCTTCAAAGACGATGTCCTCAACAGGAAACACGACACCGAGCAAAGCCGATGGCGTCGTCATCGTCCGACCCGGGAGACCGGATTTAGGGTTTCCCCTGAATAATGTCAGGCAAGGGAAAGGAAGGACTGCAAAATCGATGCCTCCAACAAGGGAGCGACGTCTGTAGGCGCTGCCATCGACTGCTCCGGCCATAACCGGAGCGTGGCTTTCGCCGACCGCCATACCTGTCGCCGCGACAGTGGCACGCCAGATCCACGCGCGCCCGCACAACATCGACACGCCAGATCTACGCGCCCGCCCAGCCACGGCCCTCACTCTGCGCGCGCCGCCCAGCCTCTTGCCTACCCGGCCGCGCCACCCCGCCTCCAGCGCCCGTCAGGCCGGGCCGCGCCCGCGCCCAGCACCCGCGATGCCGAGCGCCTCCTTCGCCCAGGGGAGCAGCCCCGCGTAGCTTCATCAGCAGGTGAGAGGAAAGAGAAGACCCGCTGCCGCCGATGCCGCGCGGGCTTTGCCTGGCGGCGCTCACCGGCGGCGTTGGAGGTAGGGGCGGTGTGTTGTCCGGCCTCCGACAGCTAGGGTTTTGCGCCCAGGCCGCCCCGCGGGGGACCGACACGGGGCTCGAGTTCAAACTGACTTTCTGTTGCTTTATAGAATCACTAGTAGTGTGAAGGAGTATTTCAGTCTGGACCACATATTTCCCACACAGATGACGGATGTGGGCTCCACAATAGACGTTGTCACAACCCAAGTGCGTGATCAGAACCATGTCCATGTCAATTCGTTGCTACGCACAATCCTCCTCCCTTTCTTCGGAGATCACCGTCGTGTATGATCCTGTCCTCCCTTGCCTTGGCAATGTGCGAGTAAAACGCATAATCCTGTCCTCCAGTCTTGACGCCATCCACTACGTCTTACGTAATAACTTCAAGACAAATTTTCCTAGATCAACTACGGCTGCTTCCTTTTTGCCCGTTGTGTATGGGCCTAATTCACATCTAAGCGTGACTAATGTTACATAATAGAGTAATAATACTCTAAAATGTTGTGGGCATGTACTTAAGAATCATTTTATTAATTGTCTTTAAGATCAGTAATATGTCTACTTGTTGTGGGCATGTACCAAAGCAAACCATATAATAATTTTTTCCCGCTAAATGCACAAATGTTCTGTTACTATTTTTATTCCTTACCCCTGCCTTTCTTATGTATTGTATATTGGTATATATGCATCAACATGAGTCGGACGCAACGGTCTGAAAGAAATTCTATTTTGACACATCTGTATCTCGCTTGTGTTCGTCCTGCATGTATGCATTTTTGTGGGGAACCATTTTTTTGGCCTTCAATACTGAACTACTTAACTACTACTCCCTCCGTCCGAAAATACTTGTCATCAAAATGGACAAAAAAGAATGTATTTAGAACTAAAATACATCTAGATACATCCCTTTTTATTCATTTTGATGACAAGTATTTTCGGACGGAGGGAGTAACGGCTAAGTTTGCATAATCTCAGAGGAGCCTACAGTTGTGGAGTTAAGTACACTTAAATTGCTGGATATATCAAGGTTCTGGCACGATTCACCTCCGCTTGGCATGAAGTTCTGGGGAAAAAAGCTCAGCATCGCAGCAAGATTTACATCATTAATACGCACGCGAAGAGCCTGCCTATTTTCTGATCCCTCTCATTCCCATCAAGGGTTCACATTTCCTTGTCGCTCTCTTTCTCGTAAACCTCTATACATGAGTAGCTTCTAGCTATTTGGGTGCTTTGGGATGGCACAAAATGCAATATATATATATATATATCTCCACGCGCAGCATGCTACCTAGGAAACAATAATTACGACTTAGTTCAATGAATGCATTTTTCTCTTCCGTACAAGCCCTACAATTTTTGCTGATCGAAGGGTCCAGAAAGAAACCAGTACTTGCATGTGTAGCTACCTGGATCCCTTGCTTCATATTTTAACTTACTTATAAATTCCCCTGCAAAAAAAAACTTACTTGACAATTGTCGTGGAAAAAGGCAAGCATGCAATTTCCTATGGTCTGATGGCGAAGTGATTGATGAACTATTGACTTGGTCAGCAAAATAGGAGAAACTCCCCAAGGGTAGGGGACCAAAGGCCTCTTTTACGGCAGCCCAAAGGGCGGGAAGCGGCGACCTTTGGTACCGGTTGGTGCCACCAACCGGGACCAATGCCCCCCCCCCCCCCCCCTTTAGTCCCGGTTGGTGCCACCAACCGGGACCAAAGGCCCCTGTGCTGCCCGCGTCGGGGCCAAAGTTTAGTCCCACCTCGCTAGTTGAGAGGGGCGCGCAGTGGTTTATAAGCCCCACTGCCGCACCCCTCTCGAGCTCCTCTCCACCGCAGGCTTTCGGGCCTACTTGCTATTGCTTTGCCTGATGGGCCTTCTGGGCCTACTGCGGGCCTGAATCCTGGCCCTTAGTAGGGTTTCATGTCGTAATCAGGCCGTGGGGGCCCAGTAGGAGGCATTTTTATTTTTTTACTTATTGTTGCTATTTTTATTTTGTTTTCAGTTTTTTTGTTCTGTATTTTGCATTATTTATTTTCTTTTGTTTTTGCTTTATTTTTTAATTCTTTTTGCTTTTAGTTTTAGGAAAATTATAAACTTTCTGTTAGTGCCATTAGTTTTCAAATTTGAAAACACTTTTTTTGTTTTTTTGTTTTCTCTCTTGCTTTATTTATTTTATTTTGTTTCTACTTACAACAAAATATTTATTGTTGTTTTTATGTTTTGTTTTCTGCATTATTTATTTTCTTTTGTTTTTTGCTTTATTTTTCAATTCTTTTTGCTTTTAGTTTTAGGAAAATTATAAACTTTCTGTTAGTGCCATTAGTTTTCAAATTTGAAAACACTTTTTTTCTTTTTTTTTCTTTCTTGCTTTATTTATTTTATTTTGTTTCTACTTACAACAAAATACTTATTGTTGCTATTTTTAATTATTACGAGGGCCGAACCATAAGACATTAAAGCATTTCAAATGAACTCTGAAAAAGTTGAAAGTTGGCATGGTATCATAAATTGACCCACATAGCATGTGCATGTACAAAACGGACAATGGTATCATACTCGTCAGTTACAAAGTTGGCATGGTATCATCATAATAGTTGCGGGAGAAAGTCTTCACTTTTTCTTCGCTTGTGTCATTTGCTTATTGCGCCGTAACCATGGATAATCTTCATCGTTTATCAGGATACTGGGGTCAGCGTTGACTTTGAGGGGAGGAATTTCATGAAACTTTTCATAATCTTCAGACATGTCTGTCTTGCCCTCCACTCCCACGATGTCCCTTTTTCCTGAAAGAACTATGTGGCGCTTTGGCTCATCGTATGATGTATTCGCTTCCTTATCTTTTCTCTTTCTCGGTCTGGTAGACATGTCCTTCACATAGATAACCTGTGCCACATCATTGACTAGGACGAACGGTTCGTCAGTGTGCCCAAGATTTTTCAGATCCACTGTTGTCATTCCGTACTGTGGGTCTACCTGTACCCCGCCTCCTGACAGATTGACCCATTTGCACTTAAACAAAGGGACCTTAAAATCATGTCCGTAGTCAAGTTCCCATATGTCCACTATGTAACCATAATATGTGTCCTTTCCCCTCTCGGTTGTTGCATCAAAGCGGACACCGCTGTTTTGGTTGGTGCTCTTTTGATCTTGGTCAATCGTGTAAAACGTATTCCCATTTATCTCGTATCCTTTCCAAATCAATACAGTCAAAGATGGTTCCCTGGACACCAAGTACAGCTCATCACAAACAGTGTTGTCACCTCTGATACGTGCTTCCAACCAACTGCTGAAAGTCCTGATGTGTTCACATGTAATCCAGTCGTCGCACTGCTCCAGGTGTTTGGAGCGCAGACTGTTCTTGTGTTCATCGACATACGGAGTCACCAAGGTAGAGTTCTGTAGAACTGTGTAGTGTGCTTGAGACCAAGAATATCCGTCCTTGCATATTATTGAGTCCCTTCCAAGCGTGCCTTTTCCAGTCAGTCTCCCCTCATACCGTGATTTAGGGAGACCTATCTTCTTAAGGCCAGGAATGAAGTCAACACAAAACTCGATGACATCCTCTGTTTGATGGCCCATGGAGATGCTTCCTTCTGGCCTAGCGTGGTTACGGACATATTTCTTTAGGACTCCCATGAACCTCTCAAAGGGGTACATATTGTGTAGAAATATGGGGCCCAGAATGACAATCTCGTCAACTAGATGAACTAGGACGTGCGTCATGATATTGAAGAAGGATGGTGGGAACACCAGCTCGAAACTGACAAGAGATTGCACCACATCACTCCTTAGCCTTGGTATGATTTCTGGATCGATCACCTTCTGAGAGATTGCAATGAGGAATGCAGATAGCTTCACAATGGCTAATCGGACGTTTTCCGGTAGAAGCCCCCTCAATGCAACCGGAAGCAGTTGCGTCATAATCACATGGCAGTCATGAGACTTTAGGTTCTGAAACTTTTTCTCTGCCATATTTATTATTCCTTTTATATTCGACGAGAAGCCAGTCGGGACCTTCATACTAAGTAGGCATTCAAAGAAGATTTCCTTCTCTTCTTTGGTAAGAGCATAGCTTGCAGGACCTTCATACTGTGCTTTGGAGGCATGCCGTCTTTTTCGTGCAAACGTTGCAGGTCCTCTCGTGCCTCAGCTGTATCTTTTGTCTTCCCATACACGCCCAAGAAGCCTAGCAGGTTCACGCAAAGGTTCTTCGTTACGTGCATCACGTCAATCGAAGAGCGGTCCTCTAGGTCTTTCCAGTAGGGTAGGTCCCAAAATATAGATTTCTTCTTCCACATGGGTGCGTGTCCCCCAGCGTCACTCGGAACAGCTAGTCCGCCGGGACCCTTTTCAAAGATTACGTGTAAATCATTGACCATAGCAAGTACGTGATCACCGGTACGCATGGCGGGCTTCTTCCGGTGATCTGCCTCGCCTTTGCAATGCTTGCCTTTCTTTTGACATTGATGGTTGGTCGGAAGAAATCGACGATGGCCCAGGTACACATTCTTCCTGCTGCTTGCCAGGTATATACTATCGGTGTCAAGTAAACAGTGCGTGCATGCATGGTATCCCTCGTTTGTCTGTCTTGAAAGGTTACTGAGAGCGGGCCAATCGTTGATGGTCACGAACAGCAACACCTTTAGGTTAAATTCCTCCTGTTTGTGCTCATCCCACGTACGTACACCGTTTCCATTCCACAGCTATAAAAGTTCTTCAACTAATGGCCTTAGGTACACATCAATGTCGTTGCCGGATTGCTTAGGGCCTTGGATGAGAACTGGCATCATAATGAACTTCCGCTTCATGCACATCCAAGGAGGAAGGTTATACATACATAGAGTCACGGGCCAGGTGCTGTGATTGCTGCTCTGCTCCCCGAAAGGATTAATGCCATCCGCGCTTAACGCAAACCATATGTTCCTTGGCTCACTTGCAAACTCATCCCAGTACTTTCTCTCGATGTTTCTCCACTGCGACCCGTCAGCGGGTGCTCTCAACTTCCCGTCTTTCTTACGGTCCTCACTTTGCCATCGCATCAACCTGGCATGCTCTACGTTTATGAACAGACGTTTCAACCGTGATATTATAGGAGCATACCACATCACCTTCGCAGGAACCCTCTTCCTGGGGGGCTCGCCGTCAACATCACCAGGGTCATCTCGTCTGATCTTATACCGTAATGCACCGCATACCGGGCATGCGTTCAGATCCTTGTACGCACCGCGGTAGAGGATGCAGTCATTAGGGCATGCATGTATCTTCTGCACCTCCAATCCTAGAGGGCATACAACCTTCTTTGCTGCGTATGTACTGTCGGGCAATTCGTTATCCTTTGGAAGCTTCTTCTTCAAAATTTTCAGTAGCTTGTCAAATCTTTTGTCAGGCACAACATTCTCTGCCTTCCACTGCAGCAATTCCAGTACGGTACCGAGCTTTGTGTTGCCATCTTTGCAATTGGGGTACAACCCTTTTTTGTGGTCCTCTAACATGCGATCGAACTTCAGCTTCTCCTTTTGACTTTCGCATTGCGTCCTTGCATCGACAATGACCCAGCGGAGATCATCATCATCGGGCACATCGTCTGGTTCCTCTTGATCTTCAGCAGCTTCGCCCGTTGCAGCATCATCGTGCACAACGTCTGGTTCCTCTTGATGTTCAGTAGCATCACCTTATTCAGGGGGCACATAGTTGTCATCATACTCTTCTTCTTCGCCGTCTTCCATCATAAGCCCTATTTCTTCATGCCTCGTCCAAACATTACAGTGTGGCATGAAATCCTTGTAAACCAGGTGGGTGTCGAGGATTTTCCGGTCAGAGTAAGACTTCGTATTCCCACATATAGGGCATGGAGAACGCATAAAATCATTCTGCTTGTTTGCCTCAGCCACTTCGAGAAAATCATGCACGCCCTTAATGTACTCGGAGGTGTGTCTTGAACCGTACAACCATTGCCGGTTCATCTGTGTGCATTATATATAATTAAGTGTGTCAAAAATCATTACACAACATTATGAATAGATAATTAAGTTACCCAATTAATAGAAGTTCATCATCACATTAAAACCAAAGTACATACATAGTTCTCATCTAACAACATAAAGCTCTGCAGAGCATCTAAATTAATTAAACCATACACTGAAACTATGTAAAACATTTCAATGCGAAAACAAATGCGATCATAATCGCAACTAATGTAACAATTGATCCAACGGCATAATGATACCAAGCCTCGGTATGAATGGCATATTTTCTAATCTTTCTAATATTCAAGCGCATTGCATCCATCTTGATCTTGTGATCATCGACGACATCCGCAACATGCAACTCCAATATCATCTTCTCCTCCTCAATTTTTCTAATTTTTTCCTTCAATAAATTGATTTCTTCTTCAACTAAATTTAACCTCTCGACAATAGGGTCGGTTGGAATTTCCGGTTCAACAACCTCCTAGATAAATAAAATCTATGTCACGTTGGTCGGCATAATTGTCATAAACAATAAATGAACCAATATTTATGAAAAGATAATATATACCACATCCGAATCATAGACAGGACGAGGGCCGACGGGGGCGGATACCGAAACCATCGCACTATATAAGATGCAATAATAAAAGTAAGAAAATTATACAAGTATCTATATAAACATACAAGTAAGAATTTTTTTCCTTTCTGAAAGAAGATAAGAACAAGAGGGTCACCACGGTGGTGCCGGCAACGAGATCGGTGCGGGCGATCGACGGCGGTGAAGACGGGGATGGGACGTGACGGACCGCTAAACCTAGACAAATATTGAGAAAAATGGAGCTTGGAGGTCGAGCTTGGAGAGGAGAAAGCTTAAGTAGTGTGGCTCGGGCATTCCATCGAACACCTCGTGTGCATAGGAGGTGAGCTAGAGCACCACAAAGCTCTCCCCTCGCCGGCCACGAAAAACAGAGCAGTGGGAGTGCTCTGCTCGCGGGCGAGGGGTATATATAGGAAACTAATTGGTCCCGGTTCGTGGCAGGGCAGCCTTTGGTCCCAGTTCAAGCCACCAACCGGGACCAATGGTGTTGGGCCAGGAGCGAGGCCCATTGGTCCCGGTTCGTCCCACCAACCGGGACCAATAGGTCCAGACGAACCGGGACCAATGTCCCACGTGGCCCGGCCAGCCCCGTGGCTCACGAACCGGGTCCAATGCCTCCATTGGTCCCGGTTCTGGATTGAACCGGGACTAATGGGCTGGCCCGGCCTGGACCATTGCCCCCTTTTCTACTAGTGGGGGATAGGACTAATATGAGCTGACTCCTCTAATTGCCAAATACGTTTCAGTACCGTCAATCACATGATCAAGAATTGCAACCGTATAGCTGGCCAGTGTTACAATGGGACTTAGGATCGGACGTCCAATGCCTAGTCATAGCCCACCATTAGCTCATTTGATGGAAGAATGAGGAGTTATGCACCAAAAATAATTTGGGCACATGTGCCCTTCCAGTTTCTTTAGAAGAAACCTATTCATTGCAGTTATTTCTTTGTACTATTTGCTATCATGGTTCTCTATCCATCTAGAATATGGTTCTCTATCATATGGACTGCAAATATTATACGAAGATTGCAGAAATGTTTAATCAGTATACAAACCTTTGATCATCCGATAATGCAAATGTAGAGTTCAATACATTTTCCTCTAAAATGTCCTAAAAACTGGAAACAACGACCAAACAATGATATGTCTCATAGCATAGACACTTGATCTGAAGGTCGGCCACTTGTTTGCATTTATAAAGATGGAAAAGTGTTATTTTCGGACTAAAAAGTTGACAAGTCTATAAAAAAATTCCTCAGTCAATTGACACTGTGGGAAAACCAGAGTATTTCTCAGTTTTTAGACTATTACCCATTTCCAGCAAATAATTAGTAGCACCAACATTTGTCAGACTAGCGTGTTGTCATGCTAAACACTAGTGGCGCCAATGGCTGCTGCAAAGATTACAATGTACTCCCTTTGTTCACAAATATAAGATGTTTTAACTTATTTTTCTTATTCGGATGTATATAGACTCATTTTAGTGTGCTTATTCGCTCATTTCAGTCTGTATATATGTTGTCCATATTGAAATATCCAAAACATCTTACATTTGTGAATGGAGAGAGTATCCAATACCTAACGTTATACGACCACCCAACATGAAGTACATGAGAACATTCCAATTAGACCATTAGTCTGTTATAGTGTTGACTCCGTAATCACAAAACCAAACATTTTTGGTTCGACAACCGTCAAGTCACAGACGCGTATATAGCAACCAATCGCTATATATAAGTTTTTCAGCAATCATGGTAGGGGACTCCAAGCACGTGGAATACTGAAGTCCGTTTCATACTACAGATTAAGTCTTAGGATGGTGCTAGGGACAGCGCGCGCACAATTTGGCCTGACAACGTTACCTTTCTTGATATGGAAACACCCCGTGATTCCCCAGCCCGCCGTCTAAGAAGAATCTATATTTAGAGCTCAAAGGCAGCATTGGCAGATCACTATTCCTAGTGTTGTGATCACTAAGGAAGAAACACCCGGAGCTTATGCTAAGAAATAGGAAGGCTACTGGGGCTGAGCAAAAGAGTTGCATGCAGTGGGTGAAAGAAGTTGTGGCGGTGAGACCACTTTGTTCCCCTGTTTTAATTCAAGGGTACAAGAGAGCCAATGGAATCCCACGTAACGCCTAGCCATGTAGTGCCAGAATTCTCCTTCGCGTGTCTTAGCCTAGAGATGGTAAACACTAGACCCCTGTTACTGATACCCCTCAGTCCTATCCACCTGACACTAAACATGAATAATTGTTTTTTCTCTTGTGTTTCTGCTAGCTACACTGGGAATGAGTGAGAGCTAGCAAGGCTACCCTCTCTTATATCACGAGCTTCTTAGTGAAGGCAGCCTCAGTGTGGTCCATAAGCCGTCCACAAGAAAAAAGGGGGAAATTAACATTGTAGAAGAGTACCAAAAGCTCAAAATTTAAGGGCGACCACGAGCTTGTGCGGTGCCCATGAGGAATAGAATATTAACCAAGCTTAGTATATTAAGGACTTCCCGCAAAAAAATAGTATATATTAAGGACAAGAATATGAATATTATCCACATAGCCGTTGGTCAACTAGTAGGCACTGCAAACTGTACTTCAAAGGTGGACAGCCTCATTACTTCTCTTTTCGAAACACAAGTTGATCAATTTTTCTCAAGTCTCATTCCTAAAAAAGGACTTGAATGTTAGACAGATCCACACAAATGATGACCGAACAATAGGGCCTCCCCCTCCCCTCCCTCTCGTGTCGCCTCCCCTCGGGCGGCAAGAGGGGCCCCCGATCCCGTGCCGCCAGCCCCTCCCCTCTCCTCCATCCCCAGCCACCACTTCCACCAGCAAGGGCCACGGTGGCAGTGAGCCATGCACCCCAGATCCAGGGCGGGTTCTCGACGCGGTAGATACTGTGAGGTGGAGGCGGCATCTCACGCGGGGAGGCCTGGGGCGGCAGTCAGGACAGCGCCCCTGCTACACGGCGGCGATGGGAACCTACATCGTCGGCGGTGTGGCGGCCGCGGGCGCTTGGGTGGCTCCAATGGCTGCGGATCTGGCGTCTTGTCCAGATCAGTCTCGGTACGGCTTTGGCCAGCCGGTGGTGCGAGGAGGCTAGGTGAGGGGAGGCTGGAGGCACCCTGCCGGCGTGCCGACGGCGGCCCTCGTCTCCACAGCGAGGCTCCATTCGGTTCCAGCCAGCTGCGAGGTTGGGGGGACACGATTCCGGTGAAAATCGCGCCAACTTCGGTCATGGCGGACGATGGCGGCGTCTATGAAGTTGTTCCCTTCTCGAGGCATCGTTGTTGCAGGTCGCGGCACCCGACTCGTGATGCTCCGGGGAAAACCTTAGCTCTGGATCTACCGGATTGGACGATGATGGTACCTTTGATGCCATTGTCCTTCCCGAGGGCATAGTTTTGGAGCAAGTGCTAGTTGGACGGGACAAGCGGAAGAGCGGTGTCTCATCAACCGCAAGGCCGACTGCGGATCCTGGTGGCATGGTGCTTCGGAGGTTCCACGACGGGCGCGTGTGGACGGATACATGCAGGATGGTGGAGTTGTCTGGCGTCGTAGTGGCGTCGACGGTAGGCCAGGCAAGGTCGATGGGTCAGTTTTTACTCTGGAGATGGACCGCTGGAAGAAGGCGGCAGCAGCCTCTGAGAGCGCGTCGCTCCGGTATGCGACCCAGTCCCGGTGTGTGGCTGGGCCAGTACATCCGGCTTTAGATGGTAGGGTTTGGTGCGATGTCCGTTTGGGATATTCCGCACACCTTCATCAATGGGATAGGCGTAGCAACAGCTGTTGCCTAGATGGTCGCTTCAGGCTGATTGATGTATTACTGTGTATGGCTTTGGTGAATGATTAATAAGATGCCCGCATGCATCGTCCAGATGCAGAGGCCCGGGGTCTATCCTCCTTTAAAAAAAACAGAACACAAATGATGACCAGCCTTTTCATGAAAAACATATTTTGAAAATGGAAGTTCCATCAAAATAAAAACATGCATTTGATATTTAAATTTACGGGACATCCTCACTAGACATAACCTAAAAAAAGAAGTTGGCTAGGACGAATTAAGTGTTGCTTTTGTGGTAATGAAGAGTCGAATTGATCATCTATTTGTTCATTGCCCACTTGCTAAGCTACCATGGCATTGGAATTTCACCGTTTTGATTATATTTTTTAGCACATGATGCAACTTCGATTGCCATTTCTATATGGCTCAAATGCTACACTTCTCGGAGAAACCAATTAGCAATTTTCAAATCTCTATATTGTTCTTGCCCATAAATTAAATGAAATTACAGTTTTTCATTTCGGTTGTTATTTGTTCGCATCAACGTGGAGATCTTCATACAATGTAGTACGCATTGAACTGTTGGATATACATCACTTTGTTGCTTTCCTTTGATGGTTTTGCCTTCCTCGGCAATATGGATTACCATCTTCTTAGGGAAGGGAGAACACCCTGGTATGGCAGTCTGTTTATCGTATACTTTGATTTGAAAATTGCACTTACTGTCAGGTCAAAGCCTTTCATCTGTGTGTTCCAAAGATAAGTCTCACCAGGTTATACTGAACATGTATATTTATTTGGTTAAAAAATGATGGCATGCTATTCTTTCACTGGTACAATTCTGTCCAACTCCAGATCCAACCAATTTTCATGTTCACATAAACCAAGTCCAGAGCATAATGTATCTGGACACAGGGCGGGTAAACTGCCTTAAAAAAGAAGGAGAAAACTCTATTATGAACGAAATCCAAACAAATAATTTGACATTATCAGAGCTCATTGAGTTGGGTTTGAGTATCGTGATTAGTTAGAAAACATATGACACCGTAGGATTTATTTCTACCTTGTCTTGTACTCCAACTTGATCATGTATTCTTATATATATGCACACGAGGTTCAAGCAACATAGCAACAACGATTCCTCCAATCTATCCTTATTCCTCTACATGGTATCAGCCTAAACCCGTTCTGAAAACCTAATTGCCGTTGCTTCCGCACTGCGCCGCCCCAGTAGTGACCGTGGTCCGCACAACCCGTATCTACAGTTCGTCTATCGATCATGTTGATCGGCTTCCTAGAATTTTTTTCTCGGTCCGTTGATGGGGTTTTTTCTCTCCGGCCGAACGCGAAAATTCTAGATCAACGGACTATTACGGGCCTATTACGGGGTCTCTTCCTTAACTAATCTTCTCCCCCCCTGATTTTCAGGGGGGTGTGGGCCCCTCATCATTCTTTCTTCCAATCAAAATGTCCCAGATAAGCTTCCCTGTAAAAGCCCGTTGGCATATATCCGTGCATGTAGCAAAGCTCGGCCGAACGAACGGTCGCTGATCTTTTTTTTCGGGACATAAGATCTGTTTGGGTCGTCCGTCGTCATCTGTCAACTATAACGCGCTTCTACTTCATCAACTGTCTGCCGGTCCTGCACAGGACTTTGCATCCTCACGGCGTGGCACACGGCCAATCACGCGGTCGTGGTTGGCTGCTCAGGCGGTCGAGCGCTGGACTCGTGTTCTTGCCGGGTGGCCTGCGGCCGCTGATGCGCCACGTGCGGACGTGGTTGCCTGGTCGAGCACCCGCGCTGCTCATTGATGCAAGTCATCTGGTCGCTTTCCATGCATGCCGCATGCATGTTGGTTGGCCGTGCACGTTCGGTGGTTGACTGCTCTCGTGCTTGTAGAAGATCAGATTCAGATCAGCTCGGATCAGTCTCCCCGCACATTCTTTTCCTGCTACCAATACTTCTGGAGGGATCCTTTTAGGTCTTAAGAAATCACCTTTGAGGTGATTGGTTTTGTCAACAATAGATTTTCTATTAATGCCACTATTAAAAACAAGAGTGATGTTTTTGTTTGGCACCTGATTGTGGTTTGTGGCTCTAACTATCCTGAATTTAAAATAGACTTTATTGTTGAATTACATGACATCTTAGCCAATGCTTCCTATCCCATCATGGTTTGTGGAGACTTTAACTTGGTTAGGAATGACTCTGATAAAAGTAGTGGCCTAATTAATCAACACACTGCCATCCTTTTTAATGATTGGATTAATAGATGGGGCTTGATGGAGATCTCTATTTCAAACAGAGTTTTTACTTGGTCCAATACCAGAAATCCCCTATTTTTGTTGTGCTAGATAGGGTGTTCACTTCTGTGGACTGGGATTCTCACTTCCCTTTGTCTTCTCTTTCTGCACTCCCTAGAGTTGGGAGTGACCACACACCCCTGGTGTTGGATACTGCGGCAAGGGCCCCTTCCAACCCAATTTTTTTTAGATTTGAAAAGTGATGGCTATCTCAACCAGGGTTCCATCAAATGGTTACAGAGGCATCTAACTCTGTTTCCTTCTCTAGTTCCTTGGTTGATAATTGGCTGGAGACTATGAGAGGGCTAACTTAGATATGTACAAACTAATTTTTCCATTATTATTCTCAATTTTTAGGGCAATCAGTTTAAGTAACTGTGTTGTTAAGATCTTTTCTAAAGCTATGACAACTAGGGTTTCCCCCCTGTGTGAAAATATATTTTTTCTAATCGGACTGCCTTCATTAAAGGGATATTTATCCTCCAAAGTGTGGTCATGGCCCATGAGGTTCTTCATGAGTTGCATAGATCTGGTTCTAGTGGTTTGATTCTTTAGCTTGACTATGAGAAAGCTTATGATAGAGTTATTGGGACTTCTTAAAAGAGATTCTTCTTTCTAGAGGCTTTGGTACCAAATGGGTCAATTGGGTTTTTGCTACTATCCATCAGTGGACTTTAAAAAATAGAATTAATTATATCAATGGGCCCCACTTTGCTGGGGGGAAGGGTCTGAAGCAAGGTGATCCTCACTCACCTTTGCTATTTAACCTTGTGGATAATGTATTCTGTAAAATGCTATGTAAAGCTATTCTATAGAGGTTTAATCTGTGGGCTCCTACAACATGCCATCCCTGGTAAGGTTGTGAGTCTGCAATATGCAGATGATACCATTCTTTTCCTTAATAATTCTCTTGATTGTTCAAAAAATTTGAAATGGATCCTAACTTGCTTTGAGAAACTTTATGGTTTAAAGATAACTTCCATACAAGTGATTTTCATAGCATAATGTTTCTGAAACAATGTTCAATGATTTTGCTTAGTTCTTTTTTTGCCAATTTGGTGACTTCCCTATTAAATATCTTGGAGTTCCTCTGCATTTTAAAAAACTTAGAAGAGAAGATCTCCAGTCAACTATTAATAGAATCATTAAGAACATTGATGGTTGGGTGGGGAAACACCTTTCATAAAAAGGTAAATTAATCTTACTTACTACCTGTATTGCCAGCATCCCTGCCTATTTAATGTCAATTGTGAAATTTCCTAAGTGGGCTATTGATATGATCTCCTCCCAGATGTCCCACTTCTTTTGGGGCAATATGGGGGAGGTCCATAAGTATCATCTTGCCAATTGGGGGCTGATTTCTAGAAAGAAGGGATTTGGTGGCTTGGGGGTACCCAATCTTAGGGATTTTAACATGGCCTTGTTGGCATCATGGGGGGGGGGGGGGGGGAGGTTTTATGATGGGAGAGATAGTGATTGGAAGAAGATCATTGCATTTAAACATAATACCAACAAACCTAACATCTTCAATGCTAGAAGTGGCGGATCCAGGAATTTAACTTTGGGTCTTCAATTTTTTTTCATCCTAACAGAGAAAACCCGAGTAGTCCATGCCAACACAAGTAAAAGGGCAAATTATTCACAGTTAGGCTCTCTCAGCTACAATAATCATGCATGTCAAGAATTTGTGCTATGGCCTATGGGTGGTAGATCTGGATAATTTGACAGTGAAACAAATGAGATAAATATTATGCTGCAAGATAAGTTAACTGTGAGCACAACTGAATACACGACAGGCAATACTAGAGCATAGCAGGAAATATGTTGCTCTGGGCTAAGACAGATAACTAGTTGGCGTAGATAAGTGGTAATCACATCATGCAACTACCTCAACCGCACAGCACGAACACAAGGCACACTAATAGTGACATGTAGAACGTTATACCTCTCTAACCAGAATAGAAGCTAGTGTTAGTTATGGGTTGCAATTTCAGAATTGGAAGGGATTTCCAGTGAGTGAGGAATTCACTTTAGGCTTAGAGTATGAGGTTGCTGCAGCCATTCGTTGCATTGATGCGCTCGCCTCCCCGGTGTTGACGACCGTGGCGGCGGCTACCGTGCTGGTCATCCCCACTTTCTGTGCTACATCCCGTCGCTCATCCCCACCAGCGGCAGCATGCACGGCACTGTGTGACTTATCCATGTTCTCCTCAGCGTCGGAAACTACGGGGGCTCCATCCCCTCCGGCGCCAGCGGCTTGGTCAAGCTCTCCCTCGCCTGGCTTGCAATCGGCAGTTTGGCACGCACAGAGACAGGGCGCCACCTCGTCGTGGGTAGAAAAAATTGGCTAGCTGCGTGCGTCTCCAGCGTGGGACACATTTTTTAGGGGAAGCATGGGCAGAAGAAGTGGATGGCTGGGACTCAGCGAACTGCCGCTCTAGCTAAATGAGCTACTCGGCCTGTTGGCCACTACTGTATTTTTATCACATATTCTATACTTGTATATAGGATTATTTTTGTGCAGAATTTTTTGGGTGTACATATGTACACCCTTGACCCATAGTGGATCCGCCTTATGCCAGGCCTGTTTTGGGCTCTCCATTCTGGAAAAGTCTGTCATGGACTCTTGCAGCAGTTAAAACTTTTTACAGATGGATCCCTGGGAATGGAGAAAACATTGCTTTCTGGCATGACATTTGGAATGGGGATTGTTCTCTGAAAACTGCATTCTGGGATATGTTTGATATTTGTCAGCAGCAAGAGGCTACTCTTGCACAGGTATGGAATGGGGGAGAGCTCCAACTTACCTTTAGGAGGTGTGTGGATGAGGGGACTATGTCCAGATGGTTTGCCCTCATCAATACAATTAGTCAAGTCACACTGTCCGACACCCCAGACCAACCTGTTTGGATGCTGGAACTATCCAACCAATATTAGGTCAAATCATTCTACAAAATGGTCAACTTTGGGGGGGGGGGGGGGGGTCTCTTCTGATGTTAAATATGATCTTCGGAAAATTAAAGTTATTCCTAACATCCATGTATTTCTATAGTTGATTTATTATAACTAAAGCTTAACTAGAGGCAATCTAGCCAAACGCAGACATGTAGAGAAGATAAGATTTGTGTCTTCTGTAATCAATTGGAAACAATACAGCACCTTTTCTTTGATTGTATTGTTGCTAAGCAGATCTGGGGGTTTATTGCTGAGTGCTTTAACATTCATGTGCCCATTTCTTTTACTTCACTTTCTTCCTTCTGGAAGAGGAGAAAACATTTTGAAGCTCTAAATACCACTACCTCTGCTGCCTTATGGAGCTTATGGCGTTTGCGCAATGACTTTGTTTTCAGGGCGAAGATGGCGAAGTATACGTTGTGCCGAGGAAAATCCTCTGTTCCGAGGCCCATGGTGCTTTTCTTCTCCGGTGTTTAAGCCTCTTGGACCACCGAAGAGGGGAGTTGCTTAGGATCGCCTGGAGTCAATGAGTACCTGGAGCGGGTCTGGTGATAGGGTGCCTAATCGTTAGCTTTGATCCTTTGTGCTATCCTATCACTGACCTGGTTCCATTGCCCTACTTTATAAAACTCTCTTGCTGTAATATTGATAATAGGGTAGTCAGGAACCCTATTATGTATCCTCTGTGGCAGCTACTCTGGCTGTCGCCGAGCGCTGTTAACAGTATGAATATTGTCTGTTTGGTTTTGACTTAGCTTTAATAAAAGTTGGGGCGCGGGAACCCCTTTCTTTGCAAAAAAAAAAAAATATGATATATTTTTTGGAGATGATGATAGTAGAGATAAAAATGCTGGTATTTATTTATTTCGTCCTTGCTATACAGAACAACTTGGGTCTAAGCAGAGAAACCATGACCCAAGACCCAAAACACAGGCACGAACGTGACTGAAATATCGTACTGTGTTACCTTTGCTAATCCTCAGGTAAATAAAAAACGATGTCCTCCGATCCTGTAGACTTTGCCCGATATGCTTAGCTGATTTTATGCCACTTATGTTAGAGCTCAGCACTTAAGCTAAAACCGAATGTAGACACACTTGACGTTGACGTGCTCCCAACCGTGCCTTTGTACTGTATTCGTTTGATTAAATTCATAATCATTATTTTAGCAAACCTCATTAGTTGGCGGCCCTTATTGGACTATATAGACAGTCTATTTGAGTCGATGATGTTCTCGTGTTTATGTGATTAGCTTGACACGACTGGTCAGCTGCCTCATTGGAACTGTTTGAAGTGGCTGTGATCTACTCCCTCCGTTCCAAATTACTCGTCGTGGTTTTAGTTTAAATTTGAACCAAAACCACGACGAGTAATTTGGAACGGAGGGAGTATGAGTTAGGGACATGCATGCCTTCATACAAATTCACTTCATGAAAGTTCTTCTCGCTTTTCCAGTGCGGATTGAGCCTATGCCACTCAACTTGTACATCCAGCAGAGCCAACATGTGTTTCCGGTTCCTCTCATTCCCAATGGATAAGACTCTAAACCTGACTTATCTTATACTGGCTCCGAGTTCTCTCCTGTATTTGTGCTATGGCTAGCTACAGTTTCCTATGGATGTGTAGGAGAAGTGACAGGAATAAAAACAATACCACCACCTCATATATCATGTGCTTTTGAGGGGTTGCATGTCGTAACTTGCAACTGAATTAAATTCTCTTATGGTACCCCGAAACTAACCTGGACCGCCCATTCCTTCTGATCCAGTGGATAAGATGGATGCCTACGCCAAAAATATAATTTGGATCACCAGTATAAATATTTATGGAGTACCATGGTTTTATTGGTAAAATCATAGCTGCGAATGCAAAAATTAACATAAGTCCTGTTAGAGGCGGCCCCGGGTTGCCCGGCGGCCGGCGATGCAGACTGTGGTGGTGCCATGGTGCTTAGGGCATCTCCAGCCGTTCGGCCCCCCAGGGCGTCTAAATTCGGCATCCTGGGGGCGAGCCGGCGCTAGCTCGGCCCCTGGGGGCGAGCTAGCGCCCAGTCACGCACCCAACGCGCCGGCCCCAGGACGCGGATAATTCAAACTCGGCCGTTCCCGCTCTCAAGACGCCGCAAGTCCGACGATCGGGCATAGTCTGTCGTTACAAAAAAATAGAGCGCCGCCGCCCTCGGCGTGTTCATTCATCACTCGGCGGGATGGGTCCCAGGTGTTGGCGGTGTCGGCGTGCGCGAGCTCGGCGGTGTCGGAGCTGCTTCGGTGTTGGGCTGCGCCGGCGCGGCTTCGACACTGCTTGGCGGCGACGTAGAGTCTTCGCTCGGCGTCCGTGCGGCCGTGGGCGTCGTCGGCGTCATGGGCGTTGCCATCGGCAGCTCGTTCAGGATGAGGCCGCGCTGGACCAGGTACCACGCCTTGAGCTTCTCGTCGTTGCTCTGAAGCAAGTCCGCCGCACCCATCAGAAAAGCCATGTCGGTGTTCCTCTTCTTCGCGGCGACGTTCGTCCGGAGCAGGTCTAGCTTGATGGCATTGTTCTTCATTAGCGCCGACCACCGCGCCTCGGTCTTCTCTTCGCGTAGGATGGCCCGGGCCTGGACATCGGCGAGGCAGTGCTCGATGGACTCCTGCACTCGCGCAGTCGCCGCGTCGGCGTGCTTCCCCTTCTTGGCCAACTTGTGTCTGTCCGGCCGCCCTTCCGACGCGCCCGGAGTCGGCGCGTCCGGCTTGTACGTCTCCTTGGCCTTGTCGAGGGCACGCCGGACTTCCGCCCACTTCTCACACTTGTCAATGCGCTTGTAGACGTGAAGGTGTTTGAAGTCGGCATCTTGGTTGTCACCCCGGAACATGGCGAACATGCGCAGCAGCTGCGCGGACGGGGAAACAGTTGGTGAACCGCGGGCGCAGGGGACGAAAATGCGCGGGCGAACGGCGTGCGTACCTGGTCTTCGACGCTGGCGCCACTCTCCGGGCGAGCCGCGACCTCCTCGACGATTCCGTGCCATTTGTTGCACGCCAACTGGATACGCCCCCAATGGTTCGCCATCGCCTTGGCACCGCGCTGCATGTACACGCCTTTGAAGTAGGGGTCAACGAGCTTCCGCTCGTCGAACTCGGCCTTGATGCGGTCCCAGTACGTCTCCAAGCTCTGGTTCGCGCCGGTGGTCGGGTCGAGGCAGACAACTTTCCACGCTTCGGCGAGGCATTCCTCCTCCTTGGACGTCCATTTGATGCGCGGCTCGCCCGTCCTCGCCGCCCGCTTCTTTTTCTGGCGCCCCTTCGTCGGAACAGGAGCCGGCTCCTCCTCCTCCTCCTCGTCCTCCTCCTCGGGTTCCTGCGCATCATCGCCGTAGACGTAGCCGAGCTCGGCCTCCATGTCGCCGCTGAGGTCGACCACCTCGTCCTGGGTGGCGAAACCGGGAGACGAGGCGGCCGCGGCCGATCCTGTCGCGATGATGTCGTCCATGTCGGCTCCCGTGTCGTCGGCGTCGCCGAGGTGCGAGAAGGGCAGCGGCCCACGGTAGAGATGTGGAGTTGGCGTGGTCGCGTAGGCAGGGGGCGGCGAGTAGTTGTATGGCGGGTACTGCACACCGGCGAAGGCCGGCGATGGCGTGCGCGTAGCGGGGTGACCATGAGGGAAGGTCACGTTCGGGTTGAACCCGCCGTGCGCGTCGCCGTCGGCGTAGCCTGGCGACGACGAACCCCATGGAGATCCGGCGCCTTGCTGTCCCCAGGGCGCGTACTGGTGGGCGTGGCCGACGACGGGAGCATCGGCAGAAGAGGAGGACGCCGCCGCGCGCGCCGCGTTGTCGCGGGCCTTCTTGGCTATCCCCCGGTTCCGCCTATCGGCGGTGACCGCTTCTCGGCGCTGCACTTCCACCCTCCACTCGGCGTTCGACAGGCCCGGCGGCTTCGTT
This sequence comes from Triticum timopheevii, assembly GCA_963921465.1. NCBI lineage: Eukaryota > Viridiplantae > Streptophyta > Magnoliopsida > Poales > Poaceae > Triticum > Triticum timopheevii. Next base: position 49,528,109 of record OY997271.1, read on the forward strand.
GGAGGCGCCCTCGGCTTCCTCTGTTTCGGTTGGGTAGCGGCGCCCGTCGCGGCCGCCGCGGCGCGCGGCATGGTGTATTTCTTCGGCGGCATGGGCGGCGGGCTGCGAGCGGGGTTGGCGGGAGAAAGGGGGAGAATGGCGGGAGCAAGGCGAGCGAGCGGGAGAGAAGTGAGAAAAAAGGCAGTAAAAACGGCGGGAAAGGGCCTTCGGTCGCCTCCAGTGTGGGTCCACGCGCCTTTTTCGCTTGCGCCGGCTCCCCAAGCGCCCCCCCAGGGCGCCGGGTTCGGCCTGGGTCCGCCGGCACCAGTTTTGGCCCGAGCCGGCGAAAAACGGGCCTCTAGGGGCGCGACTGGGGCTTTTTTTCGGCGCCGGCGCGGCGAAATCGCTTGGGGAGGGCCTGTTGGGGGCGCGGCTGGAGATGCCCTTAGGTTGTCAATGTCATATTCTTCAATCCTGATGGCGCCAACGACATGACTTTACAGCCTATGCATAAATCACAGGCGCCCGGACGATCAACCGACCAACTTATTGTTCTTTTCGCATAAATGATGGCATACATCCAGAATCATCTATAATTTTTTACTACAAAACAATGATTGGCTAAGCTTGTGCCACTTTGGTTACAGCTAATATTTAATTAAGCTAAAACCGTTGTAGATGTTAGATAATAATGAGATAAACGAGACACAAGAGACATGGATTTTTATGTGGAAACCCTTACGGGAGAAAACCACGGATGCACGAAGGCGCAATCACTATGAGGAGGAGTATTACAAGCACGAGACGACGGACCGTCTTAGGTGCGACTACATAGGGTATGTATGAGGGCAATACATGAGAATCCTTGGAGGACAAGTAAACGAGTTGTACTCGTACGCGTCGGTACCAACGCAAAGGCCCACACCATATGTACTACGTCCAGTCCAATACGGTAGACTTTGGATCACAATTCAACAGTAGAGATGGTTTCTTATTCGTCGGAGACGTTCTCCTCACCAAAATTTTGTACTGTATCTGTTCAATTAAATCATTAATCATTTTTTTAGTAAACTACATTACAATGAGGGCCTTTGTTCGAAATTACAGACTGGCAATTGAGTCAATGCATGTTCTCGTGTTTACGTGGTAAGTCGAGATTCGTTCAGACTAGAAGGGTTAGCATGCTTCGCTGCACCGAAGAAATATGGCATTAATCCACCCTATTGTGTGAATACTTGCGCTATTTCACAAACATATGTACTGATGTGATTTAAGAAACGTGATACATATATATGCAGTCGCAAGTTGCAAGTTCAAGAGCAAAAAAAATCACAATTTACAGCTCACCGCTAAAGTATTCTCAAAAGTTGAGGCAAGTGAATAATACGAAAGCAACCATTTCTTACAGATAATCAAAGCAAGGATTTACTATATCTATGATTTCAGTACTACAACTGTTCAAAATCAAAACCACGCATGGTCAAGTTACACACCGGCTTTAAAATTATCTAAATCTGAAGTATAACTTATATGTAAGGCAAAGAAGACAACTTGGAACTAAACGTCATAAACACAGTTTGGGTATGCCAAGCTTGGTCAAATTTTGATGCTTGCATGAAGGACAGATAACCAAAGGAAGAGATTGTGGGATAGGCATGCTACTTCATGGACTAATTCACTCCCCATTAAACCCATTAACAGTCGCTACAAGGGTGCACGAAGGACTATGCCACGTGTTTTTTTACTGTGCCGAAGGGAAACTTAAATCCGCGTCCAGCCTCCTCCTCCCCTTTTCTCTCTCTCTCGTTTTTCCACCCCCAGCTAGGTTGCCACCGCCGCCGCCCCCCCCCCCCCCCCATCGCTCCTCGCTGTCCTGGAAGCTCGAGCGTCGCCGCGGCGGTCGGACGAGCCGCCGACGGACGCATGGAGGAGGAGCTCGTTGAGGGCGTTCGCGTGCAAGCTGGGCGCTGTGGGAGATACAGGACGTCGTCAGGGTCGCGTGCGCCGGCCGCCGGATCCGCAGGCGCGCGCGGAGGTGGCCCACCGCATCCCCCTGCCGCGACGGCGACGACGACGACGTTGATCGGGTGAGAGCTCCGCTACCGCCCTCTCTGTTTCTTCATTGCACTAAAGCATCGAAGCTACCTTCGAATCACGGAAACTTGGAGATTTCCTGAAACTTTAGTCCCAAGCCTGCAAATGGCTAGCCGGCTAGGCTAATCATTGCCCCGAGGAAATCAAAATCTTCTATGGGAATGGCCACTCTGATTGTTCTGAACCATCCCTGTCACCAAATAGTTTTGCCAAATCATTAGGCAGTGAGAGTGCTGACTTACTCTCATAAGACTGTTTTTCTCCTTTCAGTCAATCATATTGTGCGTTACAAATTCAGAGGACTAATTGTTAATAAGATAAATATATTTTGTATGTATTTTATTCAACTACATGATTGACCAACACTCTTTTCTATGGCATGGCAGCAGCTTTTGGTTCTGGCGATCTATTCTCCATTGTAAGTGGAATGAGAACCCCAAATCCAGTTGTTAACGCAATTACAGCTGGTATGGCTTTTGCAGTATAGCTGTACATGTTTTCTATGAATGAAAACCATTTTGTTCCACTTGAATTATGTCTCTAGGTTTTAGCCCTTCACGTTGCATTGCAACTTCACTGTTATATATCAGTATGATAGGGCAGTCTATCCTCAATTTATCCATGGTTGTTGAACTGTTCTAATTCTTATGGTCAATCTGTCTCGATTTTAGGTTGGCAGAAATTCTTAAAGACAAAGACACACAATGAAGATATGAACTATTCTGAAATATGTTGAACCAATTAGGACTTCAAAACTATGAAAAGAATTTCAAGAAGGGTCTTATGACTGATGAAACATTGCCTTTTATCAGTGAAAGGTACACGTTTTTAATATTCCTGCAATTACCGAAAAGAATCAATCTTTTCTATAACAAAATGGCCATATCTTACTGAAATTTGCCATTCAATTGATGAAAAAATACATATGTCTTGCATTATCCTCCAGTGCACTCAGAGTTATGAATATCCCCCTTGTTCCAAGGCTTGTCATACTTAATCACATTAAAAGATTTGGAATTATTGCATAAATTTCCAGTTTATGGTGCATTAGTTTCCTTTATCTGGTACCCTTTTTTGCAATTTTGCAAAGAACCTGGGTTGATAAAATCAAATTGAAGTGATTGTTTGTCTGTTGGCACCAGTTTTTTCTCAAGTTACATAAACTATGTTCTGGGAAGTCCGTCCATTCTAGCTCTTAAATTTTGTAGATGTCTCTTACTTAGTTTGATGGTATGCACATATTGTTTGATGTCGCTTGTGTCCAGGGTTTATATTGGGCACATAAAAATATAGGATGACGCATGACACATTTTAGGTGTGCATTTATTTCATAGATTGAAAGACAGAGGTTGTTTTAGATGGAGATGTATTGGTGATGCGATCTCACTGGTTTGCTGCATCTGTAGTTACAGAGTAGTCCATGCCTCTTCATCGGGCATCCTCTGGAGCTTCCCCGAGGTGACAAGTGCTTCCCACGGTCTCTCTCTCTGTTCTTATTGCTATTGCACACAAGCTACTGACCTTGCAGACCAGGACATACATCCTGGTGAGCTCCTTGGTCATCGACTGGTCCATCACCGGGGTATGTATTCACCACTGACTTCTCTCAGATCATATGCATGCTCCTTATAATCTAGGGATTATAGTTCTTCAAAATAACTGTATTATCAGGCTGTGAGGCACTGCTGTTGCTATAGACTTTGCATAGAGTTAGAGAAAACATATGAGTTTGACAACTTGCGTTGAGGAAAACTGATGCAAGCGAAGTGTATATACGTCACCAGAAATTCCCAAAGCATCGGATGTTCTGAGATTGATCAAGTACAGTCAAAGAGAACAGGGTCACCTGTGGTATGATTTGGCTTGGCTCACACACCCCAGGCTTTGACACGTGGAGGACAAGGCTCAGTTCTGGCTAATATGCAACACATGGATGCAGATCAATTCAACTAAACACATGCTTCCTAAGCCATGGAACTCGCAAGTGACAAGGAAACAGCTGCTGCCACCCTCGCTCCAGATCGAGCAGCAGGTCTGGGCCACGACGGTGAGAGCGGCCCGATGTGCAGGTTCAAGCCGCGTGAAGAGGGAGGGGGTGCTCTCTATGGCTCTGACCATGGTGCCAACCCCATGGACAAGGTGCCCCCTCCGCCTCTCTCTTTGTTTTCAGTATGGAGTTGGTGACGTAATTATTGTGTGATTTAGGTATCGGTCTGACCTTGAGCTTGAAAATGTGTCCTTCAGGAAGCTACTGAATTGAGGTAAGAAGGCCAAGGAATTGAAGAGGGCATCGGAAGCCCTTCACCAAGAAGAGAGAAGTGGGAACAAAGGCAAAAAATGGCGCAAAAACATGAAGCCTGTCGAGAAGGTATGCTTGCCCTTCAAACCGATGATATGCTTTGAAGCTTTAATTGTATTCATATGAACCATTCTCTTTAATATATTGTACATCTTCTGTGATGTTCTATTATGCTATTAACTAATATTATGTTTAACTTTCCGTCTTAATTATTAGTTGTTATTTTTGGAAAATGACATGAATGCTCTAGAAGAGATGTAACTTGTGAATTCTTATATTCATTGTTTTTTATGGTTGTCACTTACTCTTGTCTTGACATCCATTATGGTGCAGGCTGAGGCTACCTAGGCTTTTACAGTGCTTGATTACACAGGAAAACTTATATTCGGCATTGTTGGGTAAGTGTAAATATGTACTGAACCGTACATTCATTCAGTCTAATGATTTGCAATTGGGTTCGTCTGACAGTGATTTATGATCTTAGATTAATTGTATCGATTGCTTGGGTTGCACATTGTTCACACACGAACACGTCACCGTGTACCTCCAACGCCGAGGGTGATGCACCGCAGCTCACGTCGAAGGAGACCCGTCCGGAAGCGCGGTATGCAAGCAATCCGGCGGGTGCTTTTGAAGACCCGAAACCCCACACGCCCGGGAGGGACCCCGTCTGGGAGCGCGTCGGCTATGGGCTGCCCTAGGTCGACCTGATCGCCCCTAGGACCTCGAGGTTCGCCGCCCTGCAATGAAGAAGAACGAACGAAGAACGAGGAAGAAGAAGAACTAGGGTTAAGAAGAAAAGATAAAAGATAAAAAGTGGTAGATGATTTGATCGATTGTGTGTTGTTCAATCGGCCGTCACCCCTTAGGTATATAAGAGGCGGCTGGACTTTCCGTGCAAGGAAAAGGCTTGGATTCACGTCCAAAACCCTAGTCAAATTCGGATTGGTTTTGTCCGAACTTTCCAAAACTGTTCGGTTTAAACTGGCTGCACCTTGCGGGTCTTTTTTGTGGTGGTAAACGATCTCGGATGGAAACGAGCCCAAAAGCAATCTTGACCGTTTCGACGAGACGAACAACTTTTATGTTGAACGTTTTTTGATCAGAGGTCATCTGGAGGGTCAAATCGGTCGTGTAAAACAGGCTATCCCTCGCGCTACCCATCAGACAGGGTGTCTGGTGGGGCGCGCCAGTTTTTGCCTCGTGACAGGGCTGTATTCCGATGGCTATAACTTTTGCATACGAACTCGGATTGGAACTATTTTTATATCAAAATCAATCGTTTCGACGAGACGAAGACAATCCGTGTAGATAATTTTTCCATTTGAAGTCGTCTTGGGGGCTTAATCAGCCAAACTGTACTCTGAATATAAGATCTTAGTACTTTGAGTATAGTTTCGGCCTTCGAGATGAAATCGGACTGCGATGACCCAAACTTCAAAGATGTTAATATCGACAATACGGAACTCTTTTATGAAGATCACTTCTCCATTTGAGGCCATCTTAAATAAGTTATTGACCGTGCCAAAATTTGGTGTCAACACATGCCCCCCTGTTTTTTGGCAAAACTTGTGTGCCGAAAAATAACTTGCACGAAGTTTGTTCTAAGCGCGACGTCAACACTCCATCGGCCATTTTTTACGTGCTTTGGACGATAAGTATATATCGCCAATTTAAATTAGCAACAAAAGTGAAGCTAATCGAACATATTATGATTTGGTAATACCCTTTCATGATGTAAGAAATTATATTTTATCCATGGATTAAAATAAGCCCATTGAGGGTAACCAATCATACCTGATGAGGAATTTCATGGCATAGGCATCAACGGCATTGTTGAAGAAAATGGATAATGTGTGGACCGAAGATGTTAAAATCTTCGGCTTGGTCCTTCGTAGATTTCACTCTTTTCCTTCTTCACCTTTGTCGCACTCCTTGTAAAGGAAGCTCGCACATAATTCTTATTTTGAATATTTCCTTTGGGAACCCATGCCATATTTCTCTTTTCAAGTTCTTGTGCACTAAGCTTCTGCAGCTCCTTCTTTTGCTAATACGATAAGCCGAGTGGGCATCCCAGCTGTGATTTTGTTTGAAGTAATGGCAATTCTTGTTTTACCTTGTGCACTCTCAACTTCTTCCCTTCAGATTTGGCACTTAATTGACTTGCCTCATTGCCTTTTGTAGCCAATGTCAACACTTTAATTGGCTCTTTTTCATTTGAGATCATATCTGAAGTGGCACTCTTACGACCATCTCTTTTGACGCGGTAGATTTGCTCAACCACCTCCTTATTCTTCCTTGTGCACCAGACCGATTCTTTATGATTGAAACGGTCTTTGACGCGTGATTGTTCAAATGTTGATCTCCTTGGAGCTGCATAGTATTAGTGAGATGGTCTAGAATAAGATGGAGAATGTGCCCTTGTATCATACCTGTCCCATGATGAATATGTATCTATATGAGCATAGGGAGGCATCAACAGCATTGGCATTGGCGGCCCAAAATAAGGATATGAATATGTTGCATTAAAATTATCACTTTGCCAATACCAATCCTCATATTTGCGCCTTGGGGGTGATCTTGGTTTCTTTGCATGATTTGGCCGATAAGCATTCTTCTCTTCACTCTTCTTTTGATATTTATCCAATAGTTCAGCGAAGGTGATTTTTGATCTCTTAGACTTGCGCTTATTTCGGCCTTTGTTTCCTTTGGTTGTGCTTGCACCAATCATTGGATTTGCTTGTTGCCCCCCAGTCCTTGGCGTCTCCATTGTAGCTTCGATGGAATTCTCGCCCTCAAAATTATGTTTATTATGCTCTTCAACAACTTCTTTACTTGAAAACTTAACCCCATCACATGTAGTTTTTACCTCCTCTTTAAATGGATCGGCTTGAAGCAGCCGATGTAAAAACTTTCTGCCGTCGAGACCAATCGGATTAGACTGGTCATCTCTTGGTGTCTCAACAAATTTCAATCGTCCTTTATCAATGGCCGATTTAACTATTTGAAGAAACATATTGCAATCCTCAAAATTATGTTTGAATGAATGATGCAACCTACAATACATTCGTCCTTGAATTGATGGCTTGACATGGTGATCAAGAATCCTTATGTAATTATTTTTCAGCAATAAATAAAATATTTGGTCACACATGCTTGAATTGAAGGTAAACTTCTTGCTTTCTGGTAATGTGCACATGCATAGCGTTACGCATGTGCAGAATTGCTGATCTGACTGGACCGGTGACATGGAGGTTGCATGTTGAGAGAACATCAACGTGACATCATGCTGATGTGGACAATGCGCATGTAGATAGAATTGCTATAGTGAGGAGCAACTTCTTAAGGATGGTAGATGCAACATTCTGGGATATTCAAATTACGGCCGGTAACTTCTAATTTGAAGGTTTCTAGGATAACGTAAAAGCCAACAGTTTAACGTTTGCCAGATTGGCTTTTAGTCGACATGTGTATGGTCAATATTTTATAAAAACAATTTTGACGGTGATATATGGACCCTTCGGCTGTAATTTGACTCCTAACTCGAGATATCGCATGTCCTATAGAAATTATGGGGCGCCTTACGAAGCGTATGAAGTGAACCGTCAAACTTATGTATTCTTGTTTGCAAATTAATAATAAGCTAATTATATTTCTATATAAAAAAGTACTACTAGATTTTTTATGAGAAATACTTGTATGCATGACTGCGATACATGGTACTAGGTTTTTTTTGGAGAGCTATCAAAATGGAGATGCATCTTTTTTTGCGAATACGCAAGCTGCGTATCTTTGTATTGATAGAAGGAGAAAGTAGTATGGGATTACAACGCATGCAGGGCCATGTACGCAGAGGCATGATGCACAAGCGTTGGAGCAAATTGAACAAGGGGTTTGCTCAGCCCTAGGTGCCTACACTAGCAACTACTCACCAGGGATGATGTTAAGCAGCCCGTTGGCGCCTGCCAATGCCCATAGGTGCGCCTCGTCTTTGATGGTGTCGGAGACCAGGGTGAGAGAAGGAGTGGCTCGGTCGAAGATGCACGCGTTGCGGTGTTTCCAGAGCCACCACGCCGTGAGGATGATGAGGAAGGATAGGCCTTTTCGCACTGGCGCCGGCGAGCTGTCGAGGCAGGAAGTCGACCAAGTCTGCAAGGGGGTGTCTGCAGTTGGAAGATCGACGACCATGCGAGCCTAGCCGAGGATCTCATGCCAAACCTGACGTGAGAACGAGCAGGCCACGAGGAGGTGATGCATGGACTCGAGCTCTTGACCGCAGAGCGCGCAAGAGTCCTCGTGCGGCAAGTCGTGGCGGGCAAGCCGCTCCGCGGTCCAGCAGCGGTCTTGCATGGCAAGCCAAAGGAAGAACCTGACGCAAAGAGGCGCCAAGGGACGCCAGGTGAGCCACCAGTGAGGTTCTTCACATGGGCCCAAGAACAGCGCCTTGTAGCAGGAGCTCGCCGAGTAAGTGCCGGAAGCGGTCCAACACTAGGAGAGCACGTCTGGCATGAAGGAGAGCGGTGTGTGGCGCACGAGGCGCCATAGGTCGATGTATTGCACCATGGCCGCCGGGCCGAGTGCGCCTCGGATGTCGTGGACCCAGGAACGTAGGTGAAGGCCGTCGCGCACAGTGCAGTCTTTGCGGGGGCGGCGCGGGCCGAGAGCATAGACGAGAGGGGCGATCTCAGTCACGGATCTGCCATTGATCCAGTGATCGGTCTAGAAGCGGCAGGTGTCGCCCGAGCCAAGCTGCCAGCTTGTGGAGGCGCGGAAGATGGCGTTTGCGTCGGCGTCATGAGGAATGGGGAGGTGTCTCCAAGGTCGCGAGGGGTCCGTGCGCTGGAGCCACAGCCATCGAACGCGCAAAGACAAGCCCGTGGGGTAGATGTCACGGATGCCAAGGCCGCCGAGAGAGATAGGGCGGGACACTCGTTGCTAGTTGACGCGGCATTTGCCTCCGTTGGCCTCCTTGTGGCCCGTCCAAAGGAATCCACGGATGATCCGATTCACCTTCTTGATGGCCGTTTTGGTAAAGGCGATGGCCGTGAGGAAATGCGTGGGGATGGCGCAGAGGACATGTCGCACAAGGGCGAGGCGATCACCTTGAGAGAGCAAGGAGGCGCGCCAGGTGGATAACTTGCGGCCGAGCTTGTCGAGGATCGGCTCCAAACTCGTCGAGCAGGCCTTGCGGACGGCAAGAGGCAGCCCAAGGTAGGTGATCGCGAAGTGTGCCACAGGGCACTGCATCTCGGACGTGATCGTGGTGATGTGATCGTCGGTGCGCCGGATCGGGGTCGCCGAGCATTTGTTGAAGTTGGTGTGCAGCCCGGAGGCTCTGCCGAAGACATGGAGGAGGGTGCGCACGACAGCGATGTCATGGCTGTCCGGAAGACAAAAAACGACGACATCGTCCGCGTAGAGAGATATACTGGATGCCGCATGCCGGGTGGTGAGGCGATGAAGGAGGCCGGCGTCCACAGCGCGCAGCAGCATGGAGTTGAGGACGTCGATCATGATCGTGAAGAACATGGGAGAGACCGGATCACCTTGTCACAGACCATGGGCATGGTTGATCGGGGGACCTGGGTGTCCATTGATGAGCACCCTCATCGAGGCTGTGGAGAGAAGGATGGATATCCACTCGCGCCATCGTGGCCCAAAGCCAAGGTGCGCCAAGACCTGGAGTAGAAACGGCCACGACACGCTGTCAAAGGCCCGCGCGATATCGATCTTGAGAAGCATACGCGGCGCCTTGAGGTTGTGGAGGAGACGAGCCGTTTGTTGCACGAGCATGAAGTTGTCATGGATGCACCGCCCTCCGATGAAAGCACGTTGGTTAGTGGAAACCATGGATCCTAGATGAGGTGCCAGCCGAAGGGAGAGCAGCTTCGCGACAAGCTTGGCGAAGATGTGGATGAGACTAATCGGCCAGTAGTCATAGAGTGATCTCGCGTCCGCACGCTTTGGGAGCAAAGTTAGGAGTGCCTCGTTGAGCTTTTGAAAGCTTGTGCCGTTCATGGAGTATAGATTGTCGATAGCTTCGCGGAAATCATGCTTGATTGTGTCCCAACAAGCAACAAGGAACTCCGAGGTGAAGCCATCGGGGCCGGGCGCCTTGCCGGCCGGCAAGCTTTTGACGGCGTCCTAGATCTCGTCATCGGTGAATGGGGCGTCCAGCGCACGCAGGTCGAACTGCGGAACTTGGAGAGCATGGAGATCAAGCGTGCACTTGGTATAACATATATGTATGTATGAGTGGCCGTATGCATCATGCTGATGCAGAGGCCGTGAAGACCCCCTTTTTGAAAAAAAAAATTGTATGTATGAGTGGGTCAGATCGAACAGATTGGACATCAGCTGTCTCGTGCACTTGTATCCATGACTGCGGTCTCGCATGATAAATATATTCGGATCAGATAAGACATACATTGTTGTCGGAAACCAGTCACATCCATCTAGCTCATGTCCGGAAGATTCATGTGTGACATGGCGTTTAGCGTCACTCGAAGATGACCGTGCAATGTTTACTGCAGTTTACAGCATCTTGGAAGATTCAATGTTTATTGCTTCGTGGATTATTTGCAAGACTAAGAATTGACGCATCTTGGAAGCTCGTGTACTCTCTTGTTTTTCTTATAGGACTATCTTGCTGATGCTCCTCTGCCGATGGATGGCATGTCACTATGTTTTATTAATTCCTGATTCCTCTCATTACCATTAGTAAAGGTTCTACGCTTTGCCAGCTTCCTTCTATTCACCCTTTCTAGTAGATATCTATACATGTATTTCTCTACAAAGAACGTGGAAAGCGAGACCTACGAATGATAGTCACGATGGCTTCTTCCCTTTTATTCCATGACGCCCCAGTCCTCATTGATTGCACCACCAAACTGCCCTATTCCACACGGTGGTACTACTGTGAGATGTTTTACTTTTTCTAGGATTTGGTAGGTCAGTCTTTTTTCTGATTAACATGTCATGTACTCCCTCCGTTTCAAAATAATTGTCTTTCTAGCCATCTCAAATGGACTACAACATACGGATGTATGTAGACATGTTTTAGAGTGTAGATTCACTCATTTTGCTTCGTATGTAGTCACTTTCGAAATCTCTAGAAAGACAATTATTTCGGAACGGAGGGAGTACTTATTACGAAACAGTATAACTCAGCTAGTTAGGAGCCTCCGCATTCACTTGCGCCTCTTCGCTCAGAAAAACCGGCCGAAGTCGAACCAACGTCAAAAGGGCCGCTGCTCCACAGGCTTATTTCTGAGCCTTCCAACATCCGCTCGGCTTTTGGCCTTGTGTTTTTGTGATCGGTGCGTTCTTGGCCATCAAATCTACAGGCTAGTTCAGCCCACACTGCGGGTTCTAATTCCTGGGCCAAAAGTCCTAAGGGCTGCTACCCCTGGTAAACTAGGCCTCTTTTCCAGACCCATTTAGCCAGCCCACGATCAGTCACCCTCTAAAATGAGTGAAAAGCATAAAATCACCAGAATACTGGGGTCATTAGCAAAAAAACACTACCACAATACTACCAGCTAGCAAAAAACAAGGAACGGAAAATTAAACTTTGACAGATACCACTAAACACAACTTGACCGCGACTTTGACGTGGCAAATGGGTAAGAGTGCTGTAGTAACGGACGTTAACGGCTCGGTCAAACCGCGGCCGTTTTGTATATACGGAGACCCAGTTAACCCTGCTGCTATCGCTTGACACGCATAGCCCCTTCGCTAGTGGCGCCCGTCCACGGGTATACGGATCGATGAGGCCTTGCGGTACCTCAGGTCACCCACCCCACATCACAGTGCGCTAGTGGTGGGCGAGGATGGTCTCGAACCGGCTGAACGTTCGGCTGCGCCCCGCGATGGAAGCCATTGGTGAAGTACGCCTTGTTGATGACACTAGTAGAAAAGGGGGCAAAGGTCCAGGCCGGGTCAGCCCATTAGTCCCGGTTCAGTCCAGATCCGGGACCCATGGGGGCATTGGACCTGGTTCGTGAGCCCCGGGGGCCGGCCGGGCCACGTGGGCCATTGGTCCCGGTTCGTCTGGACCTTTTGATCCCGGTTGGTGGGACCAACCGGGACCAACGGGCCTTGCTCCTGGCCCACCACCATGGGTCCCGGTTGGTGGCTTGAACCGGGACCAAAGGCTGCCCTTTAGTCCCGGTTCATGCCACCAACCGGGACCAATGATATGCCTATATATACCCCCTCGCGTAAGAGCAGAGCACACTGCTCTGTTTTTTCTGGCCGCCAAAATGAACAAAATGAAAGAGAGGCGCAATGCTCACCTGCACGTTGCTTAGCTTCAGGCCAACGTGCAGGTGAGCACTGCGCTTCTCCCTTCATCGTCTCTACACTCAGGGCTTATAAACTGCTGCGAGTGCCTTTCGCTTGGCAAGGTGGGACTGAAAAACAGCTGCAGAAAGAATCAACTAAAAAACTCTTTTACCGGTTCATGCCACGAACCGCTACTAAAAGGTGCTTGTGGGGTCCCAGCCTTAAAACCTGTACTAAATAAAATGCCTTTGTAACAGCCTTAGAACTGGTACTAAAGGAATCAATTAAAAAGCTTTTATAAACTCTAGTATTATTGAAACTAAAATTATATAGAATTTTGTTACAAACTTTAATAGCAAAAAGAATTATCATAAAAGAAAATAAATAAGTAATTAGAATTTTGTTCAAAATATTAAAAGCAAAAAGAATTATCATAAAAGAAAATAAATAAGTAATTAGAATTTTGTTACAAAGTTTAATAGCAAAAAGAATTATCATCAAAGAAAATAAATAAGTAATTAGAATTTTGTTCAAAACATTAAAAGGAAAATGAATTATCATAAAATAAAATAAATAAGTAATTAGAATTTTGTTACAAACTTTAATAGCAAAAAGAATTATCATAAAAGAAAATAAATAAGTAATTAGAATTTTGTTCAAAACATTAAAAGCAAAAAGAATTATCATAAAAGAAAATAAATAAGTAATAGAATTTTGTTACAAACTTTAATAGTAAAAAGAATTATCATAAAAGAAAATAAATAAGTGATTAGAAACAAAAAAGAAAGCAAAAAAACTGGGAAAAAAATAAAAAAAAAGTGCCACCTACAGGGCCACCACGGCCTTCATACGACTAAAAACCCATTACTAGGGCCAGGATGCAGGCCCGCAGTAGGCCCAATAGGCCCACAAGCATAGAGAGTGATTTTAGGCCCGTAAGCCTGCAGTAGAGAGGAGCTCGAAGTGGTTCGTTCGGCAGGGCTTATAAACCACTCCAAGCCTCTCTCGGCTAGCGAGGTGAGACTAAACATAGCACCGCACCACGCCAGTTCCAACACATGACCTTTGGTCCCGGTTGATGCCATCAACCGGGACTAAAGGGTGCTTTGGTCTCGGTTGGTGGCACCAACCGGGACCAATGCCTCTCTTTTGTCCCGGTTTGTGGCACCAACCGGGACCAAAGGTCTCTGTTTCCCGCTCTTTAGGCTGTTGAAAAGAGGCCTTTGGTCCCGGTTGGTGCCACCAACCGGGACTAAAGGGGTGCATTGGTCCCGGTTGGTGCCATGAACCGGGACCAATGCTCTGTCTATATCAGCGGCACTCGCGAAAATTTGGTTCAGTTCGTTCTTCCCCGCCGCCCGACGCCGCCAGGCTGCCTGTCCGTCTCCGCCTCGCCGTCGCCGTCGTCGCCCCGCGCCGTCCCGCGCCGCAACGACGCCGTCCCGCGCCGCCCCGATCGACGCCGTCGCTGTGCCCCGCCCCGCGCCCCGTGCCCCGCGACGCCGCCGGCCCCTGCCCGTCGCCGCGCCGCCCCGCCCCGCCCCGCCCCGCGCCGCCCCGCCCCGCCCCGCCCCGTGCCGCCCCAATCGACGCCGTCGCCGCCCCCCGCCCCACGCCCCGTGCCCTGCGACGCCGCCGACCCGCGCTGCACCTTGCCGTCGCCGTCGCCGTCGCCGTCCCCGACACCGTCGTCGTGAGCAACTAATTTAATTTGATGTTAGTAGTAGTTAATTTAGATGTTTAGTTAATTGATTTAAATTTTGTTAGATTTTTTTAGATTTTTTGTAGTTCATAGAGTTTTTTGTTAGATGTGTAGTTCATAGATTTTTCTGTTAGATTTTTTTTTCATATTGTGTAATTAATTTGTTCATATTGTGTTAGATTATTTTTTCTGTTAATAGAATTTTTTGGTGATATTATTGTTGAATATGCATGTTTGTATGTTCATATATATGCAAAGATTGAATATGTCAAATTTTTATGATTTTTTTCTGTTCATAGAATTTTTATGATTTTTTTCTGTTGTAATTTTGTTCATAGAATTTTAATGATTTTTTTTGTTCATAGTATTTTCTTTGTCAATTTATTGTGTATGTATAGGAAAATTGTGAATGGTATAAGTCATTTATGAATATGTTCATATTTAGAATAGAGGAAAAAGGAAAAAATAAGAAGAGACAGTGTTTAATATAATTAGTTAAACTAGTTTATTTTTAGTAAGTACTACTTTATTTTATTTATAGTAAGTGATTCATATATAGTTGAACTAGCTAGTTGATTTAATATCTACTTTATTTTACTATACTAGTAAGTATGCACGTGCAACGCACGTATCATATAGTTATGAAATAGAGAGAAAATTGGATCGCGGGACGGGGAGCGGTGGCATAAGTGTCAAGGGAGGAGGATTGATTATTGCGGCGGCCATGCCTGCCGGTTTCCTTGGTATTTCCAAGCAAACACCTCAATGCGTACTGAGCGAGCTGGTTAAGCATATGCTACAGGAAATCATCATGTACGAGCAGTTTAATTAGGATTATCATCAAGTTTGGCAGCAGGCAGGCAGTAGAGATTGATGCTAAGTATGGGGCTCTGCTCGAACAGTACAACGTACGAACCAGCTGCACCGAGCTTAATTACTATCATTCCGCTTGCTGCGAAGGGACTCCCATCTTAACTGGATGTAGATTATGTGCGTGGCGTAGGAATTTGCAGGCCCGGATCGATCAGGTGGATCCTTAGCGGGAGGTACGTTCGATCTCCCCGGAGCGAGCAAGCATTTAAGTGGAGCTGTAATGGGACCAGGCTTTAATTATTTGCCTGGCGCTGATTAGGAATTTTGTTCCTTGAAAATGGATTTGATCTAGGATGAATTGATGGTCGATCTCTGAACCCCAGTTCCAGACAAGTTTGAGTAATTAACAGTACATGCGAAGGCATAGGGCGCTGGGCGCGATTGCGTAAGTAGACGTGCTCGTACCTGTCGTGGTCGCGTAGCGCTACAGGCCCACGTCGACATTGTTCCTCAAGACGAGAGGACGGGAGAGTCAAACCAAAGTCGAGCCGTCGAAGACGACGAACACTCAAATAGGTAAACGAAAAGAAGGAAGTGATGGAAGTCAAGAACAATCGGAAACAAGATCGGGATCTGATCGATCCAGTGATCCGAACAAACAGGGAAACGAGCGATTTGGTTTCCATGTTATTCTCTGCCTACATGCAAACATGGCCAGGCTTTTTTTCTTTTTTCCTTCTATGTACGCAGTACATAAGGCTGAGTTTCAAAAAAAGAGCGATTTGGTTTCCACGTTATTCTCTGCCTACATGCGAACATGGCCATGCCTTTTTCTTTTTTCCTTCTATGTACGCAGTACACAAGGCTGAGTTTCAAAAAAAATGATGGCGTAGATCATGGTAATTATTGCTAATTGATATTTTCCTTCTATGTACGCAGCACACAAGGCTGAGTTTCAAAAATAAAATATGGCGTAGATCATGGTAATTCTTGCTTAATTGATATGATTAAAATAGGCTCAGGTTGGAGTGAGATTGTGGTAATTATTGCGTAATTATAATGGCGTAGATCATGGTAATTATTGCTAATTGATTATGGTAAATGATGTGATACAACATTGAGGCAATCTGGTCCATTGAGAGATGGCGGATGTGTGCCTGAGATGTAATGTTTCTGCCACAACTCGATTGTTTAATAGTAGTAAAGATATAGAAGTAGTTTGTTTTTAGTAAGTACTACTTTATTTATTTATAGTAAGTGCTTAGTAGTTGAACTAGTTGATTTAATTAATAAAACTACTTTATTTAACTTTAAGTAGTTCCCGCATCGACGTCGGCGATGTCTAGCCCGCATCCTCGTCGTCGTCGACTCGGCAGTGGAGGCCTGCTTGATCAGGGCCATGTTCGGGACTGGGCTCCGCCGGACTGGTATTGGGAGGTGCTACCTTCCGGGGGACGTAGGTTGGTGAGGAGGCAGCCCGTTGTTGACCCGATCCTTGTTTGGTGGCGGTCGCGTGGGCCAGTGACGGTGCCGAGGCTTCCGGACACCGCGGAGGTGGTACGTCACCGTGTCAGCGAGGAGGACGAGCACGTCCGTCGCTACATGGTTGCATTGGAGCGCAGGTTCGACAATACCTGGCAGGTTCTTTAGGGATCTCACTGGAGCTATGATCCTGTGATGGTTCCTTATCTTTGGGTGTCCACCGCCCGCGACGATACCAGTCGGGCGCTACGGTTCTAGCTGTATTAGTGATGCTATATGTATGATAGTATTTAAGGAGTATTAGTGATAATATTCGACGATGTACAGATACAAGAGATGATGTAATTTTGCTTATAATTGAATGCATGCTACTTTGAATACTACTTTATTTTATGATTTGGTTCTGCTTATTGAATGCTCATATTGAAAAAGTACTCCTACTTTGAATGCTAAAATTGAAGAGTACTATGCAGAAATCTAGGAGCCCCCTCCATCATCCACACCGTCGTGGGGGTAGCTTCTTCTTCATTCCTGTGTGCTAGACAATTTGGTGTAATAATGCACTCGGGAATAAAAGGAGGATCTATGTAATAATGATCTAATTTAGCTTTTTTAGTACATATATTTAATTGTACAAATTTAATATTTGAATTATGAACATAGGCCGGAAATGTCGTACTCGGACGACGAAAACCGCCCGGGGGAGTGCGACTGGTATGTGCGACAGGTTCATAGAGCTGGACGAAGATCGGCACTTCAGCATTAAGCTCGAGGAGACCTTCGATGTTCATACGGTACGCAACGAGGACAATAGTTTTTTTGTAATTAAGCACGACTTCAACTATTTTAACGTGTATTTTTCATCTTTTCTAATTCGACTAGCTAATCCCATGCTATGCAAGACGCTATGCCTTGGAGAGGATGGGTTTTGAAGACCACAAAAGTATGGAAATAAAAAAAATTCTCCTAAGGACCCATCATGGTGTGGATTTTAAAGTAAAGTTATACAATGCTGAGAGTGTAACCCATTTTGGTTGCAAAAATTGGGAAGCACTTTGCAAGATGTATGGTTTTGATGAGGGTATGCTTGTCACCATGGATCTTGGTGATCCTACAATCGAGCAAGACAATATGGAGATTTGGGTCCTTTTGGATACACCTCCAATTCTTCCCCCATGTGAGCTTAACATAGTTATTAAGTAATTTATATTGTTTATTTCAAAATAGTTGACAGCTTATTTTCATTGACAGCTTATTTTCATTCTTCAAAGAATGTGCGGAAGATGGTAGACAAAACCCACTACACCGATGGCTCCGAGTTAACATATAAGGAGAAAAATCATCTGATCGCATTTTGTACTGATCTTGAGAATTACAATGTCTACAATCGAACTCCTCAACATTAAGGTCAATACGTGCCACTAGTGCACATTTTGAACTACGGTAACTACCATGGAGATACCCTGGTAAGATTTTTTTTACTATTACAACAGCCGTGCATCTTTTTGCATACTTCTAAAACTAGTACATCATTGCTAACTACGAAGTTATTACTATGTTTTTCAACAGATAATCCCGAATGATTGTGTGCCTCATCTGATGTATACGCACGATAGCCTTCATGTTTTGAACATACTACCAGGTCGTCCTACGAATCCCAACTGTCCATACCGGATTTTTAAAAGAAGTGGAGACATGACACTCAAAGAATGGAATAAATGTGTGGACAGTCGTAAGGAGCTTCTTGGAAGCAAAAGGAAGCGAAGCGCAAGAATTGGAGACAGGATGATCTCCATTTTTCATAATGGAGAGTCAGGGTCTATGTTGTTTTACGCTATTTTACCTTAAGGGTGTTTAGGTCCTACCTGATACTGATGATCATGTGCTAAGAATAATTATGTAGGGTTGGTTTCGATGACTATGAGGATGATGATCGTATGACTTATTATTAATAACGAGTAAAAGTTGTATGATGATGCATGATTAGTAAACCAAGGACGAAGATATAAGAGAGAACACTTCTCTCTATTAGCTAGCTAATAACAACCTAAAAATAACCCCCAAAACCCCTAGATCAGCCACATTTCTTTCTTTAAAAAAAGAAAAACCTCAGCTCCAGCCAGCTGCTGACGCGTGGAAGCCTTTTGGTCCCGGTTTTTGTCACCAACCGGGACCAAAGGCCCTTCCTGCCTGGGCTGCCCGCAGCGGCCACGTGGATGCCCATCTGTCCCGGTCCGTGTAAGAACCGGGACTAAAGGGGGAGGTATTAGTAACGACCCATTAGTCCCGATTCAAGAACCGGGACTAAAGACCCTTACGAACCGGGACAAATGCCCTGTTTTCTACTAGTGTGACAATGTTGTTTTATCCGGCTAGGTGAAGTTTAATGAACTTGTTTACACTACTAGTTTGATACCAGTAAACCAGAGAAAGGTCAGTGGCAAGCAACAAATACAATTACAGAGCCATCACTCTCCAAATATACAGACAGTTTTGCACGCCTCCACATTGCTAGCAATGGAAGACAAAGAAACAGCTACAGTCTAGGACTCTGAACGAAATGGCCAGGCGTTTTTCTCCGGTCAAATGCTGCGCAGGACTAGTAGGACAAATCCGTTCCCAGAGCTTCTCACCTCCTCTTTTGTGGCTAGAGGTTGGCGTTGTACTCGCACCTGATATTTCTTTGCGTTTTCAACTTGTGATTTAAGGAGATACATGAGTAAATAAAGAGCAAGAGCTAGCCTAAAACACAGCCGAGTAGACGATTGCTTCAAGTCCAAGAGTGGTTTATTTGAACAACCATTTATTCTTGATCCCTCTCATTCCCATTAGCAAGATTCTCTACTAGCCAACTTCCGCCCGATTCACTCTTCCATATATCTACTTCTATAGAAGGGCGGGTGTAGAAAGGCACAACTACGAATGACACGCTCTTGGCCACCTGCTCCCTTTTATCTCCGGCGCGGTCCTTCTTGAATGCACTACCAAGTTGTAAAGTTCCACTGGTTGTTAAGTGCGCACATCATAGTTGCATTTATAGGCATATGCAGTAGGCTGCATGATTACACTGTATTAACTACGGGAGCAATTGTTAATTAGACTGTTCTTAGTCTAATATAGTTGACACCATAACTCAAATATTTCTGGTTCAACAACCATCAAGTTGACGATGCATACATGGTAACCAATGGCTGTATGTATGTTTTGGTAACCGTTATGGTTGCATGTATGTTTTTGATGCAGAGGCCTGGGGAAATCCTCCTTTTCCAAAAAAATAAATAAAGAAGCCAATTTCATACTACATATAATCAAGTCTTCAGGTCAGGGTGTCCCCCATGGCTGGTTGCTCAAAAAGTTAAGCGTGATCGAGCACCTGGTTGTCAAAGGATATAGAGTTATAGACAAACCCTGATCCACCAACTAATTGACCAATGAAATGAGAGGATAGAAATTAGAAAGGATCCATGCAAATTCAAATGAGTGTTGACCGGAACCATGATAGGCCACATGCCCATCCCATAGTTGCCGGGAACGGGGACGGTGCCACGTCCCCTGTACCGGGAACTTCGACCCGGGTCGAGGGTCGGGGTCGACACCATGGTTTTGGGTACCTGGCGGTAAATTCGGTTACCGCAACTGCGTTTCCCGGTACCCCACGATAATTATATATCTTGAGCAAAAAAATTCAAACATTTTGAATTTAAACTCCTAATGTCTAGTTAAAAAAGATATATCTCTATCTCAACACAAGTTTACTCGTAACCTAGTGTTAAGGCTCCTTGTCCAACAACAGCGCGTCATGTGCTCGAGGACAGCCCGCCACACTTTTTCCTTTTTGATTTTTGAAGAATGGACGCCACACTGTATGCTGTAATTTCTACAAAAAATACCTGTGTACGAGGGTTGAACTCGCGACCTGCATGTGCGTGAACTGGAGCAGACCTGTTACCACTGCGCTAGTACTAGTGCAAATTACATTTTGTGTTCCAAACTTATGTATTCTAGTGTTCAAAAATTTGAATTTTAAATTTCGCTTGAATTTTTTTCGGTATTTCCGTATTTCGTGGTTACCGTGGTAACCGAGTTTACCCCCCCCCCCCCCCCCAGACAAATGTTCCATTCGGAAACCAAAACCTTGGTCGACACAGGGAACAACGCGATTCGGTGACGGGAACGCGACCCCGGAAACGTAGGTTTGCAGCTTCGATTCAGCGAATACTGGATGTCGACCCAATTTGCCATGGAACGGAAGGCCTGCTGGATGGGATCGAAACTTAACTGCAGTCCATGTCATGAGCCTTCCGCCGTCGACCCAAAAGATGTGTGCCAGAGACTGCTGTGGACGTGCCGACGCGGTGCCCGGCGGCGGCGGCAGCGGCTGCTGTCGCCGTGCGGACTGCAGATGCGGTGCTCGGCGGTAGACTGCGGAAGCGGTGCTCGACGGCCGGATGGCGCCGGCGGCTGGCGTGGACCTGTGGATGCAGTGCCCGCTTCCCGCTGCCCATCCTCTTGATTGGAGTTTGGGAATCATACGGGGCAAATTCTGTGGAGTAGATTACTTTCTGCTGTCAAAACTTTCAGCGGGATATTTTCACACTTTCCCTCCCTCCTCGTCACCTTCCAAAAAGGAAAATGTGCTACCCTAACAAAAAGTGCTTCCATAAAAGAAATGTAATTTCTATATATTTTCTGAAAGATGCATAATTTAATGAGGGTTGCGTTCCTCGACCCGCTATATCGTTCCCGAGTCATCGATCCCAAATTACTTGGGCCACGTTTCACTTATCGATTGGTTCGCTTGAAAGATGTATACCCACATCGTTCCTTAATATTGGCTACTATTGGCCACCTGGCGATCCTCGACCCTCGTTCCCATCGTCCCGGGAACTTGGCAACTATGGCCCGTCCTGTGGCAGGCCCATCCCACGATGAACAAGTTATTTGCGCTCACTGACAACTCTAGGGCCATAGCAGGCTGGAATGCACTAAACGAATTTGCTATCGGGCTTGCAATCATTGGGGAACATTGCTTGTGATTCCTTATCAAAGATAAATATTGCGTACCGCTAAAAAAATGTTGCATTTGCGCTAAAAGAAAAAGATAAATGCCGTGAGATTAGTGTTACATTCTGATAAGGGTCGTACTCCAATATCTTTAATTAATTGCTATCACGGGCAAGCTAAACCTCTGGCTATATCTGCGCCCTCTCAAGTGTCCGCACCCATCAGAGCTCTCATTTGACGTCTTTTTTTTTTTTGATATATTTGACGTCTCTTTGTCTAGCCGTGTCGAACGCTTCACATTTATTCTCATCACGTCGTTATCCACCTCATTGCCCTCCTCCCAAAATTGTACGGAAATGTTAACGCCCACACGTATGGGCGTTAACCACCCCGACCACACGCAAGCATCTCCGTTGGCTTCGGTACGCATGAATCTTGTAGCAAACAGGCCGGTTTTCGGCGCCACGTAGGACGAGTCTCGTGTGCGGTGTGCGAGTCAGTTCGCCCGCACGGTGGTTGCCATCCCGTGGTCAGCGGTTGCCACTCAGAGGCGTGCGGTGGAACTGCCATGCGCCCGCACGCCACGCTCCGACCGCGGTTGACGTCAAACACGTCGCACACCCCTCCACCCTCTCCCTCACGGTTCCATTTACTCACCAGCGACGCATTTACTGGCACAACCCACTCGCACTTGAAACCACTGGAGGAAAAGGCGAGAGGAGAAGGCGACGGCGAAGGCGGAACAATCAACGGTGTTCGCGGCCGTCGGTGGTGCTCGCCAGAGCGGAGCGGCTTCGCCGGAACCCGTGCGGGTTGAAGGTAATGCTCGCTTCATCTCTCGCAACCCCTTCCTGCATTTTTTCCTCTTTCCCTCCCTGTTCGATTCCTAGATCGATTCCTATAGATTCTGGCGATTCGTCGGTGCGTCGACGTTCCCGCCGGTGCTGAAGTTGTCTGCTAGCCATTTTTTGGTGGCACTGGGCTGTTTCGTCGCCGCCGCGGCGGCGGCATCGTCGGTGCGGTTCTGCCTGTTCGAAGGCACGCACTAGTCTTGCGCATGGATTTGGGAGGTGTCCCCCGGTTTGTTTTGATGCGCATTGGTCGAATTTGTGTTTGCAGTCAATTCGTGCGAGAATTTTGAGGGTGATTTTGAAGTCGAAGTAGTTGCCATTGAAACCTAGATCTATTTAGTTTGGTTTTAAAACTGTAGAACGAGGCGAACTTGGCAGAATGACTGAACGTGAACAAATGTGTGGCAACTAAACTCCCTGAACAGATGTGATAGTTGCCACAAACGTGTTTTCCTTTGCGGCAACAAATTACTAAAAATGACTGTCATAGTTGCCACATTCACGCTTTCACATAGGGCAACTAATTTTATTGAATGACTATGATAGTTGCCACACACACGCTCTTCCATGTGGCAAACTGAATTTTGCTGAATTTATATGATAGTAACCACAAACATGCTTTTTCATTGTGAGATCTAATTTTTCTGAATTATTTGTGATAGTTTCCACACTTTGATAGTTGCCACAATCGGTAGTCAATGCATCCAGCTGCACTGGACGGCAGCTAATGTGCACATCTAGTGTGT
Organism: Triticum timopheevii; assembly: GCA_963921465.1. NCBI lineage: Eukaryota > Viridiplantae > Streptophyta > Magnoliopsida > Poales > Poaceae > Triticum > Triticum timopheevii. The sequence goes on from OY997271.1 coordinate 49,551,365, forward strand.
GTGTTTGCCACTTGGATTGTATAATCATGTGGCAAATAGAATGTGAACACAATATCTGTTGCCACAATACAGATATGACAGTGTGGCAAATTGGCTGCATAATATAGCAACCACATTTGCATATCAATTGTGCCAGATGCCATATCATGTCTGCTGCCACATCATGTCTGTTGCCATGTTACAGTCAGTACAATGTGGCATTTTCATTGTACTACGGACGCAATTTTTTCGTTTTGCCATAATGACTTTTGTGATATATGAACACACTGTGCCTGTTTTCAGGTTATCGATTCAGATGTGGTTTCACTGCTTTTTTTACTATATTGGGCTAACATGGAAACTTCAACATTTTGTTTTCAAGTGCATTTACCTATGTGCTTACTTGTCATGTTTATGTTCTCGACAATCATAGGGGGGGAGGGGGGCGGCGTGCTTGTTCATGCTATAATTTTGCATTCACTAGTTGACATTTTCTGTTACGTGGCAAATGCTTACCTCTTGCATTTACATTTTCCCCCTTAACAATTTGGTCTGTTCCTACATCAGCATAATGGCTTGTGGCGATCATCAAAATGATGACGATGATTTCATGGATCCACCACAGTGTAACTGGGCGACTGGACGGAGAAAAGAGGGCGATGAGGTAACTGTCCACACACCCGCCCCATCTCCTCCAGATTTTTGTTATTGGTTGGCACCTATATCTTTTGTAGTCGTCTGTCATGAACTAAATTTTCATGACATTGCGAAACATGGCAACAGCTGATCACTTTTGTGTCTGTTTTTTGTAGAAGAAGAAACGTATTCGCAACAGAGCCTCCCAGGAACGTCTGACTGTGTTGATTGAAAAATTCACCGACGATCAAAAGGGAGCTGCTGCTGAGATGGGTATGCAGGCTCTGATGGATGTCCGGTGCATGAACCTTGTCAACCCTGTATGCGACTGGCTTGGTGAGATCTACGAGCCTGCCTCCAGGGAATTCGTGATTCCAGGACGCGGAAGACTTCCGTTGAACGAGGAATCCGTGTTCTGCACTTTGGGTGTGCCTCGTGGACATATCAAAGTCCCGTACGAGGTCAATAATGAGATTGAGGAAGCGTTGTTCGCCCATTTGTTTCCTGGATTGGAGTCCATGCCGAACTCGTCTGTACTGGCAGATTCGCTGCAGGCCATGATGACGCACGAAGATGTTTTCAAGATGAAGCTACTCATGTACCTCATCTCAGCTGTTTTCGCGCCGACCACTTCCCTTCGCCCAAGCAACAAATGTTTCCCCATCCTGGTGAATGATCCTTCCTCACTACTTTATTTTCCTTCAGTCTTCTGGCTCCGATGTCATGTGTTAAGCTAATGACTGCCAGTGTTTTCGTTGTTTTTCTTCCGTTTGATTTCTGATGCAGCAAACTTTTTGCCCTGAAATTTTGTGTGGTGCAGGCGAATCTGAAAAATGTGAAGAACATGAACTGGTGTAAGTTTATTGCCGACTTTCTCCATAATGCTTTCAAAAACAAGATGTACCAGAAGGGTTGTCGGGTGCATTTAATGGTATTTATTTTACCAGATCTTTGTGTGAACTCTTGTTTATAACACAGTTTTATTCATGCATGGCAACCTGATCATAACAAGATGGCAACTGCCATAATGACAATGTGGCAACTGCCATAATGACAATATGGCAACTGTCATACTGACAATGTGGCAACTGCCATCATATTAGAATGGCAACTGCTATCACAGTATGATGGCAACTGCCAGCACACTATGATGGCAACTAGCACATACATACTATCATTGGATCATACATTATCCTGTTCTTTTTCCCAACTACAAAATACCCATGATGGCAACTGACATTTCTTTCTTTGTAAAATTGTTTTAAATCAGCTCATGTATGTCGACTGTCTTGATCTGTCCACCGTGGATTTCTCTGGGGTAGGAGGCCCACCGCCTACGCACAAGTTTGTTGTTTCTGCGTGGACCATCAACGCTGTTAAGGCTGTGCTTGCCGCAGACAGGGCAACTGATACCACATATGGAAAACTACAGGTTAGTTTTTGTTTATCTCTTCACCCGGCATGCTTACAAATTTGACATGAGGCAACCGTCCGTGGTTTATAAGGCATGCTTACAATTTCTTTTTGTTTTTCATAGCTGATGGCCAAGCATGCTATAGACTACAGCGTGTTTGGGGGGCCTCAAAATTTTGGAAAGTGGATGGACGTGCACTCAGCTCCGTCTTGCCCTTCTGTGGTAATCAAAATATCGATATCCATTGTTTGCCGTGGATTACTTGTTGATGTCGCGCAAGCGACTGCAATACAGGTTGTTGTTGATGCTTCTTGTTTTCGTGCACAGGCGAGGGCACCAGTTGAGCATTTAATTGGGCAGTTTGCATCTGGAATGACCGGCTTGCTCGGGAAGTTGGTTGAGGGGTGGACGTCCCTTAGTGCCTCTGACAGCGACGCGGTTGCGAGGCAGTTCACTTCATTTGTGCCAGAACGTACACATCAACCAACCGGTTGCCGTGGCCGGTATGACTACAACAGTTCCCAAGAGCCCGGCGACACACAAGATGATGTAGATGGAGACGCTGGCCTCAGCAAGGATGACGACGATGACATGGATAACGTGCATCAGGACACTTATGACGATGAACATGCTGAAGTTCGCACAGGCGGCAACAAGGGCAAGGATGCAACAGATGCCCCCCCCCCCCACCGGAGAAAGTGATAGAACATACGGCTGCTAGAGGCGAGGGGGTGTTGCCATCAAGGAGGGGGAGGGCTCCAGATGATGTTGGGCAGGGTTCTCATGGCAAGAGGTCTAGGACCGATCCCGTAGCTGCCAGGAGGAGGTTCGACTTTCAATTTTAGTTTTCTGCTGTGTCTATTTTCTTGGAACAATCTCATCCATTTCTTTGCACTTGTTTTTTGTCAACCGCGGCAATGGGTTTGTTGTCTGACAATTGCCACCTTCTTTTTTCCCTCCATCTGTTACGTGCAGTGAGCCGACCGCTAGTGGACGAGCAGTTACGAAGAAACAGGCGCCAACGCCAACCCGTGTTTCTGCTCGCTTGAACAAAGGTGCCCCCATTGCCGGTGACACCCCTTCCACCAGGTCTTCTCCTCGTACGACGACGACCAACACCGGGGATCCTATCGTGTTGCCAGACCTGAGGAAGCCAGTCAAGAAGTATGTTTATCCATGTGCTTTCATTTACATAGTGGTATTTTTTCTTGAATTTCCAATGCTACTGTTTCAGCTTGTCACATGTTCTTCTGCCATTGTCCCCCACGCGGCAATCGCTGTTTTTCCAAATGATTTCTTCCTTCATTTTTTTAGTTTACGGCAACTCCTATTGGTCTTTACATGGCAACTGGCATCTAGGCCAACTGGTAACTACCACTCTACCTAATGGGCAGCTGCCATCTTTTACCTTTGGCTTTGTGAGCTCATCCCACACACGGGTTTCAAATTGCATTCCTGACAGAACATACATTTGTATCATTCTTCAAGTTTGCTAACATGGCAACTGCTGCTGGATGGCAACTGCTAACTATGACACATGGCAACTCATGTTCCCATTACATGGCAACTACCAGCTTTTCCACTTGTTTTTCATTCTTTTAAGATTTCTACCATTGCAAACATATTTTTGTTCATTTTTTCATACCTTTTCTCATGTGTTTTTTTTCTTTTTGCAGGGTGAAGAAGACTACTACGCGAGGGGACAAGCATAGCAGTAAGGACCCGCTCGAACACCTACATTCAAAGTTGTCAACGGGGGGCAACTCAAATGTACATGAGGCACCCGGCGACAACACTGCTGCTGCACCGATGACCGCTCCCACCAACTCTGATGCAAGTGGCCGACCATCTCCGCCGGCTGCAGATGTCCAGGCTAGAACAACAGGCATCCGTACATCAGGGAGTCGGTATCTGCCAGGATAGCTGAAATATTGCCAACTCTTCTGGCAATGAAGGATGCTGCTGTGAGCCATGCCACCCCATCAGCAAGTGTTGAAGTGGACGCTCCCGAGACGAACCTAGGCAAGGAAGATTCCCGCTCTTCTGACACTGATTCCAAGCGTGTGCGTGGTGGCACACTTGTGTCCACGACAGAAGCCGCTGAGGCGGCAGTTCATAAGGATATGCCATCTACAGGTGAGAGTCCTGGCACAACAGCTCCAGCCCCTGTCGGTGCAGATACTGCTAAGGTGACCGTGGCGCGTGCTGGTCTTCCACCTAGGCGTCGCAGCCCCCGCAAGCAACCAACAATCATACCCAACGCACCGGCTGTATCTAGGAGCAGGAGAGACAAGTCTGGGTATGTTCCTGCGTCCACACTGTTCCCGCCACCCGGCAAAAGCAATGTGATGGAGAAACCGCAAGACCGGAGCACAACTGATGCAGGTGGCAAGCCGGGCACGAGTGACGCAGGTGAACGGCCGGTGCAGACTGCGCCTTTACCTGCAGTGGAAATCCCCAGCATAAATCTGCGCACTTCCAGGCTCCCAGTCAACGTCGGTGTCCCCTACAGCCCAAACAAGAAGATTGCCATGAAAGCTGCTGCTGATACCGCTGACAATACGCCCCGCCCTGCAAATAAGCCCGAACATTCTGTAGCGGCCGATTCAGATATGTTTGTTGATCTTTCACCATTGGATTCTGCCCCGCAAATCGTTCGTGGTCCGGCCAGTAGGAATGAGAGGCACCCAATGGCATTTACCCCACCGAGCTTTAGCCTTGGCATCAGTCAAGATGAACCAGTGGTGCAAGATCCTTTGCCAGTTGCCTGTGCTTTCCCAGGAGGCATGCCCGCAATGATGGCGCAGCCAATGGTCAAGGGCAGGAAGGCTGTCAAGTTCGCGGAGCCAATTGTGCAAGGTACACTTGTCATGTCCTTATGATTTTCCTGTATACATCTTTGTAGTTTGAATTTTGTCCCAATCATATTCTTTTTGGGTGTTCTCACTTGTGATGGCAATTGCCGTGTGATGACATGGCAAGTGGATATGATGCACCATGTCCTACATTTTTTCTTTGTTGCCATGCTGCATTTTGACATTTGGGTAAACACGTGGCAACTGAAGTTGATTCATCATGGAAACTGTATTTGCTGGCACATGGCAAATATAGTGCATTCCATATGGCAACTGGATTTGCCACACCATGTCACCTGCATTTTTTTGTTACCATTCTGCATTTTTTCTATATGGCAATCATATGGCAAGTGGAGTTGACATAACATGGCAACTGCATTTGATGTGACATGGCAACCACAATCCATCTAGATGGTAATTCAGCACACAACTGCATGGCAACTGTAGTTGCCATGACGTGGCCACTGTAGTTGCACCACACATGTCAATTTCCCCACTATTTTTCTACCTACATCTCACATCATACACCCTATTTCCTCACAACCCATCTGTTTTCTAACCTTCTCCTTATCCTAACACACTTTTTATTTTTTGAATCATTGCAGGCATCCCTGAGGAAATTTCACCATCACTTGACGAAGCTTGCCGCAAGATCAAGGAGGCAGCATTGCAGAGGAGGACCTCGCGAGAGCAAGGGCAATCAAGTTACAACTTGCCTGCAGAGACGGTATCTGAGGATACTATCAGAAGTGCCATACCTGGTTCTGTGAGACAGCAGAGGGTAGTTCACCCACCTCCCGCGGAAGACTACAAGCCCGAATTCAGGGCCACTAAGGAACAAACCCAGCTGTACGACATCATCAAGCGGTTTGGAAATGCAAGGGCCAGCAGCAAGCACATGAAGGAGTTGAAAGCGTAAATGACCACACCCTATAATCTCTCATTTTGCCTTTGTTCCTTTCTTAACATTCATCTTCTTCGTACTCTCTATACATGATGCGCTTACGTTATAGTTCTTTCATATATTTCTTTATTTAGCAGGCATGATTCTTCCATGTTATGTCGTTTTCATACAGCTCATGTTTGGACAGAACCAAAGTCATTCAAAGCGGAGCGACGTACGTCGACCTAGGTGATCTCACCGAGTCCGTGAGGCCAAACGGTAAAATGTCGACAAATGTAGTTGCATGCGGGATCGACTACATCAACAATCACATCGATGTGTGTGCCGACAAGATCATCATGCATTACTGTGTGACATGCAAAATATGGGATGGTGACTTCCACCACAAAATCCTGAGGAAGAATTTCGCTCAACATGGTGAATTCGAGCTAACACTGAAGAAATATGTGAGTACTCCTCCCCTGTCTACACTGTTTTTTCACATGGTGTGGTTTTTGCCATCTTCTACACTTGTGATTATGTGGCAGATGTTTTCATGTGGCAACAGCTGCCGTGCACATTTACTTCTTTTGTTTTTTGCGTCCCGTGCGAACTACGTGGCAATTTGATTGTAAAATGCACGGCACATTTTGTTCACCCATAACCAAACATTCTACGTGATTCTATTTTTTTGTTCCTCTGTTGTTCTTTTTGTGTAGTCTGCTTTCTCATTCATTCACTTTTCAAATGCAGGTCATGTTCCCCATGTTCCAGGATCTTGCACCACATGACACTCAAGACAAGTGTGGTCACCACTATGCGATCTGTCTTGACCTGAAGAACCAACGTTTTGAGGTGCTTGATTCAATCCGTTCGGAGCTGATTCAGATCTTACTACGCATGCCGAATTCTTCATCAACCACCTCAAAGAGTCATGGAACCGTCACTACGAACATTCACTACACCACGCACCAGAATTCCCTACCGCCGTGTGCTGGCAAAAGTCAGTATTGCTGACTGAATGTCGGTCGGGAAAACTTCTAACAGACCGTTGATTGGGAAAACTTATATATAACAACCGATTGTCGGTCGGGAATGCTAAAATATGTACCAGCGAATGGTCGGTCGGCAATTCCCTTATACCCAACTAATGGTCGGCCGGCAAACAATTCCCGACCAACTGTGGGTAACTAAATGGGCCGACCCAAAAACTGCGCGCGTGTACAGAATTTCTAGCGCCAACATTTGGCCCAGCCCGCGAAAGCTCCCTATTTTTTCTTTTCGTTCACCCCAAACTCCGCGCTCCATACCTTATCCCCTTTCTCCAGATCCACCACGCACACCGCCGGCCTAGGTGCCCTCTCCAGCCGGCGGCGGCGCTACCCATCCAGTGAGGCTGCCACCACTCTGTTCCCCGCTTACTCCCACCCCTCCATCGTCATCCCCAGATGGCTGCCGGTTTCCCACGCCGATGTGGGCTTGTGCCGGCGCTGCCATCACACAGGTGCCAACAGCGGTGCTTTTTTTTCATACGAAAGCGCCCGGTGAAGCCACCTCTCACCTCTCTCTGATGGCTCCACCGCCCCAATCCAGACCAGCTAGATCTATGTGGGACAACGTTCCTTCGCTCCCAGTGGCCAGGTCCAAGGCAGCCAGCCCCTGCTTCCTCTGCTTCCGGTGATTAGTGGCTTGGTGGTACGTGTCCCCATCTCTCCCCCAAGTCAGGAGAACAGGAGCGAGCCATCCATGGCAGAAGCAACATCGTAAGTTCTCTCTGTGTGTGTGTGTGTGTGTGTGTTCAGATTCGAACTCCCACCGGTGGGCCAGTTTTTTATTTAGTTGTTTCTAAGTTTAATCTCTCCCAAAAAAATTGTGCTGCCTTGTTTCATGGAAGTAGAAGTCCTTGAAGAAGTAAAGTTCAAACCCTAACATTCTATCACTATTATTGTTCGCATCCTAGGGTTGTTAGTAGATTGAATTTGAACATTATTTTTTGCAGGGGAAATGAATCTTTAGTAAGTTTGGGCAAAAAGGCCACTGGAAGATGTCCGTAGTCATATGCATGCATCACATCGAGTTGATGCTACTACTATTTACTCTCTCAAGAACCACTGTAAGTATGTATGTGTGATAGCAAGCAATGTTGGATGCCCTCACTGTTTACATCTGATTGGCATATAGGACTATGTGTTTGTCCAGTAAACAGATCTCTAGTTTTCTATTAATTCTTTGGTGCAAACGGAATACATGTAGCACTTTGTAAATTTTTCATTGTGAAAATATCATACTGTAACATCATGTTCTATTTAGTTCCCAGAAGTAATACTTGGTTTCAACTTTGAAAGGCCACATGAATTCTTCTATGGGGAGTCTCAACAAAAGGGGCATCTTCGTCACCCTGTCACTAAGGTACTTTCAGTCACTAATCTCAACAAAAGGTGTTCTGATCTCTTAATGAAATTGGGGGGGGGGGGGGGTCCATTGGGGATCCTTTTATTGGAAAAATAATATATTCCCATGGGGGCTGGGTTCTCGTTGATGAACTGAAACATGCTACTGTCAAATTAGAGAGCAGGAAACCACAGCCTTAGTTGACATTGGACCTTTATGTTGTTCTTTTTTCGTATGGCGAAAAAGAGAGCTCATATTTTTCATATGGCCATGTTATCTTACAGAACAAAAATAGGGATCTCTTAATGAAATTGGGAGTTACTAATTTCTTGTAAAGTAATATTTTTTATATGCAACTATTCAGTTGACTTGTGAAGTAATAGCTAATGTCGGCATGATAGCATGAACATGGAATCGTGCGCGCCGGCTCCTCGGCTATCGCATGAACTCTGTGCAGACTCCTGTATTTGCGTGCTATTCTGATGATGGTCCAGACAGTGGCATGTCATTCAGATCCAGTATGTGATGACACTTGGATCCTTGCTTGTGTGGACGACTTTGACTTCTAATTACAGGCATGAAGGACTGTTGTCTAATCTTGCCGCTCAGCTGCTCGACCAAATGTGCAGGCGCCTCCAAGATTGGTGTGCCGTCCAAACGACAGTTTACACAGTGGTTTGCCATTTTGGCTGCTGCAAGAACCTTCACAGGTGATGGGCACTACCAAGGTCTGCTGAGGTAACTTACTGAACTTTCGCCAAACATCATTATAATTGTTTACCGAGCGTACATAAGGATTTTTGTTACTCTTTTCAGAGATCCGGCTGAGATATTCGACACTCAAGGCTTACGTTTGGCTTCCGCCAAGAACTGATCATTGGTATGTTTGTTGTCATGTTATATTGGTCAGCCAATTTTCAAGAAAATTAGGATACTTATCTTTTAATGGTTCAGTGTCACAGGTATACTAGCATCCACGTATGTCTCCACCGCGACAAAATTTTAATGCCACGGAACCCGTCGGCATGGAGAGCCTGCAGCTTCTTGGAGACAACGAGCAGCGGCGTCTCAGTCACCTACTGGGGCTAAATCTGCTACGGGTAAATCTCAGTGTCCGCAATGCGTGAAGTTACTTTGGTTAATACTGTTGTCCATAGTGAACTCACTCTCATAGATATCACATCTTGGCTTTTAACATTTAGAGTAGCGAATCTATCACAAAGGCCTTTCCCGATGGCACCGGATGCGCCTCATATTCCAAATCATGTCCTGCTCAAATGGAACACTAGCCACCCTACTCTCTCTGTTGCTGTTGCATTTGTTTCTTTGGAGCTTCAACCTATATATCCCAAGAAACAGAGGAATATGGTTTTGTGTGGCTTTTCAAGGCAACTCCTCATTTTTTCCTTTTACCATATGTTTGTGTTTCAGTTTGGTGCCTTATCTCCTGGTTTATAGTACAGTGTTTTGTATGCACAATTATTATTTTTAGGTTACTACGCTCTAATAAAAAAAGCCACGATGTTTCGAGTTTAGAATGTAATGTATTCCACAGTTTTTTATGTATAGATTTTCTTTGTGCAAAAAGTTCTTCTATTCATAAATTTTCCTTGTAACATTTTTTGGTTACCAATAACCATATTAGCTCTTAGGTTAAATATACAGGGTATTCCCATGGGCCAATGATGAGAAGATGATGTCCTTAAGTGGCTCTACTACTTTTCCCCTTGCGTGAATTCTTGAAAGGTAAATGTTGTCTTGGTCTGTATCTGAACTCAAAGATATATCAATGATAAGTAGTGCAGAAACAATCAATTGTTAGTCACAACATTTCAGAGTTTCAGTTTAATCTGTACTGCACCTTTTCTAGTTTCAGTTTTGTCTATATTGAGGTGCTGCACTTTTTTCTTACCGAGAATAAATTCTTGCAATAGTTCATGTCTCGACTTTGTAATAGTTACTCTCTATGTATTATATAAAATTAATTGTGTCAAGATTTCAACTTCCTTTTCCTATTCGTGTGTGCACTGATATAGCACTGTGTGTTCTGCTTAGGCTAGCAGCTTCCTTTGTACTATCTGTGTAGGTGGCGGAAAAGTTTATTCCTGCGATTGATGTTGCAAAGCAAAAGTTAGGGCTTTGGATAGAGATTTATTTGGGTTTACATCAATTCTGTCTGAAAAATGTTGTACTGAAGTTTGCATTGAAATGAACAGATTTGATCAAATAATTTCCACACAGTCTAACTGTATTCTGAGCAAACTATTTAAATGAACTCAATGAGATGCTGACAATACTACAAATGCAGAAGAATGAATGATTTATACAATACATGATTAATAATTGTATAAACACAAATAGATGCTTCAAACGCTTCTGTTACCCCAAGATCATGCGTACTCCAATTTTTTTGCCTATGCCAGTAGAGTAATGTATCTTATATTTAATGAGAAGAACTCCTTATGGAGATGGTGGGCAGGCTGGGGTGATCTCCGCCGACAATCAACGGTAGTGTTAACACATGGCTATTGAATTCTCTGTATTTATCAGCACTATTTATTTTTTGAGAATGTGAAGATCCTTTATGTTGGAGCTTTTCTACTGTAGTCTAGTTTCTAATAGTGTATTACAATTGAGAATTGTTTAACTTTTGTAGGAAGTAAACAAAAGGACTGCACTCACACGGAACCATGAAGCCAACGATCTACGTCAACTAGATGTTTTAGATTTCATTTTGTACAACTGATGTCTCATACTTGCATATATTTTACCTGTCCTTTCGTGAACCTGATGTATGGTGTCTTGGTGGTTATGTTTAGAACAAGTTGAAGTGTATGTATGTGACAAATAGTTAATGGAATAAAAAAAATGTTTGGTGCACCGGATGTGAGCCTGATATATGGTGTTTTGGTGATTCTACTTAGAACATTGAACTATATGTATGTGACAGTCAGTACCATGGCTAAACAAAATGTTGATGAACTGTCCTCGTCTTGCAGTTGGTTGGGAAAGGCTAATGCCAGGCCCAACAAAATGTGTGTCGGGAAAGAATACCCTGTCCAATAGTCGGTCGGGAAAGGCCCATAGTTGCCCCAATAAACTGTTGGTCGGGAAAGGCCCATGGTAGGCCCAATAGGTTGTTGGTCGGGAAATGTACTCCATAGCCGTCAAGCAGTCGGTCGGGAAATCTATGTCGGTCGGGAAAGGGTTTCCCGTCTGGACTTTCCCCAACAGACATTGTCGGTCGGCAATAGTCTTTCCCGTCTGACTGTCGGTTGGCGAAACTTGTATTCCCAACCAACTTGTCTATTGGGGATGTAGTGTTGTGGTGTAGTGATTCAAAGGTCCAGATCAGACATTTCCCGATTGAGTATGTGGCGACTGTGAAGCAAGGGAACACGTAATTTCTTAACCCCCTCCTTCATCTGCCGTTTACATCAATGCAACCCCTATTTTTGTTGTCACATCTGAATTGAAGTCTATCTTTGCTACGTCTGTCCTTTTTTGCGTGTTCATCTGAGTCTTTTTCTCGTGTAGTACAGACTGTGGCTTTCATGCGCTGGAATACTTTGCAAAGTGGGAAGGCAGAGTTGTCACCGCTATCACAGCTGCAACGGTCGTTGAGCTCCGGAAAATCTACACATGGAACTGGTTGACGAATGAAGATTTCAACAAGCGGTCCGGAGCACGCGAGTTCGTGGAGGAAGCTGTCAAGAAAATCAACAAGAAGTACAAGTGATCACGTGGTGTTACACACCGGACGCATACCTTACATTCTGTTGCTAAGGAATGTAAGGTACTTATCTCTTTGTTATCGTCGAAAACTATGTTTGTGTGCTATGTTACGACTGCAACCCCGCGCAGGCTACTATGTAGTGGTGGTGTGTGAGCGACATTTTAGTAGTTTTTGTAATATATGTGTGGACGTGAACCTATTTTAGGCGTTAATGCACATATGTTTTTATGTTTTATCATTATTACAATGGTTTCATCGCTTACAGCCCCAGTTTGCTGTTTTGATTGCGTCTATGATGTTTTAAAACAGATGGCAAATGTAGTTCAACATACATGGGTAGCGAAAGTCATCATCGGTTTTCATTTTGTCTGTTTTGCTTCTTCTTTTTCATCGCTAAGTGCACCGGCTAGCATGGGGTAGGGTTGATCATGCATCCACAACCTTGGCTGTGGTTTATGCACGTTACGCCTTTTTCCAACTTGTTTCCCATACATTGCCCACAACACACTATGTTTCTCTAAACCACGTGGTATATTTCATGGAAATATATGTCATGCAGAGTCATTTCAAATACCATGGCATATTTTCAGCATAGCTAAGATGGCAGATACAGTTCAAACAACATGGCAGATCAAGCATAATTAACATGGCAGATACAGTACAACTAACCTGGCAGATCGAGTAAAACAAAAATGGCAGATCCAGGACAACTAGCATGGCATATTTAGTACAAAGTAGCATGGCATATATTTAGTATAAAATATCATGGCATATATTTAGTACACATAACATGGCAGATTTAATACACATAACATGGCAATTGCATTTCTCCACTCAATGAATATTCCTTCCACTTCTGATGCTCCTCAAGAGTTATTCTCCCAATTTTTTAAAAAAATCTCATCGTCTAGGGTACAAAACAAAATGTCCACAAGGACCATGTCACATTGCCCCAATTTCTGCTCATGGATTGCCCGCCCCTTTCTTTGTTTTCTTGTGTTTTGCTTGAATCTCCAATCCTGACTTGTACCTTATCTCTCTTGGGCGACCCTTTGTGATGGAACATGGTGGGTTCCTGACCTGGGTTTGTGTGCTTGCTGTTCCAGATCCTATCTCCGAGTTTTCATATGATGGCCCCGTCGATGAAGGTACACTTGATGTGCGGGGGAACAGGTGTAAGGCTTCCTCAGCTTTCCTCTTCTTGATCTCATCAAGCTCTCTTTTCAGTGCCTTCCTATGTTTTTCTGCGACTCTCGCTGTCTCATCACTCTTGCACGCTTCATCAATTAGCTCAGCATAGTTCTTTGTCAGCAAAACGTGCCTCACGGCTTCCATGGTTGACTTAGGTCTCTCATCATGCACAGCCAGAACCGCGTGTGTTGTCTGCAGCGCCAACGCGTCGTCAGCGTCCCAAGTCCATCGCCGCCTTATGAAATGGTGGGCCATCCGTGTCACAGCGTTCATGTCCATTACTTTTAGTATGTGACAACACACAATGCCGTCCCGTTCGAACTTGCAGCATTGGCAGTAGTATTCGCCTTGCTCGATCGAGGCTTTCACGAAGTAGTTCCTTCCTTTGTCTGGGTCTTCAGGTTCTGAATCCGACATGCCCAAAATAGAACACACCTTGAACGTATGTTCGTCCATCTGGAAAGCCGTGAACATGCTGGCACACTTTATTTCTTCCTGGAATCTGCAAGTTTTGTGTGTTTTATGTTAATCTATCGTGCGATCTTTTTTTGTAGCACGTTACGCTGTCATGGAAATAGAAATAGATTTTTGTTTGAATATGGCAAACATAGTATACTGAACATGGCAAACATAGTACACTGAACATGGCAACTGTAGTACACTGAACATGGCAACTGTAGTATACCAGACATGGCACTGCAGTACACCAGACATGGCAACTGCAGTACACTGAACATGCCAACTGTAGTACACTGAACATGGCAACTGCAGTACAGCAGACATGGCAACTGCAGTATACTAGACATGGCAACTGCCATCGTCATTTCCACACCAATATTTCCCCCAATGGAAGCACATTGCATAAAATATGGCATCTACATTTGAGTAAACATAGCAATTGCATTTTCAACAAACATCGCAGTTGCATTTCAGTAAACATGGCAATTGCATTTCAGCATATGCGTTGACAATATAACATTTTTCAGTTCACATTGGCATTTGCATACTAACATGCCCCAATGAAAGTACAGTTCATTAAACATGGCATCTGCACTTTCATTGAACATGGAAAATGTATCCGAGTAAGCATTGTAAACAGAATTTTCATTGAACATGGCAACTGCAGCTGAGTAAGCATGGCAAATAGTATTTCATTAAACATGGCAACTGCATATCATGGCAACTGCATTTCACTCTACTACGCACCTACTGCCTTAGTGCTTTTGCGCAAATAAGACTGTAACGCAACCGACTTACTTGTTAAAGATCTTGTTTGTGTATATCTTGCTCATTTGCCTCTCCATTGGTAAATACGTTAGCAATTTCGGCTGCTTTAGCGCGGTGGTATCTTCTTGCTGTAGCTCAGATCCCAGAATTTTTTGTTGCAGAGCTGTGTACTGCTTGGCAAACTGTAGCAATGAGTTGCCAGGGCTCACGTATCGCTTCAAAATAGCATTGAACCCCTCGTTGCACTGCGTAGTCTGCAGAAAGGGGAAGAAGCACTGCATGAAGTAGGCGGGCACTCAGTACATTCGCTTCTCCACAGGCTAGCAAGCGTCTCGTTGTCTTGGACTTGATGTGTTTCAACCATGGCCATCCAGCTCCTTTCAAACTCCTCGACTGTCAAGCTGTGGTCCACGCACATCTCGAATGCCTTGTGCAGCTCTGGACAGTCAGCAAAGAACGGTCCTAGCGTCTCCTCAGCTTTCTTTATAATGTGCCACCTGAAGTGCCTGTGCACTGCCAACGGAAAGACCTCCTCTATGCCTGCACGCATGCTGAAATCCTGGTCTGTTATTATGTTCATCGGCGCAAGTCCATCCATGCACTCCAATAAGGTCTTGAACAACCAGACGTACCCATCCGTGTCTTCGTTCCGAATGAGCCTGCAGCCGAACTGCAACGACTGATTGTGGTTATTTATTCCTATGAACGGAGCGCATGGCATCTTGTACATGTTGGTGAGGTACGTCGCGTCAATGAAATGCAATCTCGAAAATGTTTGTAGGCTCTCCTTGCAGCACCATCCACCCAATACATGTTCCTGACACGGTCCTCATCGTCCAACCTTATCCTGTAGAAGAAATCTGGATCTTCCTTTGCTTTCTCATCGAAGTAGGAAATTGTAGCCTCTATGTCAGCCAGCCTGCTCTCTCTATGGTACTTGGCCTGTAGGTTTGTGACGTCAGCCGGTATGTACGGCATGCTACTCAGCTTCCCCTTTTTGCTGTGGATGAGTGATAGTATCTGGACCATTCTTGATGGACCGACGTTACAATCATGTAGCAGCTTTAGGGCATGTACAACGGAAGCACTCGTAGGTGTAGCTCCATCCTCTCCACCTAGATAAAGTATGATGAAGCAATAGTACTAAAAAACAAACACCCAATGCATTAGGCTGCCTCACGGGGGTCACAATCTCTCTTTTTCATCGCATGACGAAGAGTTTGCCTGTGTTTATACCCATGCAAGCTCAACTTTCTCTACTTTTTTTCCTCCCTCTCTCCTTTTTGCTACTTTGGTCAAGTAGGAGTCGGCCTCCTCTGCAGGCACCCGCTTTGGTCTGCAAGCAGCACCTCAAGCTATTTAGGACCACCCGAGCCGACGTGGATAGCTGTGGCAGCCGTCCACGCTGTAGCGTTGGCCTTGCCCTTACGAATTGCCTTTCGACTGGGGTGAATCCTCTGTGGGCGGTCAGAAATTTGACCAGGTCAAACTTCTTTATGAGTTTGTGGTTGTGCTCATCAAAATATTCAGTTACCACATACTGTGTTCGATCTACGTTCAGCTTACACCGGACAGGGCATCCCGTCTTGAGAATGATCCCTCTTTTTCGTTCCGGAACGACAGGCGCAACACCTTTCCCCTTCTTGTTCCTCCGTGCCTTGTGGCACCTCATCTCACCTCTGCAGTACTCGTTAGTTTTCTTAATTTTCCTATGGTACTCGGTGTTGACCGCAAATCCATGGAACTTTGCATATGTCTGGTAGTATTCCTTTGCTTCTTCGAACGATTCAAATCTCTGCCCAATGTACGGTGGCTGAGGTACCACGATCTCTCATTGCCCACCATCTTCATCCCCTTCTGCCTCGTTGTCAGTTTCATCATTCACTTCAGTATCGGCGGCAGTTCCATCCACTTGAGTGTTGGCAGTGATTGTTGAAGGAAATATGCCCTAGAGGCAATAATAAAGTTATTATTTATTTCCTTATATCATGATAAATATTTATTATTCATGCTAGAATTGTAATAACCGGAAACATAATACATGTGTGAATACATAGACAAACTTAGTGTCACTAGTATGCCTCTACTTGACTAGCTCATGAATCAAAGATGGTTAAGTTTCCTAGCCATGGACGAAAGAGTTGTCATTTGATTAACGGGATCACATCATTAGGAGAATGATGTGATTGACATGACCCATTCCGTTAGCCTATCACTTGATCGTTTAGTATGTTGCTATTGCTTTCTTCACGACTTATACATATTCATGTAACTATGAGATTATGCAACTCCCGTTTACCGGAGGAACACTTTGGGTACTACCAAACGTCACAACGTAACTGGGTGATTGTAAAGGAGTACTACAGGTGTCTCCAAAGGTACATGTTGGGTTGGCGTATTTCAAGATTAGGTTTTGTCACTCCGATTGTCGGAGAGGTATCTCTGGGCCCTCTCGGTATTGCACATCACTATAAGCCTTGCAAGCAATGTGACTAATGAGTTAGTTGCGAGATGATGCATTACATAACGAGTAAAGAGACTTGCCAGTAACGAGATTGAACTAGGTATTGGGATACCAACGATCGAATCTCGGGCAAGTAACATACCGATGACAAAGGGAACAACGTATGTTGTTATGCAGTTTGACCGATAAAGATCTTCG
Source organism: Triticum timopheevii (assembly GCA_963921465.1). Taxonomy (NCBI): domain Eukaryota; kingdom Viridiplantae; phylum Streptophyta; class Magnoliopsida; order Poales; family Poaceae; genus Triticum; species Triticum timopheevii. The sequence goes on from OY997271.1 coordinate 49,568,339, forward strand.
TAGAATATGTAGGAGCCAATATGAGCATCTAGGTTCCGCTATTGGTTATTGGCCAAGAATAGTTCTAGGTCATGTCTACATAGTTCTCGAACCCGTAGGGTCCGCACGCTTAAAGGTTTCGATGACAGTTATATTATGAGTTTATGAGTTTTGATGTACCGAAGGAGTTCAGAGTCTCGGATGAGATCGGGGACATGACGAGGAGTCTCGAAATGGTCGAGACGTAAAGATCGATATATTGGACGACTATATTCGGACTTCGGAAAGGTTCCGAGTGATTCGGGTATTTATCGGAGTACCGGAGAGTTACGGGAATTCGCCGGGGAGAAGTATTGGGCCTTATTGGGCCATACGGGAAAGAGAGAGGGGCTGCCTAGGGCAGGCCGCGCGCCCCCCCATGGCCTAGTCCGAATTGGACTAGGGGGGGGGGGCGCACCCCCTCCTTCCTTCCCTTCTCTCTTCCCCTTCCTTGTCTCCTACTCCTACTACTTGGAAGGACTCCTAGTTGGACTAGGAAAGGGGGAATCCTACTCCTGGTGGGAGTAGGACTCCCCTAGGGCGCGCCATAGAGAGGGCCGGCCCTCCCCTCCTCCACTCCTTTATATACGGGGGCAGGGGGCACCCCATGGACACACAAGTTGATCTACCGATCGTTCCTTAGCCGTGTGCGGTGCCCCCTCCACCATATTCCACCTCGGTCATATCGTCGCGAAGTTTAGGCAAAGCCCTGCGTCGGTAGAACATCATCATCGTCTCCACGCCATCGTCCTGATGGAACTCATCCCCGACGCTTTGCTGGATCGGAGCACGGGGATTGTCATCGAGCTGAACGTGTGCTGAACTCGGAGGTGCCGTACATTCGATGCTTGGATCGGTCGGATCGTGAAGACGTACGACTACATCAACCGCGTTGTCATAACGCTTCCGCTTATGGTCTACGAGGTTACGTGGATAACACTCTCCCCTCTCGTTGCTATGTCATCACCATGATCTTGCGTGTGCGTAGGAATTTTTTTGAAATTACTACGTTCCCCAACAGTGGCATCCGAGCCTGGTTTTATGCGTGGATGTCATATGCACGAGTAGAACACAAGTGAGTTGTGGGCGATACAAGTCATACTTCTTACTAGCATGTCATACTTTGGTTCAGCGGTATTGTGAGGTGAAGCGGCCCGGACTGACATTACGCGCACGCTTACGCGAGACTGGTTTCACCGTTACAAGCACTCGTGCTTAAAGGTGACTGGCGGGTGTCTGTCTCTCTCACTTTAGTTGAACCGAGTGTGGCTACGCCTGGTCCTTGCGAAGGTTAAAACAACACTAACTTGACGAACTATCATTGTGGTTTTGATGCGTAGGTAAGAACGGTTCTTGCTAAGTCCGTAGCAGCCACGTAAAATTTGCAACAACAAAGTAGAGGACGTCTAACTTGTTTTTGCAGGGCATGTTGTGATGTGACATGGTCAAGACGTGATGCTATATTTTATTGTATGAGATGATCATGTTTTGTAACCGAAGTTATCGGCAACTGGCAGGAGCCATATGGTTGTCGCTTTATTGTATGAAATGCAAACGCCCTGTAATTGCTTTACTTTATCACTAAGCGGTAGCGATAGTCGTAGAAGCAATAGATGGTGTAAACGACAACGATGCTACGATGGAGATCAAGGTGTCGCGCCAGTGACGATGGTGATCACGACGGTGCTTCGGAGATGGAGATCACAAGCACAAGATGATGATGGCCATATCATATCACTTATATTGATTGCATGTGATGTTTATCCTTTATGCATCTTATCTTGCTTTGATTGACGGTAGCATTTTAAGATGATCTCTCACTAAAAATTATCAAGAAGTGTTCTCCCTGAGTATGCACTGTTGCCAAAGTTCGTCGTGCCCAGACACCACGTGATGATCGGGTGTGATAAGCTCTACGTCCATCTACAACGGGTGCAAGCCAGTTTTGCACACGCAAAATACTCAGGTTAAACTTGACGAGCCTAGCATATGCAGATATGGCCTCGGAACATGGAGTCTGAAAGGTCGAGCGTGAATCATATAGTAGATATGATCAACATAGTGATGTTCACCATTGAAAACTACTCCATCTCACGTGATGATCGGTTATGGTTTAGTTGATTTGGATCACGTGATCACTTAGATGACTAGACAGATGTCTGTCTAAGTGGGAGTTCTTAAGTAATATGATTAATTGAACTTAAATTTATCATGAACTTAGTCCTGGTAGTATTTTGCAAATTATGTTGTAGATCAATAGCTCGCGTTGTTGCTTTCATATGTTTATTTTGATATGTTCCTAGAGAAAACTGTGTTGAAAGATGTTAGTAGCAATGATGCGGATTGGATCCGTGATCTGAGGTTTATCCTCATTGCTGCATAGAAGAATTATGTCCTTGATGCATCGCTAGGTGACAAACCTATTGCAGGAGCAGATGCAGACGTTATGAACGTTTGGCTAGCTCAATATGATGACTACTTGGTAGTTTTGTGCACCATGCTTAACGGCTTTAGAATCGGGAGTTCAAAGACGTTTTGAACGTCATGGACCATATGAGATGTTCCAGGAGTTGAAGTTAATATTTCCAGCAAATACCCAAGTTGAGAGATATGAAGTCTCCAACAAGTTTTATAGCTAAAAGATGGAGGAGAATCGCTCAACTAGTGAGCATGTGCTCAGATTGTCTGGGTACTTCAATCGCTTGAATCAAGTGGGAGTTAATCTTCCAGATAAGATAGTGATTGACAGAATTCTCTAGTCACCATCACTAAGTTACTAGAACTTCGTGATGAACTATAGTATGCAAGGGATGACGAAAACGATTCCCGAGCTCTTCGTGATGCTGAAATCGACGAAGGTAGAAATCAAGAAAGAGCATCAAGTGTTGATGATTGACAAGACCACTAGTTTCAAGAAAAGGGCAAAGGGAAAGAAAGGGAAACTTCAAGTAGAATGGAAAACAAGTTGTCACTCCCGTGAAGAAAACCAAAGCTGGACCAAAGCCTGAAACTGAGTGCTTACACTGCAAAGGAAATGGTCACTGGAAGCGGAAATGCCTTGAATATTTGGTGGATAAGAAGGATGGCAAATTGAACAAGGGTATATTTGATATACAGGTTATTGATGTGTGCCTTACTAGTGTTTATAGTAGCCCCTGAGTATTTGATACTTGTTCGGTTGCTAAGATTAGTAACTCGAAACAGGAGTTACAGAATAAACAGAGACTAGTTGAAGGGGAAGTAACGATGAGTGTTGGAAGTAGTTCCAAGATTGATATAATCATCATCGCACACTCCCTATACTTTCGAGATTAGTGTTAAACCTAAATAAATGTTATTTAGCTTTTGCGTTGAGCATGAATATGATTTGATCATGTTTATTGCAATACGGTTATTCATTTAAAGTCAGAGAATAATTGTTGATCTGTTTACATGAATAAAACCTTAAATGGTCATACACCCAATGAAAATAGTTTATTGGATCTCGATCGTAGTGATACACATATTCATAATATTGATGCCAAAAGATGCAAAGTTAATAATGATAGTGCAACTTATTTGTGGCACTGCCGTTTGGGTCATATCGGTGTAAAGCGCATGAAGAAACTCCATAAAGATGGATTTTTGGAATCACTTGGTTATGAATCATTTGATGCTTGCGAACCGTGCCTTTTGGGCAAGATGACTAAAACTCCGTTCTCCGGAACGATGGAACAAGCTACTGACTTATTGAAAATAATACATACCGATGTATGCAATCCAATGAGTGTTGATGCTCGTGGCAAGTATCGTTATTTTTTGACCTTCACAAGATGATTTGACCAGATATGGGTATATCTACTTGATGAAACATAAGTCTGAAATAGTTGAAAAGTTCAAAGAATTTCGGAGTGAAGTGGAGAATCATCGTAACAAGAAAATAAAGTTTCTACGATCTGATCGTGGAGGAGAATATTTGAGTTACGAGTTTGGTCTTCAATTAAAACAATGTGAAATAGTTTCACAGTTCACGCCACCTGGAACACCACAACATTATGGTGTGTCCGAACGTCGTAATCGTACTTTATTGGATATGGTGCGATCTATGATGTCTATTATTGATTTACCACTATTGTTTTGGGGTTATGCATTAGAGACAGCTGCATTCACGTTTAATAGGGCACCGTCTCAATCCGTTGAGACGACACCGTATGAACTATGGTTTAGCAGTAAACCTAAGCTGTCGTTTCTTAAAGTCTGGAGTTGCGATGTTTTCAACTTGATAAGCTCGAACCCAAATCTGAGAAGTGCATCTTCATAGAATACCCAAAGGAAACTGTTGGGTACATCATCTATCACAGATCCGAAGGCAAAACATTCGTTGCTAAGAATGGATCCTTTCTATAGAAGGAGTTTCTCTCGAAAGAAGTGAGTGGGAGGAAAGTAGAGCTTGATAAGGTAATTGTACCTTCTCCCGAATTGGAAAGTAGTTCATCACAGAAATTAGTTCCAGTGATTCCTACACCAATTCGTGAGGAAGCTGATGATGATGATCATGAAACTTCTGATCAAGTTACTACAGAACCTCGTAGGTCTTCCAGAGTATGGTCCGCACCAGAGTGGTACGGTAATCCTGTTCTGAAAGTCATGTTACTGGACCATGATAAACCTATGAACTATGAGGAAGCGATGATGAGCCCAGATTCCGCGAAATGGCTGGAGGCCATGAAATCTGAGATGGGATCCATGTATGAGAACAAAGTATGGACTTTGGTTGACTTGCCCGATGATCGGCAAGCCATCGAGAATAGATGGATCTTCAAGAGGAAGACAGATGCTGGTAGTAGTGTTACTATCTATAAAGCTCGACTTGTCGCAAAAAGGTTTTTCGACAAGTTCAAGGTGTTGAATACAATGAGATTTTCTCACTCGTATCGATGCTTAAGTCTGTCCGAATCATGTTAGCAATTGCTACATTTTATGAAATCGGGCAAATGGATGTCAAAACTGCATTCCTTAATGGTTTTCTCAAAGAAGAGTTGTATATGATGCAACCAGAAGGTTTTGTCAATCCTAAAGGTGCTAACAAAATGTGCAAGCTCCAGCAATCCATCTATGGACTGGTGCAAGCATCTCAGAGTTGGAATATACGCATTGATAAGTTGATCAAAGCATATAGTTTTATACAGACTTGCGGTGAAGCCTGTATTTACAAGAAAGTGAGTGGGAGCACTACAACATTTCTGATAAGTATATGTGAAAGACATATTGTTGATCGGAAATAATGTAGAATTATTCTGCAAAGCATAAAGGAGTGTTTGAAAGGAGTTTTTTCAAATAAAGACCTCGGTAAAGCTACTTACATATTGAGCATCAAGATCTATTGAGATAGATCAAGACGCTTGATAAGTTTTTTCAATAAGTACATACCTTGACAAGATTTTGAAATAAGTTCAAAATGGAACAGTCAAAGAAAGAGTTCTTGTCTGTATTGCAAAGGTGTGAAATTGAGTAAGACTCAAATCGCGACCATGGCAGAAAATAGAAAGAGAATGAAAAGTCATTCCCTATGCCTCAGTCATAGGTTCTAAGTATGCTATGCTGTGAACCAGACCTATTGTATACCTTGCTCTGAGTTTGACAAAGGAATATAATTTTGATCTAAGAGTAGATCACTGGACAGCGGTCAAGAATATCCTTAGTGAGAACTAAGGAGATGTTTCTCGATTATGGAGGTGATAAAAGAGCCCGTCGTAAAAAGTTACAACGATGCAAGCTTTTACACCAATCCAGATGACTCTAAGTCTCAATCTGGATACATATTGAAAGTGGGAGCAATTAGCTAGAGTAGCTCCGTACAGAGCATTGTAGACATAGAATATTTGCAAAATACAAACGGCTCTGAATATGACAAACCCGTTGACTAAGCTTCTCTCACGAGCAAAACATGATCACACCTTAGTACTCTTTGGTTGTTAATCACATAGTGATGTGAACTAGATTATTGACTCTAGTAAACCCTTTGGGTGTTGGTCACATGATGATGTGAACTATGGGTGTTAATCATATACAGATATGAATATTGGTGTTAAATCACATGATGATGTGAACTAGATTATTGACTCTAGTGCAAGTGGGAGACTGAAGAAAATATGCCCTAGAGGCAATAATAAAGTTATTATTTATTTCCTTATATCATGATAAATGTTTATTATTCATGCTAGAATTGTATTAACCAGAAACATAATACATGTGTGAATACATAGACAAACATAGTGTCACTAGTATGCCTCTACTTGACTAGCTCGTGAATCAAAGATGGTTAAGTTTCCTAGCCATGGACAAAAGAGTTGTCATTTTATTAACGAGATCACATCATTAGGAGAATGATGTGATTGACATGACCCATTCCGTTAGCCTAGCACTTGATCGTTTAGTATGTTGCTATTGCTTTCTTCATGACTTATACATGTTCCTGTAACTATGAGATTATGCAACTCCCGTTTACCGGAGGAACACTTTGGGTACTACCAAACATCACAACGTAACTGGGTGATTATAAAGGAGTACTACAGGTGTCTCCAAAGGTACATGTTGGGTTGGCGTATTTCAAGATTAGGTTTTGTCACTCCGATTGTCGGAGAGGTATCTCTGGGCCCTCTCGGTAATGCACATCACTATAAGCCTCGCAAGCAATGTGACTAATGAGTTAGTTGCGAGATGATGCATTACATAACGAGTAAAGAGACTTGCCAGTAACGAGATTGAACTAGGTATTGGGATACCGACGATCGAATCTCGGGCAAGTAACATACCGATGACAAAGGGAACAACGTATGTTGTTATGCGGTTTGACCGATAAAGATCTTCGTAGAACATGTAGGAGCCAATATGAGAATCCAGGTTCCGCTATTGGTTATTGACCAAGAATAGTTCTAGGTCATGTCTACATAGTTCCCGAACCCGTAGGGTCCGCACGCTTAAGGTTTCGATGACAGTTATATTATGAGTTTATGAGTTTTGATGTACCGAAGGAGTTCGGAGTCTCGGATGAGATCGGGGACATGACGAGGAGTCTCGAAATGGTCGAGACGTAAAGATCGATATCTTGGACGACTATATTCGGACTTCGGAAAGGTTCCGAGTGATTCGGGTATTTATCGGAGTACAAGAGAGTTACGGGAATTCGCCGGGGAGAAGTATTGGGCCTTATTGGGCCATATGGGAAAGAGAGAGGGGCTGCCTAGGGCAGGCCGCGCGCCCCCCCATGGCCTAGTCCGAATTGGACCAGGGGGGCACACCCCCTCCTTCCTTCCTTTCTCTCTTCCCCTTCCTTGTCTCCTACTCCTACTACTTGGAAGGACTCCTAGTTGGACTAGGAAAGGGGGAATCCTACTCCCGGTGGGAGTAGGACTCCCCTAGGGGGCGCCATAGAGAGGGCCGGCCCTCCCCTCCTCCACTCCTTTATATACGGGGGCAGGGGGCACCCCATAGACACACAAGTTGATCTACGGATCGTTCCTTAGCCGTGTGCGGTGCCCCCCTCCACCATATTCCACCTCGGTCATATCGTCGCGGAGTTTAGTCGAAGCCCTGCGCCGGTAGAACATCATCATCATCACCACGCCGTCTTGCTGACGGAACTCATCCCCGACGCTTTGCTGGATCGGAGCCCGGGGATTGTCATCGAGCTGAACGTGTGCTGAACACGGAGGTGCCATACGTTCGGTGCTTGGATCGGTCGGATCGTGAAGACGTACGACTACATCAACTGCGTTGTCATAACGCTTCCGCTTACGGTCTACGAGGTTACGTGGATAACACTCTCCCCTCTCGTTGCTATGTCATCACCATGATCTTGCGTGTGCGTAGGAAATTTTTTGAAATTACTACGTTCCCCAACAATTGTGTTCAAAGGGGTGCTTGTTGGTATTGCTGGAATGCTTGCCATTCCCGACTGTGACTCGAAATTGTCTGCGGCATGATTGTCTGCTAGCTGGTGGAACGCGTCTTCCATGTGCTCGGAGCTCCCCGCAGTAGATGTCCCCGCGCCGCTGTTAACTGTAGTTATAGGCCCTGTAACAGGTACGAGATTAAGTTTTTTGTTTGAATAACATGTGTATCGCAACGGATCACACCATCTACGAGTGATTTGGCACGACATCATTTCAAACAGCAAGCCGTGAGTCTGCGCGTGGACATGCACGGCAGCTATAGCTGTCCAGTGATGGCAGTTACTGTTCAACAAACATGGCAACTATTGTTATTGCATAGAAATAACTACAAATAACAAATGTACTGCTGTTTTTGTGGTTCAGTTTTTTCCCTTACCTTGTTGTGTTCCATTTGACCTTCTTGTGTGGTCTGTGACACCAGAATGACGTGCTCCACCTGCAATTTGTGAAGCTTGACACGAGACGTTTGCCAGGTTACCACCAGCGTAATAACCTGTACGCACAGTAGTGGTTGGTCAATTCATGGCAAATGCATTTTGTGCTAGCACGGCAACTGCAGTTACCCCTGATGTGGCAACTGTAGTTTTATTGGTATGGCAAATGTATTTGCATCAGCATGGCAACCGCAGTTGTTCCTTCATGGCAGCTGCAGTTGCCATGGCATGGCAAATGTAGTTGCACTGGCATGGCAACTGCAGTTGTTCTTCCCTGGCAACTGCAGATGTCCATGGATGGCAACAACAGTTGCGCAGGTATGTCAAATGCAGTTTCTAATATATGGCAACTATAGATGTCCAGTCATGGCAATTGTAGTTGTCAACTATGCTCCTTCTGCTAATTGATCATCCGTAACTTCACCTTTTTATGGACTGACCTGTGTATGACGTCGATGGCAGGTACATTGGTGCTGCCTGATGCCACGCGCTGCATGAAGGCTCTGCATTTTCACCCGTGGTAACTCGTGAGTCCTTTTGCCAGTTTTTTTGCATGTTCATTTTTCATGTCCACAGCAGTAAGCGCTCTTTTCTCGTTTTTTGCATTACCTTGATTATCCATACAAGCTAGTTGAAGTTGGCTACCCGTACATTTGTCAGTGTTAGCGTCTTGTGGTGAACTTGCCATGGGGGCCCCCTAATTGTGTTTTGGTCATAAGAACCTGCTAAAAAATGACAGTGCACGACATAAGTAGAATGTCATCTTCATCGTTGCGAAGATGGCAACTGTTCTCTTCTTTTGTTATCACACATCATACCTACGCCTGCATACAGTTCTAGTAGTGGCAGCAACGGCCCTGAAGAGATGAGCTGACTGTACTCTGTTGCATCCCAAGGGGCTGTTTCTGGCCTTTGAGAACCCCAGGCACCAGCGCCATCTTCATGATTCATTCTTTCCGTGTCTCCCTTCTTTCCAATGTGTTCTCAATCACTGCATGAACAAGAAGGCATCAACAATCCACAAGAATTGTATTCTTCTGCTGCTTGCACATAGAAGATATGGATGGCAAGCGACGGGTCAAAATAGGTGGCAGCTACTGACAACGAAAGGTGGCAACTGTCGTTATACAAAAGTGGCAATTAATTTCTTCCCGCCCTCTTCATTCCAAAATTTGCCCCTACTTTCCTTCTTTAGTGATTCCTACTCATCCATTTTCATACCCAACTACTTGCGTCAATTAAACTAGGAAGTTAAGTCAATTTCAAACGTAGTACATGGCAGATCTAGTGTACTCTGCCTGGCAATTGCGACTACACACTGAACCATGTAGTGTTCTACCCCTATAGCATAGATCCAGCACAAGATCGGGAGATTTTCAGCCTTAAGGATGAGAAGGTCGAGATCGGGAGATTTTCACCTGGTTTTTAGATGATCGTCTCTGGAGGGCTGGGTTGGAGTTTGGGGCTGGGGGTGGGGAGGGTTGGGGTGTGGTTTTGAGGTGGGAGTGCCCTACGGATCTGCTCTATTTGCCATGGCAACCAGAGAAGGCCGGCGACGGAGGTCGGGGTTCGAGAGGTGGGGGACGATGGCGGCAGATGAGAGAGGGGATGGATCGGAGGCCGGGAACTGCTTGGTCGTGCGGGCAGCGGGTCGGCTTGCCCGGACGGGGCAGTGCGGGCGGGGTTGGCACGCAACGGACGTGCGGGCCGTGCGTTTGTGCGCGCGGACGTGGTCGTGCGGGCCGGTTCCCGTCCATGCCACACGAGGCGTGCGGGCGGGTTCCCGTCGACGCCACACGTGTGGCAGTTATTCGGACCCAAATTGTAACATTTCGGCATCCACCATCCTTTATAGAGACATTCTATTTTGATTGTGCACCTTTTATTCCACCAAATATCATGCTATTGAAGAAGAGGGACGACCGCCATGCAATGGTGTCGTAGGCAGATTCATTTAGAAGCCACATGTACTTTCATTCATCTCTATATCTCCCAGTGCTTAAATCTTTTAAGTAATAAAGCGTCTCTTTTTAAAAAATCTCTATATCTCCTTTTCTTATGTACTTCGATACTGCTACCAGAGTCACTTCTAACAATTATGGTCTAGGGTTTCGGTTTTCGTGATGATTCTTCTAATATCCTTGGTGTAGCCATTGAATTTTTTAGTTGGGTAAGAGTGGTGTAACGATGATATTAGCCAACTAAGTTTTAATTAATCTCAATCCTCTAGCACAAGGAAGAAAAATACCGTCTTTGATATTTTCTAAGGAGGGGACATACCGCGAGAAACACCCCTGATTGCAAAAAAAAGAAATCCTCACTCCAAAAAAAGGAAACACTAACGCCCACACATGTGGGCGTTCCCCAACTCGCCCACACACCTGGATCGTCGTTCACTGTCTTTTGCACGAATCTTGACACGAAAAGATGGATTTGGTGTGCCACATAGGACAGGGCTGGTGTGTGGGCGTTGGAGAATTTGCCCACACGCTCGCACCACGCTGTTTGCCAGCTGCGCTGTGTGGGCGAACTAGTTTCTGCCCACATAGCTAGCCACCTAGTTCATGCGCGTGTGGGCGAACTGCTTTTCGCCCACACGACACTCCTACGTTGTGGATGGCAACTCAGTTAGGCGAACGTGGCAACTAGATAGACACACATGACAACTCTGATTCTTTGCTAGACGGCAACTGCAGTTGCGCGTACGTGGCAACCAGATAAACACACATGGCAACTGTGATTAACAATACATGGCAATTATGGTTGGACCACACGTGGCAACTAGGTAAACAAACATGACAACTACTGTTTGACCATATGTGATAAGTAGTTATTCACACACGACAACTACGGTTTGATTACACACGACAACTTCCATAAATTAGACATGGCAACTATAATTAACCAAAACGTATAGAGTTGTCATGCTTTTACAACTACACTTGCCATCCCAGATAACTACATCTGCCAACCAGGATGGCAACTAACACTACAAGAAATATGTCAACTTGTGACCACCACTATTGGTCACTGAAAGGTCGCAAATTTCCATTTACGACCTTTTTGTGACCAAAAACAGAAGGTCAAAAGCTGGCCGTCGTAAACTGACTATAGCGACCTTTCTTCTGGAATGGTCAAAGACGTTTATGAGCAAAATATTCCTACTGTGGCGTTTTGGTCACTAGCAACCTCCCCAGGCCACGTAGGCATCCAGCGTGGCAAGCTGATGTGGCACAAGATTCAGTCAGGTCCAATTCAGTTTTCTACATGGGCCTAGCCCAATAATTCAGCCTTTTTTACTGTATATTTTTTCTATGAATTTTGTCTAGCTACATGGGCCTGGCCCAACAATTTGGCCTTTTTTTATATTTTGGGCCATGGCCTTTTTAGTTTTTCAGCATATATTTTTCAATCTGGTCCCACAAGTCAGATGGGTCCCACTTGTCATAATCTCCTATATTTGTCCAACATGTCAAAAATGTGAGCATTGTTTAGATTATTTTCACAAATGGGCCCACTAATTAGGTTTCCATTTCACACGTCTTCAAATCACACAAATAATCAATATTTTAAATAGAACAGAAAAAATGTAGAATTTGTTAGGCCGGGAGCTACTGTACATAGTCTATTACAGTCTGTGCATAGTCTATTACAACCCAGATATGCCTACTATTACAGTACTATAATATTTACAGTTTATTACAGTCAAACAGAACAAATCTTTGCTGCTAGGGCTACACGCCGCTTCGAACATGAAATTTCCTAGGCCTGGAGCTCCTGTAAAAGGGTGAACACAAAGGCATTAGAGTACCATCTTCATTCCTGGAGTAGATATTCAAACCTCCAGGTTTAGTGTATAGACAACCTAGAAAATATATATTTAACAAATTTCACAGAAATGCAGATGTCTATAATGTAATGAAGATGTAATCACAACAACTGATGTATACATGAGAAGCAGCAACTAAAAGAATTCTACAATCTTTCATAGCAAGATATTGTATATTACTGTAGTTCAGATGTATTGCCACACGAAATTCTACAAGACGTCTGAAGTACAGTCATATACAATACATCATAGCAAGCTGACTGGACGAGTTTAGTTTGAACAACCCACTAAATAATTTAGCAATAAGAGCATACAACTACAGCAAAACAGAGCATAATTCAGTTCTAATATGCACAACTAAAACAACTCCAATTTTGGTTTTAATATGTATACAGCACGCATCATTGACCACGGAGCATACGGCCACAGCAAAACAAGGGAGCAATTCAGGGAAAGGAATACTATAGTTGCTTGAGACATGTGCTACTCACTCGAAAGTAATCAGTAACCAACAAGTCAATAAAAGTGTGCAAGTAGGCCACTCTACCCAGTGAGATTAATACACTACAGAATCTATCTAAGACAAGACCACCACCGACATTAAACTATACTACGTTTCTGGACAGCAAACTAAATAGACGGCTGCTCTCAAACCATACATCCAAACGAAGCAAACGAGTACTCTACGGAAACCTTAGAGCATGCTTTACAACTCATATGTAGAGGCCAACTTGAAATTATGAGCATAACAAACTCGTTTTTCAGATAGAAGCTCGCTGCCCAAAACTGTCAGGTAGTGCAGTTTTTTAACTGAACCAAATTTAGTTTACGGAACGGCCAGCAGGCAGTCACTCCGATCCTACAGACTACTCCAAACCATTGCATGCTTTGCAAAAAAAAATACTAGATGAATCTCACTAACAGGAGCACTAGGTGATTAATGGAAGAAGTAATCTGCAGATTACACAATGAACAAGTGAAGGATTTAGATCTCTCCCTGTGGAAGAACTAAGTTCATGAAGACATGCAGCAACAGGAGAAGCCTTGCATCATTGGTTTGGTCGGGTCAACCCCGGAAGGAGCGCCAATGTACATGATCAGCACTCAAGCGGCTCAACCTTCCTATCCCCTACCTCAACTCGACCCGGCCTCAAGGAACCAGCAACACCACTGTACCTGGGTCATATTTAGGTACACAATTAGCTAATATGTCAACATTTAGTTACCATGAAAATAAAACAACGAACTCGGATAGGCATTCGCAGTGTAGTACAGAATGTATCACTCTAACTTTGGGAAATAGTTAGTCTGATGGGTGTCCAGTTTACTTGCATATGACCAACACTAACCAGTATGAGTTCGTTCAATAACTAAAAAGTACTCAATAAATTATACAGAATTTAAAGGATTATTTGTTTTTTTGTGGGCCTTTGATGCTAGAGTAAGAAGATGCAAATGGGTGAATAATACGTAGTGGATAGTGAGATGCCAGATGCAGATATGCTGCTTGAAGTGTACTGTAACCTGAATAGAATCATCATCCCTTGCAAGCATGTTTATCAAAGAAATAACAGTTATGGACAAGGCTGAAATGTGAAGTGTTCAGGATTCAACTTGCTTCCAGAATTATAGAACTAAGGCTGTGAGTGGAACTTGGATAAATTAATAAGATTTAACAATTGCTTTCAGATTCTACTTACTCTCTACTGAATAACTGGAATTACTACTCCAATAAGTAACAACTCCCTAACTCCATCTAGAAGTTGGACACTGACTCTCAGTTATACTGATTCAGTCATAGCTTACATTTAGCTACTTTCAGAAACCAAATCATCATCCAAACGCAAACTGTGTGGCACAGATTTCACGTACCATGTACACATACGGATCCGGGCGGCCACCAGTGCCCGCACAACGCAACCCTCTCTTCTGCTTCAGCAACCTACGAATTCCAAACAGAGAGTCAGCCAACAAATTTCAGAGCATCTTCAGAGATGATAGTTGGATTAGCGGAAGTGTCCTACTCATCAGCGCACAGCCTTTCTAGTTACAGCATTTTCGCCAACGGCATCAAGTCCACCCTCCTCTGCTGGCCCGGCATGGTCGACCTTCCCTTGACACAAGACAAAGACATGGATATGATATGAGATGGATGGAAACCACACAAACAATGGATTTGTTATGGTTCAGATTAAGAAAATATGCAAACCCCTTGATATTTGTTATGGATCTCGCAGCAGCAGCAGCAAAGTATGGCAGAGGAGAGATTTAGAAAAGGGAAAGAGATTGACCTAACCATGGCCTCCACCGAGAGAGGGACGGAAGGAAGGAAGGAAGGGACTTCCATGGCCATGGCCATGGGGATGGTGCTCCTCCTTCACACGTTCCATGGTGATGACCTGCACAAACCAACCGCACGGGTCAGACCAACAAATCCAGAAGAAGATGAGAGGAGGGGAGGGGAGGGGAGGGGCTAGGGTTACGGGAGGAGGATGGGCGTACGTACCTTGTGCGTCATCGAAGATGCTGCAGGGTCGCCGGAGAGAGCTCGACGATGGCGTGGGGGGACCGAAACCCTAGGCGCCGGGGAGGGGTCCTCTGCCGCTGTGCTGCGCTGCGCTGCGTGGTTGGGGAGGGGAGAAGAGCTCCGTCTCCGTCTTCGTCTCCATGGCGGAAGTGCTGGACGGATGGAGCTCGACGACGACGTCTCTGTACCACTCTCCCTCTCCGTATCTCCCGTCCCGAGCCTGGCAGATCTGGCCACAACCTGAATTTGTCGGCTCGATCTGCAGGCTGGGAGAGAAGGAGAGGCCGTCGGCGGCGGGAGATTTGAGGGGGACGAGCTCGCCGGCGACAGCGGCGGCTGATTTGGGGGAACGACAGACAGGGAGAGGAGGAAGATGAGGACGACGAGGAGCCGCGGGGAACGACAGACAGGGAGAGGTAGGGCGTGTCCGTGTGCGTGGAGAAGCAGGGCGAGGTGCGGGCGCCGGAACCCTAGGATGACGACAGCCTGGGTCGGTGGATGGATCCCGGAGCGGAGCAGAGCAGAGGTCGGGGCGGTTGGTGAGGAGGAAGGGGCGGTGGGTAGGGAGTGGAGTGGATCGAGAGGGGGGCCGCGGCGGCGAGGAGATCCAGAAGGAGGAGAAGGTGGGGAAGTGGGGGCGTGGGGGGTTGTGTTAGGGCTAGGTGGGTGAGAGGGTGGGGGGGGCGAGGGCTACCATTGGATCCACGAGCATCCAACGGTGCTTGACGCATGATCCGCATGAGATGGCTATGGCCCAATCAGAATGCAGTACGCGTGTATAACGTTATGACCATTTAGTATTGGACCTTATGACCATTCAAAATTGGTCGTGGTCAAATAAAAATAAAGTGTAAAATCATGTCAGCATTTTAATTTTTATGTTTTGAGTGTCCAAAAGGAATTTTTTGTGTGAAGAAGCTATCAAATATTTGCACGACGTGCATCTTGGATTCCAAACAATGTTGTCTAAGAGAGTTTTCACTTTCTTTGCACGGAAAATTCATTTTTCATTTTCCGAGTGCCCAAAAGGAGGTTTTTTTGTGAAGGAACTACCAAATAATTGTCGCAAAAATAGACCAAATCAATTTTATAAAATATTAGGCCATATATAATGCACAACTGACAAAATGGTTGGGTGAAAAAAGTTTTGATCCACCTCTGATGAAAAAGACAAATTGCCGTCGATTTAGTTGGAAACGGGTCAAATTTGAACTGTAGCTGCCTCATAGTTTGCTTTTTATTTTTTCCAAAAATCATTTCTAGGTAAATAAGTATCTATTTAATCATAGAAGCACCAAAAAAATTCCAAGATTCAACCACTAGCTAGGAACGGTCAAGCCCGCCGTTTCGACCGCATTTTGAAACGGGCATAAAAAATTCAAAAAAAAATAAAAAATTGAAAAACCTTCACATTGTGTCATTATATGTGACCAAGTTTCCAGGAAAAATAATAAACTTGTAATACGGTAATTATTTTAAAAAAGTGTTCTCAGAAATGAGCTATCAAGCGTGAAGATTCATGGCTTTCAAGCCAAATGATCAATCTTATGGCCACATTCATGGAATAATTTATTCAAATGATCTCATATTGTGCACAAGGGTGCATCTTGGAATTCCAAACAATGTTGTCTAAGAGAGTTTTCACTTTCTTTGCACGGAAAATACATTTTTCATTTTCCGAGTGCCCAAAAGGAGGTTTTTTTGTGAAGGAACTACCAAATTATTGTTGCAAAAATAGACCAAATCAATTTTATAAAATACTAGGCCATATATAGTGCACAATTGACAAAATGGTTGGGTGAAAAAAGTTTTGATACACCTCTGGTGAAAAAGACAAATTGCCGTCGATTTAGTTGGAAACGGGTCAAATTTGAACTGTAGCTGCCTCATAGTTTGCTTTTTATTTTTTCCAAAAATCATTTCTAGGTAAATAAGTATCTATTTAATCATAGAAGCACCAAAAAAATTCCAAGATTCAACCACTAGCTAGGAACGGTCAAGCCCGCCGTTTCGACCGCATTTTGAAACGGGCATAAAAAATTCAAAAAAAAAATAAAAAATTGAAAAACCTTCACATTGTGTCATTATATGTGACCAAGTTTCCAGGAAAAATAATAAATTTGTAATACGGTAATTATTTTAAAAAAGTGTTCTCAGAAATGAGCTATCAAGCGTGAAGATTCATGGCTTTCAAGCCAAATGATCAATCTTATGGCCACATTCATGGAATAATTTATTCAAATGATCTCATATTGTGCACAAGGGTGCATCTTGGAATTCCAAACAATGTTGTCTAAGAGAGTTTTCACTTTCTTTGCACGGAAAATACATTTTTCATTTTCCGAGTGCCCAAAAGGAGGTTTTTTTGTGAAGGAACTACCAAATTATTGTTGCAAAAATAGACCAAATCAATTTTATAAAATACTAGGCCATATATAGTGCACAATTGACAAAATGGTTGGGTGAAAAAAGTTTTGATACACCTCTGGTGAAAAAGACAAATTGCCGTCGATTTAGTTGGAAACGGGTCAAATTTGAACTGTAGCTGCCTCATAGTTTGCTTTTTATTTTTTCCAAAAATCAATTCTAGGTAAATAAGTATCTATTTAATCATAGAAACACCAAAAAAATTCCAAGATTCAACCACTAGCTAGGAACGGTCAAGCCCGCCGTTTTGACCGCATTTTGAAATGGGCATAAAAAATTCAAAAAAAATCAAAAAATTGGAAAACCTTCACATTGTGTCATTATATGTGACAAAGTTTCCAGGAAAAATAATAAACTTGTAATACGGTAATTATTTTAAAAAAGTGTTCTCAGAAATGAGCTATCAAGCGTGAAGATTCATGGCTTTCAAGCCAAATGATCAATCTTATGGCCACATTCATGGAATAGTTTGTTCAAATGATCTCATATTGTGCACAAGGGTGCATCTTGGAATTCCAAAAAATGTTGTCTAAGAGAGTTTTCACTTTCTTTGCACGGAAAATTCATTTTTCATTTTCCGAGTGCCCAAAAGGAGGTTTTTTTGTGAAGGAACTACCAAATAATTGTTGCAAAATTGGACCAAATCATTTTTATAAAATACTAGGCCATATATAGTGCACAATTGACAAAATGGTTGGGTGAAAAAAAGTTTTGATCCAGCTCTCGTGAAAAAGACAAATTTCCGCCGATTCAGCTGGAAGCGGGTCAAATTTGAACTGCAGCTGCCTCATAGTTTGCTACTTATTTTTTCCAAAAATAATTTCTAGTTACATAAGGACCTATTTAATCATAAATACATGGTTTGGTGGCGATACGTCGAGGTTTGGGCGGTGGCCGAGGGCCCCAACTCTAGAGCGCGTAAACTCGCATGCCCGTCGCGTGGTCACCGCGTGACCGTAATGTTGCCGTGTGTTCTGGGAGGCCTAGGCATGTCTAGTGGGTTGGGCACTACCCAGGTTGGTGCTAGGAAGAAAATTACAACATAAGATTCTCATGAGGAGACCGATCGATGCTCAAATATGAATTAGCAGCCAAGTGTTTGATTAGCGGTACGGGAAATGCACATGGCCAATGAGCGTGAGTTTTGGCTGAGGATGATCATCTAGTACGGAGAATGTCTTCACAAATTTTTAGCTCAAAAGGAGGATCCTAGGTGGTACTTGCTTTGCAAAGTACCACGCTGGACAAAAATATGAATGTTGAAGCTGGGCTCAAAATAATGAATGGAGTGAGCTGAAATTTTGTGGAGGATGGTTATTTGGGCATAGGAAAGAATTGTAGAAAATTGATACCATTTGGACATGCCAAAGTAGTACTTCCTTCACAATGCTCTTCTATGGACAGAAACTTGGGAAAACTAGTGAGAGAGATTGGATGAACGGAATGAGCTCAGAATTGGTGTAGGTAAGTTACTTAGGTATGGTCATGCGCTGGTAAATTTTCAGATCATTTGGGTAAGCCTAGCTAGTACTTACTTCACAAAGCTTCTCTCGAGGTAGAAACTTTGGAAATTTCCCGAGAAAGATTTACTAGGAAAATTGAGCTGAATATTACCATGTGGCAATGATTTGGGTACGAAAGAGTGCCCGAAAAGTTTGAGGGTAATTGGAGGGGTCTATATAACACTTACTTTGCAACGTGCCAATTTGGCCATAAAATATAAATTGAACCTGGGATCACATAGATGATTTGACTGAGCTGCAATTTGGAGGAGGGTGATAATTTGGGCATATGAAGGAACTGTATAAATTTTATGTCATTTAGAGATATAAAAAAGGTACTTCCTTCACAATGCTTCTAGGTGGACAAAAACTTTGGAAATTTGCCGAGGAAGATTTGCTAGGCAAATGGAGCTGAATTTTGTCATGCGGTAATAATTTGGATAGGAAAGAGTGCCCAAAAATTCCGAGGGCAATCAAGAATATATAAATAGCACTTCCTTCATAAAGTATTGTTGTGAACAGAATAGGAAAATGAATATTCTTGAATTAGTTTTGAACTAGGCAAGGAAGGATTTTTACATATTTGATGAAGATATGCCCCAAAGAATTTATGAGATTTTTTTGGGAATTTTGGGAATGACAGAAATATAGGTTGCTTCACAACCTAGGGTAAAAACTGCCACATGGACATGACACATAGGCAAAACTGATGAGGTGGCGCCTAGTCATAGCAACCCACCACAATTTACAAGGCTATGACCATCTATATTGGTCGTTAACAACTAGAAATAAGGCAGCGGACTAGCGCTGTTAGCTTTATGACCATTTCATGTAAGGAAATTATGATCTTTCTGACCAAAATGGTCGCAATGGTTTAGGGTTTGGAGCCCCTCGAACAGCTTTTGACCAATTGGTCCCAAATGGTCATAAATCTATGACCAATTCTTCCAGGGTCACTGACAGAAGGTCATAAGTTGACATATTTCTTGTAGTGTAAATCATCACCCCTCGGTGTACCTAACGTAGTTGCGCCAGGACGTGTGGGCATTTTTGCGTCGTGCCACACGCACGGGATGGAGATGAGTAGTACTTGTTGGCGTGTGGCACTAAGTAGCCGCGCCCACACGTGTGGGCAATTCTAATGTTCGCTCACACACAACCCGTGTGGCCTGCCTTCTGCTCACACCATACACGGTGTGTGGGCGCATGTCGGATATACCACACGTGTGGCAGTTATCGGCGTCAAAAAAAACTACATGTAGCTCCATGATTGCACGATCTGAAAAAAGGAGTTCCTTGTTTCACCAGAGATCACTACACTTTAATCTGTTTTCTTGTAATCCTCCTACTATGGTACACCCAAGGTTTTGGTTACCGGTCGAAATTTCGAGATTTTGTGCCCCTCGGTAAATCCCCATACAGAGCAAAAAATACCAATTTTTTGAATTTAAACGCTCGATTTATAATAAAGTTCGTAGGATCTAATTAATGCCAAGAGAGTTGGTTCTGATGTGTTGGTAGCAACCTAGTTCCTGTTTTGAGAGGTCTCTGGTTTGAATGTTCGTTCATTCACTTATTTGAATTCAAAATTCAATTATAAAATCCGTTCGAAATATTCTCGGTATTTGTTGGTAACCATGGTAACCACGTTTACCAGTCCCTCGGTAAAATTGCCTCATTCGGTAACCAAAATCTTGGGTACACCATGAATTCTATGTTTCAATCTGTAGCTGCCACATCACAATCTAACGGATGTTCGTCTACAAATGGATGCATGTGTCCGAATGGTTACTGAGAGATACTTGCAGCACACTGTGGGGTGTTGTCTATTTCGTAAGAGAACCTGATCTAACCACAAGTTGTGATAACATCTATCATAGTCATTATTTAGAACCATATGTATGTATCCCACTATTAAAGGTTAAATCTCTTCTCAATTCCCCTCTTTCTAAATAGCTAGTTCTACACTTTGCCTACTCCATCCTGGCTAGAGTTGTTTCTATGGAAGGGTGTGAGAAGTGATAAGGGAAAGCAAGGGCCAGCTTTTCTCCATTGCACCGGAGCAATGGCAGTTGATATCCTTTTATAACTTCTGATCCCGAGTATGTACTTTTCTTTGTTTCCTGTCATACAACTTAAACTATAATACAATGATTTTTTGTGGGTTCTCTAATGCACCGACATGAGAAGAAATTCGGTTGGTAGAACAGTGAATGACTCTTTCATAGTAAATTCACTCCGCAGTAGTTCTTTAGCTAATAGAAGGGCTGCCCATACTACAACGTGCATGTTTCTACCTCTCTTCAGTGCAACTAGTCAATCAGGAACCAAATGATGCTCGTGAATTTTGTGGCCCTATGTAAATGGAGGAAAATAGTGATCACCAGCAGTCATGTAGAGAAGAACGTGCAATAACTAGCTTATAGCCCGTTTGTTGAAGTGGGGACTTGGATATTCTAGTGCTTCAACATCAATCTTTTTCGACATATACAAATACCCACCCTAGATTTTGATAAGA
Source organism: Triticum timopheevii (assembly GCA_963921465.1). Classification (NCBI taxonomy): domain Eukaryota; kingdom Viridiplantae; phylum Streptophyta; class Magnoliopsida; order Poales; family Poaceae; genus Triticum; species Triticum timopheevii. The sequence continues at coordinate 49,589,528 of OY997271.1, forward strand.
TTTAATTTAATTTGAGTATGAATATGAGAGGCGAGAAAAGTTTTGATTTAGTTAAAATTTTAATAAGATATAGTTTGATTTAGTACCTACCAACTCCCATTAATAATAGATGGAGGAAATATACGGAAACCCAAAATTTCAGTTAACAATAAGTTCAGCGTGTGCCTACAGCTGGTAAGTATTTTGACCAACCAACACTCCATCTATGTTGATTTGACTCAGAGAAGCAGAAGCAGTCACCACGCCAACCATAAACTTGTTTGATCTTCTCCTAGTGATTTCTTGTTGGCCACTCAGCATTCAGACAAGCTGGTGATCCTCCAATCTGATTCTTCGAATGCATTGGCAGTACTCTTAGGCGACACTCTTTCAAGATCAGTCTATGGTCATTTAGATGCAGAGATTAAAGCTCACATGGTTGTTAGGGAGTTTGTTCCTCGTAAAATTTGTAGAGAGGAAAATAGGGTAGCACATCTTCTGGCACATTATAGCCGTACCAAGTGTTCCACTGTGCTATGGTTGAACTCAAATCCTCCATGTTGGGAGGAGCGGTTGTCTCGAGATTATAACCCTATAATTTTAGAATAAACTCCTTTTTACCCCGCAAAAAGAAAAGTACATACGTACACACGGAATGATGAACAGGAGTGTGGCTGAGGAATTCCTTCTCGTTGTGGTCGTGTCTTTTCTTGAGTAGCTACCTCAACGTGATACTAAAAGTCCGTCGGCCGATCATCATCAAACGCCCCTTAAAGCAGCTTGTTCTGAAGCCGGCGAGCCTACGATTCTCTTGGCCCCCGGGAGGATGGACTGCCTTGTCTGTGGATGACAACTCATTCCTCAACAAAGACAGCTCGGCGGGCCTCGTCAGTATGACCCTGCGGGATGACAAGGGTGCCATAATTTTTGGGGCATACAGACGTCCTTAATACTGCAAAGATGCATTAGGGGCATCTCCAATGCTGATTCAAAAAATTGTTCTGGCATCCATCCGCGGACATGGATGCAGGAACCAACCATCAATCACTGCCCGCATATATTTCAACCATTTTTTAAACAAACAGGATGAAATTCATGTAAATACAACGGATTCTATAGAAGCCCGGCAAAAACATTCACATTTTGGACATATTTAAACTAGAAAAGGTAAACCTATGTGCACGTCTAGCAGCGTGGAGCTCCATTGTCACGACAGGGATATCTACACTAGTCTACAGCCAGCCGTTGCGGATCCTTTGTGTTCCCCATGTACGACTGCCCGCTCATCGAAAGTGCACGTTGTTGTTTGAGTGATCGAGGTGAAACGATACAACACCTTTTCATTGACTGCCCTCTCGCCAAGTTGCTTTGGCGCACCATTCATATAGCCTTCAATATTACTACTCCAGACAGCATTGAAACATTATCTGGGACGCGGTTAACTGGAGTAGAGTAAGCTATTGCGACACAGATTCGGATAGGAATATGTGCTTTATTATGGGCAATATAGAACTGCAGGAATGATATGATCTTTAACAGACAAAATATTTTAAATTCTTGCAGCTCATCTTCAGAGCTACGGCTTGGATCCATACGTGGTCGTTACTTACTCCTACGGACTCCATGGGAGCTTATGGTTACTAGGTGCAACCGTTGACAGATGGTAGCGCGGGGTATCTTCAACCGGTTTGGATGGCGACCCATTAATAGGATAGGTGTCTAGGCATCATATCCTGTTTTTATGCCGGTTGTGGCCTTTTTAATTCAGACTTTTTGTTTTTTTGCTCTGTTTATGAGCTGAACTATTTCCAAACTTTGTGTTTGGTTGAAACGTTTTAATAATATGGATGTATGCATTTGTCGGATGCAGAGGCCGGGGTGATCTTCCTTCTAAAAAAAACACCATATGTTTGGTTGCGCCGCTCGTTGGAGTGGGAAAGGGGGTGCTTCAACCGGAGGGAAGGGGGGCCATCCGCTTTCGTGAAGCATGGATCGGTGTTAGTTTGTGGGGCGGGGGACGACGGTGTTCCGCGAGAGAGGGTGAGACACCGGCTGTGTATATCAGTGATGCACCGGCTGTGGCCTTCCTGGGGCTCAAGCAGCAGCGGTCTTCCATGATCTACTTTTCCTTGATGTTGGCGGTGGCCGCCGCCCGTCGCCTCGTCAATCTCCAAGCCGGCTTCTTTCTCTGTCGGCAGAGCGTAGTTCCGCGAATGTTGCCGACGGATGGCTCGGCGTCTGGCCTCGTCCACCGCAACCACGATGCTCATTCCACTGTGTTGGCTTGGAGCAACTCGCCACTCCTCCGAGTGCTGGTTTGGAGCAGCGAGTTGTTGAACCAGGCGCCGGCTTGTGGCGGTCACTTCCTCCGTCGGGCTTGGCTGGGAGGTGCAGCAACGTGTTGCCTGGCTCGTATCCAGCGGGCTCGGTGGGCCACCTAGCCTATTTTTATACCTGGGAGCTGTTCTTCTTGCTCGCCGGATGCCATGGAAAGGTGGAGGAAATGGTGGAAGGAGGAGATCGGGAGCAGAGGAGTGGCATGATTCATGCCTAGCGTCAGGTCTCCTTTAAATAATGGGCAGGCGCGAGGAGCTTGCCCGACGTTGTGTTTAATGACGGCCGACTTATGAACGGACGGTTAACCGGAGTAGGTTTCTTGGCACACGCGCGAGTTTAATGGAGCCGTTTGAATGCGGCGAGGAGACGTGTTCAACCAGGTGTGTAGCAGGCGACGCTCTTTCGGCCAGCGCCAATGAAAGGTCGCGTCCACTGTAGGCCGGCTTCAATGCGGAGCACCCGCTCTACACTGGCATGAATGTAGACAGCTGATGCCGAGAGGGAAAGCGCGCGGGTGAGGGAGGAGAATTTTGGGTGTGTCAGGGTGGTCATAATAGGGTGTGGCTGCTTTTCAGATGCCCGTAAAACCCCCCTTAGTATGTCTTCGATTTACGAGAGAAAGTGCTTCCAGACCGTCCTGCAGACCGATGCAGGACCGCGTTTGGACGGCAAACCACGTTCGGACCGTGCGTTCCGAACAATTATGGACGGTTTGAGAGGCATTGGAGATAACTTAAGTCTGAAATACATGGCATTTTGGAGGGAATCGGTCTCGCTATCCAAACGATCGAACCTGCCGATGAAGCTCCAGTTTGATTGCGCCCATTGCACTGTCGGCCATCATGGACGGCTCCTTGGACAGGTATGCTTATGGCTATTTGGTTGCTGTGATCAGGCGCTTGATGGAAGATCAGGTATTTACTCACGCAATTTTTACTCGTGAATATAGTAGGGTTGCACATTGCTTAGTTAACTTTTAGCGTAGTGGAAAGGCACTATGTGCTTAACGACCTTTCTAGTTGTGCTGCTGAACTTTTCACTCTCAATTGTAACTCTATAATCATGGAATGAATACCCTAACTATCCGGCGCAAAAAAAAATAGTGTAGACAAAAAATTCCTTCTCATGGTGGTACCGATATATCTTTGTATTTTGACTTTTGAAGTGTGGTACTGCTATATATATGACCCTTTTTGTTTTGTTCGGTTTTGTATATAGGTTTCTTTTTACTGTCATTTTATACATAGGTTGTGAATCAGAATCTTGCTTGTCCAGCCCAACCCTTTTTATATATATTGTTTCCCAAACACTAGCCCAACCAAATGCCGCCTAACCCGGGCACTTTTTTTCCAGGGTTTTATTGATCATAATGCCCCCTAACCCAGGCACGGCTACCTCTCAACTACTGTGAGACGGTAGCTCACCTCTCAAGGGAAACCATTAGTAGGCCGGCCCACTACTGGTATGTCACCTTCTCTATTTTGGTAAACTTCGTGTGTTATTTCCTTTGTTCCTTGTTTCCTCTTGCCTTTTTAACGTTTTGTTTACATTTTGTTTCTTTTAATAATTCTAAATAGATACTCCAAAATTTGAAAACATAAAAGACAATGGTTAATTCTGGCCAGATTGGCCACAAGACGACGTGTATATGGTCCATACTTTCTAAAACCAATTTTGACGGTGATATGTGGACCCTTTGGCTCTAATTTGACTCCTAACTCGAGAAATCACATCTCTGGTAAAAATTACGGGGCACCCTACAAAGCATATGTAGTGAACCGCCAAACTTATGTACTGTTGTCTAGAAACTAATAATAAGCTAACTATATTTTTAAATAAAAATATTACTCCAAAACTGTGCTAAATGTGCGTGAATTAATATGGATCGGAAGGAGTACTAGATTTGTGATGAGAAATACTTGTATCCATGACTGCTATACATGGTACTGGTTTTTCTGGAGGGCTATTAAACGGGAGATATGCGTCCATTCTGTATATGAAATATGTATGGATGAGCGAGTCATTTTGAACAAATACCAACAATAGTGCACTTGTATCCATGACTATGGGCTAGTTTGGTTCGCTTCCACGCTTGAAAATGCCTGGCCTAGAGCCTCCCGGCATGCTGCCTGGTCTTTGTTTGGTTGAAGGCCAGAAAAAATTGGAGCAAGCCTGGCCTAGGCTGCCCAGGCAAATAATTAGCCTACCAGGCGTCCCTTTTGGGTTGCCTGGATGAGACGGCGTGACTAGCCTGGTACTAATCCGGCTGTTTGCATGCAGGTTTGGGGCAGGTTATCAGTCTTCTATATTTTTTAACCCCCTAGTGACCTTCCAGGCTCAGGTCACGTTCCAAACAGCAATCGGGCGAGGCTGCCTCGCCAGGCTAGAAATATCAAAACCTCAGGCCCAGGCCAGGCAGAACTTTCACCCAGGCACATGGCCCAGGGCAGCAACCAAACTGACCCTATGTTCTCGCATGACAAATATGTGCGGATCATATACGACAGACATCGTAATCGTGTACGAGTCACATCCGCAGATGTCGTTCTGCTGCATTGTTCCACCAGCAAGGCCACCCTCCTGTTTCGTGGATCATTTGAAGAGTAAGAATACACGAATCTCGCGGACTTTCTTCCTGTCCTTATTGGACTATATTGCAGACGCCCGTCTCCCGATAGACGGCATGTGACTCTGTTCTATTAATTCCTGATTCCTCTCATTCTCATTAGTTAAGGTTCTACGCTTCATGAGCTTCCTTACTACTCACACTTTCTCGCAGATATCTATAGATGTATTTCTGTGAAAGAGCATGGAAAGCGAGAACTGAGAATGACAATAACGATGGCTTGCTCCCTTTTATTCCCCAAATGCCCAATTCTCATTGATTACACCACCAAACTGCCCCATTCCATAGGGTAGTATTATTTGTGAGATGCTTTACTTTTACCTGGATTTTCTAGTATGTCTGTATTTTTTTCCCTGATTAAAATGTCCTGTACTTGCTTAGGGCAGTAAAACTGAAACATTTCCCTGCCACCTAACATCCTCTTTAAATTTGGCCTTCCTTTTTTTGTGATTGATGCGTTCTTGGCCAGCAGATCTATGGCTTAGTTCGGCCTACACCGCGGGTTCTAATTCCTGGGCGAGAACTCCTAAGGGCTGCTACCCTTGATGGAAAATCGGAGCCCTCTCGTAAACTAGGCCTCTTGTCCGGACCCGTTTAGCCCCACAAAAGGCCACACGATCAGTCTCTGTCCCTCTAAAATGAACAAAAAACACAAAAACACCACAATAATGGCATCATTAGCAAAATTAAATTTTGATACAAAGCACTAAACACAACTTGATCGAAACTTTGACGTGGCAGATGGCTGACACGGCAAAGAGGTAAGAGCGCTGAGGTAACGAACGTTAACGGCTCGGTCAAACCGCGACCCTTTTGCATCAAAAAATGACCAAGTTAACCCCGCTGCTATCCCTCGACGCGCATAGCCCTTTTGCCGGTGCTGCCCGCCCATGAATATACTGATCGACGAGGCCATGCGGGGCCTCAAGCTAAGTCACGTGCCCGCGTCATTGTGCGCCAGATGTGGCCGAGGATGGGTTCGAACCAGTTGAACGTTCGGCCGGGCCGCTCCGAGGCCTTCGCCCGGAGACCCGCGACGAAGTTATTGGTGAAGTTTATTGCCCTTGGTGAAGTTTAATAAAGTAATTTACACTACTAGTTTGTTACTAGGGAACCAAAGCAATGTCAGTCGCAAGTGACAAATACAGAACATCAAGGAACCTGAAAGCTCTCATAGGACTCTCACAGGGTAGCTCCGTAAAAAAGGATCAAGAGGAATAGTGACTCGTGATTAACGACTCGGGATCTAGCTCTACCGCCGCATCCTTCCTTTGCCGCCACCTCACCGAGACCCCCCTTCCTCCCACCGCCGCACCTTCCTCTCCTTGCCGCCACCACAGGCACCCTCCAGCAAAGTCCGGACGGCTCCGAGAAGGCAGTAGCATGGCCCTTATCTGGGTGCTCAACGCAGGTACAACGGCTACGATCCATGGATCAAGGACAGCGGTCCCTTTGGTGAAGCTTTTCCGTTCGGTGGCATGGTGGGGCTGGCGGGCTGCCGGAGGTCGACTTCTGTGGCCGGCGGCCACCGGCAGGTTCGCGCAATGGCAGCGAAGCCTCGGCGGCTAACGGCATCGTTTTTTCCACTGCTTACTGTCTCGTCTAGGTGCGCTTTAATCTCGCCGTACTTGGTCATGCTTGATAGCTAGCCAGTGATTGTTTTGTGGGTGGAGCGGAAGGTGGGGATTCAGATCGAGTTAATTCCTTGGTCAGTTACAACTGGCCACGACGAAGACAACGCCCACGTGTGTCGACATTCTTCTTGAGGACGTCGTTCGGGCCTGCCCTACCTCTTCCCACCTCACAGCTTCTCGGGTGAAAACTCTAACTGCGTGGTTGGTGACGGTGCTCAAGCATCGTGTCCTTCCTGAAAGAGTCGTCGTGAAAGCTTTGTGCCGTTGGGCACCGTTCGGGTTTGTTGGCAGGTTTAGATGGCGTGCCCCTCTTCCTCCATGTGGCATCTGTTTCGGGGGAAACCCTAGATCTGGGTCTTCCCGATTGGATGATGACAGAGACTATTGGGACGTTTGCCCTCCTAAGGGCATTGTTTTGGAGCAAGGGTTCCCTAGAGGGGCCTATAGTTGGAGCGGTGTTGCATCTACTGTGTTGGACGTGGTTTGACGGATGCGCGCAAGCTAGTGGCGTTGTCTAGCGTCATGGTGACGTCGACAACAGATGGGCCTATCAAGGTCTACGCAATGATCACTCCTGAAGATGGGATGGCGGAAGACGGTGGCGGCGGATCCTACAACATGCGCATGCGGTCCGCGTTGTGGGATGTCTGGACCGGTTGGTGTTCTCAACTTGCCAGGCGGGCGGGTTCTTGAGACCGCTGGATTAGATGGTGTTCGTTGATACGGTCAGTGCACATTTTTAGATTTGTAGGTGTAGCCACTTTGTTTGTCTCCAAGGTCGGTTTAGGTTGATCTTTGTATTTATTTGTCAGACTTTGCTAAATGACTTAATAAAGATATGCATGCATCATTTTCATGCAGAAGTCTAGGATAATCCTCCTTTTCAAAAAAAGAAACTTCAAATATGCCTACAGTTTTGCACGTGTCCACAACGCTAGCAATGGAAGGCAAAGAAATAGCTACAGTCTAGACTCTGAACGAAATGGCGGGACGTTTCTGCCCAGTCAAAGGCTCCGCAAGATTAGGAGGACATGGCGTGCATCCAGATGAAGTCTATCCTGGCATGCATGCTGGAGGAGTTTGAGCTGGCGGTGGATGGAGCTTCGACGGCGGCACGAGGCATCGCTGACGTTGCGGATGATGGACGGGCTCCCAATTAATCACAGGATTAAGGAAAGAGGAAGGTGAGCGTTTGTATTGAAATGAACCGCAGATTTTGATGGCAACAGCACCTGTACAGTAACTACACGACTGCAGACGAGCCGAACCCTTCCTAGAGCTTCCCACCTGCTCTTTGGTGGCTAGAGATGGGTGTCGTACTCGCACCTGATGTTTCTTTGCATTTCAACTTGTGATTTAAGGCCATCCACAAGTAAATAGAGAGCTAGATCTAACCTTAAACACAACCGAGTAGATGGTTCTTTGGTGGCTACAGGTTGGTGTTGTACTTGCACCTGATGCTTCTTTGCGTTTGCAACTTGTCATTCAGGCAGATACACCAGTATATAAAGAACTAGAGCCAGCCTAAAACACAAACTAATACTCCCTCCGTCCCAAAATTCTTGTCTTACATTTGTCTAGATACATATGTACGTAATACTTAATCATGACTTGATACATCCGTATTTAGACAAATCTAAGACAAGAATTTTGGGACGGAGGAAGTAGATGATTGCTTGAAATCCAAGCGTGGTTTATTCGAACAATCATTTATCCTTGATCCCTCTCATTCCCATTAGCAAGATTATCAACTTCCGCTTGATTCACTCTTTTATATATGTACTTCTATAGAAGGCCTGCTGTAGAAAGGGATAAGTACGAATGATACACTCTTGGTCACCTGCTCCCTTTTATCTGCAACACGGTCCTCCTTGATTGCAGCACCAAATTCTATAGTTTCACCTGTTGTTATGCGCACATCATAGCTACATTTATAGGAACATACTTCATATTCATAGTACTACCTCCGTCTTGATTTATAAGTCTCCTTTGTATTTTGTGCCAAACTTTGACTAGAGATTTAACTAATAAAATATTCATGCATGTGATAAAAAGTTGTATCATTGAATTTGTATTTGAACATTGTTTCCAATTCTATACTTTCTATAACATGGATTAACATTTTGTTAGTTAATTTTAAAATCAAAATTTGGCACACAATACGAAAAGGACTAATAAACCAGGACGGAGGTAGAACGCTGCAAAGATTACATTGTATGAAATACGGGAGCAATTATTAATGAACTTTGCTAAGTTACATTGTATGAATTATTAATGCACTGCATACTTGATAACATACATAATTTATCAAGTATGCAGTGCATTAATTATCATGCTACTTTACACAAAATTTATCGGTGGTATATTTTCATCAACTATTTACCGGGACAAAGTTACCGTGGTGTTTGTAACTAACTTATCAGGTCGGCGATACGTATAGTACCATGTTATTTATAGAGAAGTTATCGAGGAATGTTTTGAACAACTTTTCCCCTGCATCACAATTAATGTGAATGTTTGTATCTAAGCAATCAGGTCTGATAACCGTATATTATCATGCTATCTACACAAAAGTTACCAGAGGTATGTTTCAATAACCTTTTTCCCTAAGTCAAAAGTTACCATGGTGTTTTCTATGTAAGTTATCATATCTTTGGTGAGTATATTACCATGCTATCTACATAAAAGTTACCGGTGTATGTTCCAACAGCTTTTTTCCTGGGGTGAAAGATGCGTGTTTGTATGAAAGTTATTATGTGTGCGGTGTGTAAAGTACCAATGTTGTTTACACATAGGTTATCGAGTTAAGTTTCTAAGTTATCACGTTGGTTGCACATAACTTATCAGGTTTGCGGCGAGTAAAACACCATGTTATTTACACACAAGTTACTGATATGTTTCAACAACTTTTTTCCTCGGGTCAAAAGTTATCGTAATGTTTACACATCAGTTATCCGGTATATGATGCACACATTACAATGCTCTATACAGATGAGGTATTGGGGTATGTTTTAGCACTTTTGTTTTCATCGGATCGAAAGTTACTATGGACTTTAATTAAGGCCATTAATTTGCAATTTTTATTGCGAGAATTAATTGGAAGACAAAATAAAGTAAGATTAAAAATTGATGAAACAGACGCCATACACGTAAGATGTGAGTGTGCTCCAGCATGCATGATTTGTGTCTTTAGCATGTGTGTTAAATTGATGAAACAGACGCCATGCACGTTAAATTGATGAAACAGACGCCATGCACGTAAGATGTGAGTGTGCTCCAGCATGCATGATTAGTGAAAGCATACTAGTGTCTCTAGCATGCTCCTAATTGAAGATAGCATGGTAACTTTTGACCCGAAGAAAAAAAGTTGTTGAAAAAGACGGAGAATACCATGTGGACCCTGAGTTTATATATAATTAGGATATTATATTGTAAGAGATAATTATATTGTATATATGTAGCCAGTAGCGATCGGATAGATATACGAGAACTTGTTGTTCGACCAACCTCTCAGAGAAGGAGAGGTGGTCGATATCACTTCTCTCTGTATGCATATGTTCATGACGATCTTCTGTTTCCTTCATATGCTTACTAGATAGTGTGTCTAGTCCTCTCTATACGTATAGTACGCGGCGCGACCAAGCACGAAGATAAGAGAGGACACTTCTCTCTATTAATTAGCTAGCTAACACAATATATGAAACACCTAAATTAACCGCCAAAAACCCCCTAACCCCCCCCCCCCCCCTAAAAAAACAAAAACACTAGCCCCTGAAATGCTGACGCATGGATGCCTATTGGTCCCGCTTGGTGCCACAAACAGGGACCAAAGGGCCTCCTGCCTGGGCTCGCCGCACCGGCCACGTGGAGGTCCATCAGTCCCGGTTTGTATAAGAACCGGGACTAAAGTGTTGGGGAACGTTGCAGAAAATTAAAAATTTTCCTACGGTTTCACCAAGATCCATCTATGAGTTCATCTAAGCAACGAGTCAAGGGAGTAAGTTTGCATCTACATACCACTCGTAGATCGAGTGCGGAAGCGTTCAACGGGATGGTGATGATGGAGTCGTACTCGCCGTGATTCAGATCACCGATGACCAAGTGCTGAACGGACAGCACCTCCGCGTTCAACACACGTACGGGACGGGAGACGTCTCCTCCTTCTTGATCTAGCAAGTGGGAAGGAGAGGTTGATGATGATCCAGCAGCACGACGGTGTGGTGGTGGATGCAGCAGAACTCCAGCAGGGCTTCGCCAAGCAACTACGTGAGGAGGACGAGGTGTAGCAGGGGGAGGGAGGCGCCAAAGCACAGGGTGCGGCTGCCCTCCCCCCTGCCCTCCTTTATATAGGCCTCCAGGGGGGCGCCGGCCCTGGGAGATTCAATCTCCCAAGGGGGCGGCGGCCAGGGGGTTGAGTGCCCCCCAAGGCATGTGGTGCGCCCCCCACCCTAGGGTTTCAACCCTAGGCGCAGGGGGTGGACCTAGGGGGGCGCACCAGCCCACTATGGGCTGGCTCCCCTCCCACTTCAGCCCACGGGGCCCTCCGGGATGGGTGGCCCCACCCGGTGGACCCCCAGGACCGTTCCGGTGGTCCCGGTACATTACCGGGTGACCCCGAAACTTTCCCGATGGCCGAAATACCACTTCCTATATATAATTCTTTACCTCCGGACCATTCCGAAACTCCTCGTGATGTCTGGGATCTCATCCGGGACTCTGAACAACATTCGGTATGCTGCACACTCATATTCATACAACCCTAGCGTCACCGAACCTTAAGTGTGTAGACCCTACGGGTTCGGGAGACACGAGACATGACCGAGACGACTCACGGGCAATAACCAACAGCGGGATCTGGATACCCATGTTGGCTCCCACATGCTCCTCGATGATTTCATCGGATGAACCACGATGTCGAGGATTCGATCAAACCCCGTATACAATTCCCTTTGTCAATCGGTACGTTACTTGCCCGAGACTCGATCGTCGGTATCCCAATACCTTGTTCAGTCTCGTTACTGGAAAGTCACTTTACTCGTACCGTAATGCATGATCCCATGACCAAACACTTGGTCACTTTGAGCTCAATATGATGATGCATCACCGAGTGGGCCCAGAGATACCTCTCCGTCATACGGAGTGACAAATCCTAGTCTCGATCCGTGTCAACCCAACAGACACTTTCGGAGATACCTGTAGTGCACCTTTATAGTCACCCAGTTACGTTGTGACGTTTGATACACCCAAAGCACTCCTACGGTATCCGGGAGTTACACGATCTCATGGTCTAAGGAAGAGATACTTGACATTGGAAAAGCTTCTAGCAAACGAACTACACGATCTTGTGCTATGCTTAGGATTGGGTCTTGTCTATCACATCATTCTCCTAATGATGTGATCTCGTTATCAACGACATCCAATGTCCATAGCCAGGAAACCATGACTATCTGTTGATCACAACGAGCTAGTCAACTAGAGGCTCAGTAAGGACATATTGTGGTCTATGTATTCACACGTGTATTACGATTTCCGGATAATACAGTTATAGCATGAATAAAAGACAATTATCATGAACAAGGAAATATAATAATACTTTTATTATTGCCTCTAGGGCATATTTCCAACAGTCTCCCACTTGCACTAGAGTCAATAACCTAGTTACATTGTGATGAACCGAACACCCATAGAGTTCTGGTGTTGATCATGTTTTGCTCGCGAGAGAGGTTTAGTCAACGGATCTGCGACATTCAGATCCGTATGTACTTTGCAAATATCTATGTCTCCATCTTGAACATTTTCACGGATGGAGTTGAAACGACGCTTGATGTGCCTGGTCTTCTTGTGAAACCTGGGCTCCTTGGCAAGGGCAATAGCTCCAGTGTTGTCACAGAAGAGTTTGATCAGCCCCGACGCATTGGGTATGACTCCTAGGTCGGTGATGAACTCCTTCACCCAAATTGCTTCATGCGCTGCCTCCGAGGCTGCCATGTACTCCGCTTCACATGTAGATCCCGCCACGACTCTCTGTTTGCAGCTGCACCAGCTTACTGCTCCACCATTCAACATATACACGTATCCGGTTTGTGACTTAGAGTCATCCAGATCTGTGTCGAAGCTAGCGTCGACGTAACCCTTTACGACGAGCTCTTCGTCACCTCCATAAACGAGAAACATGTCCTTTGTCCTTTTCAGGTACTTCAGGATATTCTTGACCGCTGTCTAGTGTTCCTTGCCAGGATTACTTTGGTACCTTGCTACCAAACTTACGGCAAGGTTTACATCAGGTCTGGTACACAGCATGGCATACATAATAGATCCTATGGCTGAAGCATAGGGGATGACACTCATCTCTTCTTTATCTTTTGCCGTGGTCGGGGACTGAGTCGAGCTCAATCTCACACCTTGTAACATAGGCAAGAACCCCTTCTTGGACTGATCCATTTTGAACTTCTTCAAAATCTTATCAAGGTATGTGCTTTGGGAAAGACCTATGAGGCGTCTCGATCTATCTCTATAGATCTTGATGCCTAATATATAAGCAGCTTCTCCAAGGTCCTTCATTGAAAAACACTTATTCAAGTAGGCCTTAATGCTATCCAGAAGTTCTATATCATTTCCCATCAAGAGTATGTCATCTGCATATAATATGAGAAATGCTACACAGCTCCCACTCACTTTCTTGTAAACGCAGGCTTCTCCATAAGTCTGCATAAACCCAAACGCTTTGATCATCTCATCAAAGCGAATGTTCCAACTCCGAGATGCTTGCACCAGTCCATAAATGGACCGCTTGAGCTTGCATACTTTGTTAGCGTTCTGAGCATCGACAAAACCTTCCGGCTGCATCATATACAGCTCTGCCTTAAGATGTCCGTTAAGGAATACCGTTTTGACGTCCATCTGCCATATCTCATAATCATAGTATGCAGCAATTGCTAACATGATTCGGACGGACTTCAGCTTCGCTATGGGAGAGAATGTCTCGTCGTAGTCAATCCCTTGAACTTGTCGATAACCCTTAGCGACAAGTCGAGCTTTATAGATGGTAACATTACCATCCGCGTCTGTCTTCTTCTTGTAAATCCATTTGTTTTCTATCGCTCGCCGATCATCGGGCAAGTCTGTCAAAGTCCATACTTTGTTTTCATACATGGATTCTATCTCGGATTTCATGGCTTCAAGCCATTTGTTGGAATCTGGGCCCGCCATCGCTTCTTCATAGTTTGAAGGTTCACCGTTGTCTAACAACATGATTTCCAGGACAGGGTTGCCGTACCACTCTGGTGCAGAATGTCTCCTTGTGGACCTACGAAGTCCAGTAGCAACTTGATCCGAAGTACCTTGATCATCATCATTGTTTTCCTCTTCAGTTGTTGTGGGCATCACAGGAACATTTTCCTGAGCTGCACCACTTTCCTGTTCGAGAGGTAGTACTTCATCGAGTTCTACTTTCCTCCCACTTACTTCTTTCGAGAGAAACTCTTTTTCCAGAAAGCATCCGTTCTTGGCAACAAAGATATTGCCCTCGGATCTTAAGTAGAAGGTATACCCGACAGTTTCCTTAGGGTATCCTATGAAGACACATTTTTCCGACTTGGGTTCGAGCTTTTCAGGTTGAAGTTCTTGACATAAGCATCGCATCCCCAAACTTTTAGAAACGACAGGTGAGGTTTCTTCCCAAACCATAATTCATACGGTGTCGTCTCAACGGATTTAGACGGTGCCCTATTTAAAGTGAATGTAGCTGTCTCTAGAGCGTATCCCCAAAATGATAGCGGTAAATCGGTAAGAGACATCATAGACCGCACCATATCCAATAGAGTGCGATTACGACATTCGGACACACCATTACGCTGAGGTGTTCCAGGCGGCGTGAGTTGTGAAACGATTCCACATTTCCTTAAGTGTGTGCCAAGTTCGTGACTTAAATATTCTCCTCCACGATCTGATCGTAGGAACTTTATTTTTCGGTCACGTTGATTCTCCACTTCATTCTGAAATTCCTTGAACTTTTCAAAGGTCTCAGACTTGTGTTTCATTAAGTAAACATACCCATATCTACTCAAGTCATCAGTGAGAGTGAGAACATAACGATATCCTCTGCGAGCCTCAACGCTCACTGGACCGCACACATCGGTATGTATGATTTCCAACAAGTTGGTTGCTCGCTCCATTGTTCCGGAGAACGGAGTCTTGGTCATTTTGCCCATGAGGCACGGTTCGCATGTGTCAAATAATTCATAATCAAGAGACTCTAAAAGTCCATCAGCATGGAGCTTCTTCATGCGCTTGACACCAATGTGACCAAGGCGGCAGTGCCACAAGTATGTGGGACTATCGTTATCAACTTTACATCTTTTGGCATACACACTATGAATATGTGTAATATTACGCTCGTGAATCACGTGATTCATTAAGAATAAACCATTGACCATCGGAGCATGACCATAAAACATATCTCTCATATAAATAGAACAACCATTATTCTCGGATTTAAATGAGTAGCCATCTCGTATTAAACGAGATCCTGATACAATGTTCATGCTCAAACTTGGCACTAAATAACAATTATTAAGGTTCAAAACTAATCCCGTAGGTAAATGTAGAGGCAGCGTGCCGACGGCGGTCACATCGACTCTGGAACCATTCCCGACGCGCATCGTCACCTCGTCCTTCGCCAGTCTTCGTTTATTCTGCAGCTCCTGCTTTGAGTTACAAATATGAGCAACGGCACCGGTATCAAATACCCAGGAGTTACTACGAGTACTGGTAAGGTACACATCAATTACATGTATATCAAATATACCTTTGGTGTTGCCGGCCTTCTTATCCGCTAAGTATTTGGGGCAGTTCCGCTTCCAGTGACCCTTCCCCTTGCAATAAAAGCACTCAGTCTCAGGCTTGGGTCCATTCTTTGACTTCTTCCCGGTAACTGGCTTACCGGGCGCGGCAACATCCTTGCCGTCCTTCTTGAAGTTTTTCTTGCCCTTGCCCTTCTTGAACTTAGTGGTCTTATTGACCATCAATACTTGATGTTCTTTCTTGATTTCAGCCTCTGCTGACTTCAGCATTGAGAACACTTCAGGAATGGTCTTCACCATCCCCTGCATGTTGTAGTTCATCACAAAGTTCTTGTAGCTTGGTGGGAGCGACTGGAGGATTCTGTCAATGACCGCCTCATCAGGGAGGTTAATGTTCAGCTGAGTCAGGCGGTTGTGCAACCCAGACATTTTGAGTATGTGCTCACTGACAGAACTGTTTTCCTCCATCTTACAACTATAGAACTTGTCGGAGACATCATATCTCTCGACCCAGGCATGAGCTTGGAAAACTAGTTTCAGCTCTTCGAACATCTCATATGCTCCGTGATGCTCAAAACGCTTTGGAGCCCCGGTTCTAAGCTGTAAAGCATGCCGCACTGAACGAGGGAGTAATCATCAGCACGAGACTGCCAAGCGTTCATAACGTCTTGGTTCTCTGGGACGGGAGCGTCACTTAGCGGTCCTTCTAGGACATATTGTTTCCTGGCAGCTATGTGGATGATCCTCAGGTTCCGGACCCAGTCCATATAGTTGCTGCCATCATCTTTCAGCTTGGTTTTCTCTAGGAACGCGTTGAAGTTCATGTTGACATGAGCGTTGGCCATTTGATCTACAAGACATATTTGCAAAGGTTTTAGACTAAGTTCATGATAATTAAGTTCATCTAATCAAATTATTACAATGAACTCCCACTCAGATTAGACATCCCTCTAGTCATCTAAGTGTTACGCGATCCGAGTCGCCTAGGCCGTGTCCGATCATCACGTGAGACAGACTAGTCATCGTCGGTGAACATCTTCATGTTGATCGTATCTTCCATACGACTCATGTTCGACCTTTCGGTATCCGTGTTCCGAGGCCATGTCTGTACATGCTAGGCTCGTCAAGTTAACCCTAACTATTTTTGCATGTGTAAAACTGTCTTACACCCATTGTATGTGAACGTAAGGATCTATCACACCCGATCATCACGTGGTGCTTCGAAACGACGAACTGTAGCAACGGTGAACAGTTAGGGGAGAACACTTCTTGAAATTGTTGTAAGGGATCATCTTATTTACTACCGTCGTTCTAAGTAAACAAGATGCATAATCATAATAAACATCACATGCAATTATATAGTAGTGACATGATATGGCCAATATCATATAGCTCCATTGATCTTCATCTTCGGGGCTCCATGATCATCTTGTCACCGGCATGACACCATGATCTCCATCATCATGATCTCCATCATCGTGTCTTCATGAAGTTGTCACGCCAACGACTACTTCTACTTCTATGGCTAACGCGTTTAGCAATAAAGTAAAGTAATTTACATGGCGTTCTTCAATGACACGCAGGTCATACAAAAAATAAAGACAACTCCTATGGCTCCTGCCGGTTGTCATACTCATCGACATGCAAGTCGTGAATCCTACTACAAGAACATGATCTCATACATCACAATATATCAATCATCATTCATCACAACTTCTGGCCATATCACATCACATGAACAATCGCTGCAAAAACAAGTTAGACGTCCTCTAATTGTTGTTGCATCTTTTACGTGGCTGCAATTGGGTTCTAGCAAGAACGTTTTCATACCTACGAATAACCACAACGTGATTTCGTCAACTTCTATTTACCCTTCATAAGGACCCTTTTCATCGAATCCCCTCCAACTAAAGTGGGAGAGACAGACACCGGCCAGCCACCTTATGCAACTAGTGCATGTCAGTCGGTGGAACCGGTCTCACGTAAGTGTACGTGTAAGGTTGGTCCGGGCCGCTTCATCCCACAATACCGGTGAAGCAAGAAAAGACTAGTAGTGGCAAGCAAGTTGACAAGATCCACGCCCACAACAAAATTGTGTTCTACTCGTGCATTAGAGAACTACGCATAGACCTAGCTCATGATGCCACTGTTGGGGAACGTTGCAGAAAATTAAAATTTTTCCTACGGTTTCACCAAGATCCATCTATGAGTTCATCTAAGCAACGAGTCAAGGGAGTGATTTTGCATCTACATAACACTTGTAGATCGAGTGCGGAAGCGTTCAAGGGGATGGTGATGATGGAGTCGTACTCGCCGTGATTCAGATCACTGATGACCAAGTGTTGAACGGACAACACCTCCGCGTTCAACACACGTACGGGACAGGAGACGTCTCCTCCTTCTTGATCCAGCAAGGGGGAAGGAGAGGTTGATGATGATCCAGCAGCACGACGGTGTGGTGGTGGATGCAGCAGAACTCCAGCAGGGCTTCGCCAAGCAACTACGGGAGGAGGACGAGGTGTAGCAGGGGGAGGGAGGCACCAAAGCACAGGGTGCGGCTGCCCTCCCCCCTTCCCTCCTTTATATAGGCCCCCAGGGGGGGCGCCGGCCCTGGGAGATTCAATCTCCCAAGGGGGCGGCGGCCAGGAGGGGTGGAGTGCCCCCCAAGGCATGTGGTGCGCCCCCCCCCCCCCCACACCCGAGGGTTTCAACCCAAGGCGCAGGGGGTGGGCCTAGGGGGGCGCACCAGCCCACTATGGGCTGGTTCCGCTCCCACTTCATCCCATGGGGCCCTCCGGGATGGGTGGCCCCACCCGGTGGACCCCCGGGACCCTTCCGGTGGTCCCGGTACATTACCGAGTGACCCCGAAACTTTCCCGATGGCCGAAATACCACTTCCTATATATAATTCTTTACCTCCGGACCATTCCGAAACTCCTCGTGATGTCCGGGATCTCATCCGGGACTCCGAACAACATTCGGTATGCTGCATACTCATATTCATACAACCCTAGCATCACCGAACCTTAAGTGTGTAGACCCTACGGGTTCGGGAGACACGCAGACATGACCGAGACGACTCTCGGGCAATAACCAACAGCGGGATCTGGATACCCATGTTGGCTCCCACATGCTCCTCGATGATTTCATCGGATGAACCACGATGTCGAGGATTCGATCAAACCCCGTATACAATTCCCTTTGTCAATCGGTACGTTACTTGCCCGAGACTCGATCATCGGTATCCCAATACCTTGTTCAGTCTCTTTACCGGCAAGTCACTTTACTTGTACCGTAATGCATGATCCCGTGACCAACCACTTGGTCACTTTGAGCTCAATATGATGATGCATTACCGAGTGGGCCCAGAGATACCTCTCCGTCATACGGAGTGACAAATCCCAGTCTCGATCTGTGTCAACCCAACAGACACTTTCGGAGATACCTGTAGTGCACCTTTATAGTCACCCAGTTACGTTGTGACGTTTGATACACCCAAAGCACTCCTACGGTATCCGGGAGTTACACGATCTCATGGTCTAAGGAAGAGATACTTGACATTGGAAAAGCTTCTAGCAAACGAACTACACGATCTTGTGCTATGCTTAGGATTGGGTCTTGTCCATCACACCATTCTCCTAATGATGTGATCTCGTTATCAACGACATCCAATGTCCATAGCCAGGAAACCATGACTATCTGTTGATCACAACGAGCTAGTCAACTAGAGGCTCACTAGGGACATATTGTGGTCTATGTATTCACACGTGTATTACGATTTCCGGATAATACAGTTATAGCATGAATAAAAGACAATTATCATGAACAAAGAAATATAATAATACTTTTATTATTGCCTCTAGGGCATATTTCAAACATAAAGGTATAGGGCATTAGTAACGACACTTTAATCCCGGTTTAATAACCAGGACAAATGACCCTTACGAACCGGGACAATAAGCCTTTTTTCTACTAGTGTAGAGTAGAGAAAGTAGTTGGCCTACCTCTAGACATACAAAAGAGCTAGCTCACCTCAGCTGGTGGGTAGCCCGCACGTCAAGTTGGAGTTCTTGTGCTTGACTCCCGCTTGGCGCATTATTTTTTAATGCACGGATAATTCAGAAAACAGACAGATAATACTATTTTTGCTTTATTTATTCTAAATAACAGAAAGTAAAAAGAGGGTACAAAAGGTTGTGCCTTCTAGTTTCATCCATCTCGTGATCATCAAAATGAATCCACTAACAAGGTTGATCAAGTCTTGTTAAGAAACTCATTCCGAATAAGACGGAACCGAAGAAATTTTGAATAACACCAAGTTACCTCAACGGGGATATGAAAATCCCCAACGATAAGAATATCATACTTTTTCTTGACAGTAGGGAGAGGAAATTCAAAACCTCCAATAATAATAGTTGGAACTTTTCCAATAGAATTGATGCTATGAACTTGAGATTGTTTCCTCGGAAAGTGTACCGTATGCTCATTACCATTAACATGAAAAGTGACATTGCTTTTGTTGCAATCAACAACAGCCCCTGCAGTATTAAGAAAAGGTCTACCAAGGATAATAGACATACTATCGTCCTCGGGAATATCAAGAATAACAAAGTCCGTTAAGATAGTGACATTTGCAACCACAACAGGCACATCCTCACAAATACCGACAGGTATAGCAGTTGATTTATCAGCCATTTGCAAAGATATTTCAGTAGGTGTCAACTTATTCAATTCAAGTCTACGATATAAAGAGAGAGGCATAACACTAACACCAGCTCCAAGATCACATAAAACAGTTCTAACATAATTTCTTTTAATGGAGCATGGTATAGTTGGTACACCCGGATCTCCAAGTTTCTTTGGTATACCACCCTTAAAAGTGTAATTAGCAAGCATGGTGGAAATTTTAGCTTCCGGTATCTTTCTTTTATTTGTAATGATATCCTTCATATACTTAGCATAAGGATTTACTTTAAGCATATCAGTTAAGCACATACGTAAGAAAATAGGTCTAATCATTTCAGCAAAGCGCTCAAAATACTCATCATCCTTTGTCTTGGATGGTTTAGGAGGAAAGGGCATGGGTTTCTGAACCATGGTTCTCTTTCTCTACCGTGCTTCCTAGCTACAAAATCTCTCTTATCATAATGTTGATTCTTTGATTGTGGGTTATCAAGATCAACAGCAGGTTCAATCTCTACTTCATTGTTTTTGCTAGGTTGAGCATCAACATGAACATTATCATTAACATTATCACTAGGTTCATTTTCATCACCTGATTGTGTTTCTCTGAGAATCTTGCTTGATTCTCTTAGGTGGCCTTCAGGGTAAAAAGGTTCCTGAGTCATTCTACCAGTTCTAGTAGCCACTATAACAGCAAAGTCATTTTTATTATTTAATTCATCAAGCAAATCATTTTGAGCTTTAAGTACTTGCTCAGCTTGAGTACCAACCATAGAAGTATATTTGCTAATGAGTTTGAGTTCACCTTTAACTCTAGCCATGTTATCGCTCACGCGTCCTATCTCGAAAGTATTATTCTTTAACTCTCTACCAACATAAGCATTAAAACTTTCTTGTCTAGCCATCAAGTCATCAAATTCATCTAAGCATGGGCTATGAAATTTAGTAGAGGGGAATTCAACTTTATCATATCTATAGAGAGAATTCACCTTTACTACCTGTGTCGGGTTATCAAGACAATGTGGTTCTTCAATAGGCGGTATATTAAGACCATGTATTTCTTCAATAGGTTGTAAATTCTTAACATCTTCAGCTTTAATACCTTTTTTTAATTGATTTCTTTGCCTCTTGCATATCTTCAGGACTAAGAAATAAAACACCTCTCTTCTTCGAAGTGGGTTTAAGAATAGGATCATGAGTTGGCTCAATTGGTCCAGGAATTGCCTCAGGAATTGGATAAGGAAGAGTCCAATTATTTTCATTAGTCAACATATTATTCAATAGTAATTCAGCTTCGTCGATTGTTCTTTCCCTGAAAACACAACCAGCACAACTATCCAAGTAGTCCTTGGAAGCATCGGTTAGTCCATTATAAAAGATATCAAGTATTTCATTTTTCTTGAGAGGATGATCAGTCAAAGCATTAAGTAACCGGAGAAGCCTCCCCCAAGCTTGTGGGAGACTCTCTTCTTTAATTTGCACAAAATTATATATTTCCCGCAAGGCAGCTTGTTTCTTATGAGCAGGGAAATATTTAGCAGAGAAGTAATAAATCATATCCTGGGGACTACGCACACAACCAGGAGCAAGAGAATTATACCAAGTCTTAGCATCACCCTTTAATGAGAACGGAAATACCTTAGGGGTATAAAAATAGCAAGACTTCTCATCATTAGTAAACAGGGTGGCTATATCATTCAACTTGGTAAGATGTGCCACAACAGTTTCAGATTCAAGGCCATAAAAAGGATCAGATTCAACTAAAGTAATAATCTCAGGATCAACCGAGAATTCATAATCCTTATCAGTAACACAGATAGGTGAAGTAGCAAAAGCAGGGTCGGGTTCTATTCTAGCATTAAGAGACTACTGCTTCCATTTAGCTAATAATTTCTTACGATCATATCTATCATTGCAAGCAAAGATCTCCCTAGCAGCTTGTTCATTCATAACATAACCCTTAGGGACAACAGGCAATACATAATCATTGGGAGAACCTTCATCATCACTATCATCAATAATAGCATCTTCAATATTTTCATTCCCCCTAACTCTAGCAAGTTGTTCATCAAGAAATTTACCTAATGGCAAAGTAGTATCACGCACAGAAGTAGTTTCATCATGCATAGCAGAAGTGACATCATCAATAACATGCGACATATCAGAATTCATAGCAGTAGCAGGTTTAGGTGTCGCAAGCTTACTAATAACGGAAGGAGAATCTAGTGCAGAGCTAGATAGCAGTTCCTTACCTCTCCTCGTAGTTGAGGGAAAAATAGTAGTTCTGTCGTCTTTCAAGTTCTTCATAGTGATCAACAGATATAAATACCAAGTGACTCAGAGAATAGAGCTATGCTCCTCGGCAATGGTGCCAGAAATTAGTCTTGATAACCCACAAGTGTAGGGGATCGCAACAACTTTCGAGGGTAAAGTACAACCCAAATTTATTGATTCGACACAAGGGGAGCCAAAGAATATTCTTGAGTATTAGTAGCTGAGTTGTCAATTCAACCACACCTGAATAACTTAGTATCTGCATCAAAGTATTTAGTAGCAAAATAATATGATAATAAAGGTAACGGTAGCAAAAGTAAAGATAATAGTTTCTGGGTTTTGTAGTAGTTGTGACAGTAACAACGGAAAAGTAAATAAGCGAAGAACAATATGTGAAAAGCTCGTAGGCAATGGATCAGTGATGGATAATTATGCCGGATGCGATTCCACATGTAATAGCTATAACATAGGGTGACACAGAACTAGGTCCAATTCATTAACGTAATGTAGGCATGTATTCCGTAAATAGTCATACGTGCTTATGGAAAAGAACTTGCATGACATCTTTTGCCCTACCCTCCCGTGGCAGCGGGGTCCTAGCGGAAACTAAGGGATATTAAGGCCTCTTTTTAATAGAGAACCGGAACAAGGCATTAGCACATAGTGAATACATGAACTCCTCAAACTACGATCATCACCGATAAGTATCCCGATTATTGTCACTTCGGGGTTGTCGGATCATAACACATAATAGGTGACTATAGACTTGCAAGATAGGATCAAGAACACACATATATTCATGAAAACATAATAGGTTCAGATCTGAAGACATGGCACTCGGGCCCTAGTGACAAGCATTAAGCATAGCAAAGTCATAGCAACATCAATCTCAGAACATAGTGGATACTAGGGATCAAACCCTAACAAAACTAACTTGATTACATGGTAAATCTCATCCAACCCATCACCGTCCAGCAAGCCTATGATGGAATTACTCACGCACGGCGGTTAGCATCATGAAATTATTGATGGAGGATGGTTGATGATGACGACGGTGACGAATCCCCCTCTCCGGAGCCCCGAACGGACTCCAGATCAGCCCTCCCGAGAGAGATTAGGGCTTGGCGGCGGCTCCGTGTCATAAAACGCGATGAAACTTTCTCTCTGATTTTTTTCTCCCCGAACGTGAATATATGGAGTTGGAGTTGAGGTCGGTGGAGGTCCAGGGGGCCCACGAGATAGGGGGGTGCGCCCTATAGGGGGCGGGGCGCCCCCTGTCTCGTGGACAGGCCGTGGGCCCTTTGGTGTATTTCTTTCGCTCAAAAATTCTTATTAATTCCAAAAAGTGCCTCCGTGGATTTTCATGACATTCTGAGAACTTTTCTTTTCTACACATAAAACAACATCATGGCAGTTCTGCTAAAAACAACGTCAGTCCGGGTTAGTTTCATTCAAATCATGCAAGTTAGAGTCCAAGACAAGGGCAAAAGTATTTGGAAAAGTAGATACGTTGGAGACGTATCAGACGGCTCGGGAGGTGAGCGGGGCGCGTTGGGGAGGTAGGAAGCGCGGCGGGAGGGGTGGGAGGGAGGAGGCGCGGCGGCAGTTGTGCGGCGACGCGAGGTAGGGCTAGCGGCGGTGACCAGGGGAGGGTACGCGGCGCGGCTAGGAGAGGATCGAGGGTTTAGGCTGATACAATGTAGAGGAATAGGATGCAAACCTCAATGTATTGATTGGGTGCATATGCACATGTATATATAGTACATAGGGCAGTCATATCCTCAACTATACAAAAGGAGGAAGACTTGGAGTAGAAGAATACATGTGCTAAATACATGTACTAAACATCCATGACTGTGGTCTAGCATGACAAATATGTGCGGATCAGATAGGACAAACATCGTTGTCGTCTACTAGTCACATCCATCTACCTTGAGTCCTAAAGATTAATGTGTGGCGTGGCGTGTAGCGTCACGCGAAGATGTCAGTGCAATGTTTGCGCAGTTTGATGCGCGAGTGCGTCGTTCCACCAGCACGGTTGCCCTCCTGTTTCGTGGATCCTTTGCAAGAGTAAGGCTCCATGGATCTTGGAAGCTCGTGCACTCTCTTGATGTCTTTATGAGACAAGCTTGCAGACGCTCATCTGCTGATGGATGGCATGTCATTCTGTTCTATTAATTCCTGATTCCTCTCATTCCCATTAGTAGAGGTTCTACACTTCGCGAGCTTTATTCTATTCATCCTTTCTTGTAGATCTCTGTGGAGGTGTTTCTGTGAGAGAACGTGGAAAGCCAGAACTACGAATGAAACTCACGATGGCTTGCTCCCTTTTATTACCTGAATACCCAGTCCTCATTAATTGCACAACCAAACTACACTGCTCCATAGGGTGGTCTTATTGTGTGATGCTTTAGTTTTTCCTGTATTTTCTTGTCTCTCTGACTTTTTTATGTGATTAACATGTCATGTACTGACATAGGACAGTAAAAGTAAACTACTTCCCAGCCATATAACAAACATCCTCTACAAATTTGGCCTTCCGTGTTTGTGATTGCTGTGTTCTTGGCCGTCAGAACTACAACTTAGCCTCTATCGCGGGTTCTAATTCCTTGGCCAAAAGTCCTAAGGGCATTCCCTGGAAGAAATATCGGGGCCATTTAGCAAGCTGGTCACTGTCCGTCTAAAATGAGTGAAATAGAGAAAACCACCAGAATACTTGCGTCTTTAGCAGAAAAAACACCACATTACATACATCTACAAAAAACACCGAATGCAAAATTAAACTTCGACAGAAACACTAAACGCAGCTTGACCACGAATTTGATGTGGCAATTGGCTGAAGCGGTACAGGGGTAAGAACGCTGAGGTAATGGACGTGAAGGGGTCGGTTAAACTGCGACCCTTTTGTATAAAAAATGACCCAATTTACCCCTCTGCTATCGCCCTACGTGCATAACCCCTTTGCATGTGCCGCCCGATCATGGATATCCAGATCGACGAGGACTTGCGGGGCCACAGGTCACGCTCCTGCCTCATACTGCGCCAGAGCTTCGGCCGCGCCTGTCCGAGGCCTCACCCCGGAGCCCGTTGTCCTTGGTGAAGTACGCCTTGTTGATGATGATGTTGTTTTATGCGTCTTGGTGAAGTTTCATAAATGTGTTTACACTACTAGTTTGATACCAGGAAACAAGAGCAAGGTCAGTGGCAAGCGACAAATACTATTACAGAGCCATCTCCAAATAATATACGTACAGTTCTGCACGCCTCCACATCGGTAGCTATGGAAGACAAAGAAACAGCTACAGTCTAGGACTGGATGAAATGGCCAGACGTTTCTCTCCAGTCAAAAGCTGCGCAGGACTAGTAGGACAAATCCGTTCCAACAGCTTCCCACTCCTCTTTTGTGTCTAGAGGTGGGCGTTTGTACCCGCACCTGATATTTCTTTGCGTTTTCAACTTGTGATTTAAGGAGATACATGAGTAAATAAAGAGCAAGAGCTAGCTTAAGACACAGCCGAGTAGACGATTGCTTCAAGTCCAAGAGTGGTTTATTTGAACAACCATTTATTCTTGATCCCTCTCATTCCCATTAGCAAGATTCTCTACTTGCCAACTTCCGCCCGATTCACTCTTTCATATATCTACTTCTATAGAAGGGCTGGTGTAGAAAGGCACAACTACGAATGACACGCTCTTGGCCACCTGCTCCCATTTATCTCCGGCGCGGTCCTTCTTGTAAAGTTCCACTGGTTGTTAAGTGCGCACATCATAGTTGCATTTATAGGCATATGCAGTAGGCTGCATGATTACACTGTATGAACTACGGGAGCAACTGTTAATTAGACTGTTCTTAGTCTAATATAGTTGACACCATAACTCGCAAAACCAAATATTTCTGGTTCAACAACCGTCAAGTTGCCGATGCATACATGGTAACCAGTGGCTGTATGTATGTTTTGCTAACCGTTATGGCTTCATGCATCTTTTTGATTCAGAGGCCGGGGGAAATCCTCCTTTTCAAAAAAAACTAAAGAAGCCAGTTTCATACTACATATAATCAAGTCTTCGGGTCGGGGTGTCCCCCATGGCTGGTTGCTCAAAAAGTTAAGCGTGATCGAGCACCTGGTTGTCAAAGGATATAGAGTTATAGACAAACCCTGATCCATCAATTAATTGACCAATGAAATGAGAGGATAGAAATTAGAAAGGATCCATGCAAATTCAAACGAGTGTTGACCAGAACCATGATAGGCCACATGCCCATCCCATAGTTGCCGGGAACGGGAACGGTGCCACGTCCCCTGTACCAGGAACTTCGACCTGGATCGAGGGTCGAGGTCGACTCGACACAGGGAACGACGCGATTCGGTGACAGGAACGCGACCTCGGAAACGTAGGTTTGCAGCTTCGATTCAGCGAATACTGGATCTCGACCCAATTTGCCAAGGAATGGAAGGCCTGCTTGATGGGATCGAAACTTAACTGCAGTCCATGTCATGAGCCTTCCGCCATCGACCCAAAAGATGCGTGCCGGAGGCTGCTATAGACGTGCCGACGCGGTGCCCGGCGGCGGCGGCAGCGGCTGCTGTCGCCGTGCGGACTGCAGATGCGGTGCTCGGCGGTAGACTGCGGAACCGGTGCTCGACGGCCGGATGGCGCCGGCGGCTGGCGTGGACCTGCCGATGCAGTGCCCGCTTCCCGCTGCCCATCCTCTTGATTGGAGTTTGGGAATCATACGGGGCAAATTCTGTGGAGTAGATTACTTTCTGCTATCAAAACTTTCAGCGGGATATTTTCACACTTTCCCTCCCTCCTCGTCACCTTCCAAAAAGGAAAATGTGCTCCCCTAAAAAACGTGCTTCCATAAAAGAAAATGTAATTTCTATATAGTTTCTGAAAGATGGATAATTTAAGGAGGGTTGCGTTCCTCGACCCGCTATATCGTTCCCGAGTCATCGTTCCCAAATTACTTGGGCCACGTTCCACTTATCGATCGGTTCGCTTGAAAGATGTATACCCACATCGTTCCCTAATATTGGCTACTATTGGCCGCCTGACGATCCTCGACCCTCGTTCCCATCGTCCCGGGAACTAGGCAACTATGGCCCGTCCTATGGCAGGCCCATCCCACGATGATCAAGTTATTTGTGCTCACTGACAACTCTAGGGCTATAGCAGGCCGGAATGCACTAAACGAATTTGCTATCGGGCTTGCAATCATTGGGGAACATTGCTTGTGATTCCTTATCAAAGATAAATGTATATATGTATCCAACTATTAAAGGTTAAATCTCTTCTCAATTCCCCTCTTTCTAAATTGCTAGTTCTACACTTTGCCTACTCCATCCTGGCTAGAGTTGTTTCTATGGAAGGGTGTGAGAAGTGATAAGGGAAAGCAAGGGCCAGCTTTTCTCAAATGCACCGGAGCAATGGCTGTTGATATCCTTTTATAACTTCTGATTCCGAGTATGTACTTTTCTTTGTTTGCTGTCATACAACTTAAACTAATACAATGTTTTTTTGTGGGTTTTCTAATGCACCGACATGAGCAGAAATTCGGTTGGTAGAACAGTGAATGACTCTTTCATAGTAAATTCACTCCGCAGTAGTTCTTTAGCTAATAGAAGGGCTGCCCATACTACAATGTGCATGTGTTCTACCTCTCTTCAATGCAACTAGTCAATCAGGAACCAAATGATGCTCGTGAATTTTGTGGCCCTATGTAAATGGAGGAAAATAGTGATCACCAGCAGTCATGCAGAGAAGAACGTGCAATAACTAGCTTATTTCTCGTTTGTTGAAGTGGAGACTTGGATATTCTAGTGCTTCAACATCAATCTTGTTCGACATATACAAATACCCACCCTAGATTTTCGTAAGATTTAATTTAATTTGAGTATGAATATGAGAGGCGAGGAAAGTTTTGATTTAGTTAAGATTTTCATAAGATATAGTTTGATTTAGTACCTACCAACTCCCATTAATAATAGATGGAGGAAATATACGGAAACCCAAAATTTCAGTTAACAATAAGTTTAGCGTGTGCCTACAGCTGCCAAGTATTTTGACCAACCAACACTCCATCTATGTTGATTTGACTCAGAGAAGCATGCAGAAGCAGTCACCACGCGAACTATAAACTTGTTTGATCTTCTCCTAGTGATTTCTTGTTGGCCACTGAGCATTCAGACAAGCTGGTGATCCTCCAATCTGATTCTTCGAATGCCTTGGCAGTACTCTTAGGAAACCCTCTTTCGATCAGTCTATGGTGATTTAGATGCAGAGATTAAAGCTCACATGATTGTTAGGAAGTTTGTTCCTCATAAAATTTGTAGAGAGGAAAATAGGGTAGCACATCTTTTGGCGCATTATAGCCGTACCAAGTGTTCCACTGTGCTATGGTTGAACTCAAATCCTCCATGTTGGGAGGAGCGGTTGTCTCGAGATTATAACCCTATAATTTTAGAATAAACTCCTTTTTACCCCGCAAAAAGAAAAGTACATACGTACACGGAATGATGAACAGGAGTGTGGCTGAGAAATTCCTTCTCATTGTGGTCGTGTCTTTTCTTGATTACAAGTCCGTCGGCCGATCATCATCAA
Source organism: Triticum timopheevii (assembly GCA_963921465.1). NCBI lineage: Eukaryota > Viridiplantae > Streptophyta > Magnoliopsida > Poales > Poaceae > Triticum > Triticum timopheevii. The sequence continues at coordinate 49,618,465 of OY997271.1, forward strand.
ACGCCCCTTAAAGCAGCTTGTTCTGAAGCAGGCGAGCCTACGATTGTCTTGGCCCCCGGGAGGATGGACTGCCTTGTCTGTGGATGACAACTCATTCCTCAACAAAGACAGCTCGGCGGGCCTCGTCAGTATGACCCTGCCGGATGACAAGGGTGCCATAGTTTTTGGGGCATACAGACGTCCTTAATACTGCAAAGATGCATTAAGGGCATCTCCAATGCTGATTCAAAAATTGTTCTGGCATCCCTCCGCGGACATGGATGCAGGAACCAACCATCAATCACTGCCCGCATATATTTCAACCATTTCTTAAACAAACAGGATGAAATTCATGTAAATACAACTAATTCCATAGAAGCCCGGCAAAAACATTCAAATTTTGGACATATTTAAACTAGAAAAGGTAAACCTATGTGCACGTCTGGCTGCGTGGAGCTCCACTGTCACGACACGGATATCCTACACTAGTCTACAGCCAGCCGTTGCGGATCCTTTTGTGTTCCCCATGTACGACTGCCCGCTCATCGGAAGTGCACGTTGTTGTTTGAGTGATCTAGATGAAACGATACAACACCTTTTCATTGACTGCCCTCTCGCCAAGTTGCTTTGGCCCACCATTTATATAGCCTTCAATATTACTCCTCCAGACAGCATTGAAACATTATTTGGGACGCGGTTAACTGGAGTACGGTAAGCTATTGCGGCACAGATTCGGACAGGAATATGTGCTTTCTTATGGGCTATATAGAACTGCAGGAATGATATGATCTTTAACACACAAAATATTTTAAAATTCTTGCAGGTCATCTTCAGAGCTACGGCATGTATCCGTACGTGGTCGTTACTCACTCCTACAGACTCCATGGGAGCTTTTGGTTACTAGGTGCAACTGTTGACAGATGGTAGCGCGGGGTATCTTCAACTGGTTTGGATGGCGACCCGTTAATAGGATAGGTGTCTAGGCATCATATCCTGTTTTTATGCCGGTTGTGGCCTTTTTAATTCAGACTTTTTGTTTTTTTTTGCTATGTTTATGAGCTGAACTATTTCCAAACTTTGTGTTTCGTTGAAACGTTTTAATAATATGGTTGTATGCATCTGTCGGATGCAGAGGCCGGGGTGATCTTCCTTGTCAAAAAAAATCCTCCCTATATTTGGTTGCGCCGCTCGTTGGAGTGGGAAAGGGGGTGCTTCAACCGGAGGGAAGGGGGGCCATCCGCTTTTGTGAAGCATGGATCGGTGTTAGTTTTTGGGGCGGGGGACGACAGTGTTCCACGAGAGAGGGCGAGACACCGGCTGTGTATATCAGTGATGCACCGGTTGTGGCCTTCCTGGGGCTCAAGCGGCAGCGGTCTTCCATGATCTACTTTTCCTTGATGTTGGCGGTGGCCGCCGCCCGTCGCCTCGTCAATCTCCAAGCCGGCTTCTTTCTTCGTCGGCAGAGCGCAATTCTGCGAGCGTTGCCGACGGATGGCTCGGCGTCTGGCCTCGTCCACCGCAACCACGATGCTCATTCCACCGTGTTGGCTTGGAGCAACTCGCCACTCCTCCGCGTGTTGGTTTGGAGCAGCGAGTTGTTGAACCAGGCGCCGGCTTGTGGCGGCCACTTCCTCCATCGGGCTTGGCTGGGAGGTGCAACAACGTGTTGCCTGGCTCGTATCCGGCGGGCTCGGTGGGCCACCTAGCCGGTTTTTATACCGGGGAACTGTTCTTCTTGCTCGCCGGATGCCACGGAAAGGTGGAGGAAATAGTGGAAGGAGGAGATTGGGAGCAGAGGACTGGCATGATTCATGCCTAGCGTCAGGTCTCCTTTAAATAATGGTCGGCCGCGAGGACCTTGCCCGACGTTGTGTTTAATGACGGCCGACTTATGAACGGACGGTTAACCGGAGTAGGTTTCTTGGCACACGCGCGAGTTTTATGGAGCCGTTTGAATGCGGCGAAGAGACGTGTTCAACCAGGTGTGTAGCAGGCGACGCTCTTTCGGCCAGCGCCAATGAGAGGTCGCGTCCACTGTAGGCCGGCTTCAATGCGGAGCAGCCGCTCTACACTGGCATGAATGTAGACAGCTGATGCCGAGAGGGAAAGCGCGCGGCTGAGGGAGGAGAATTTTGGGTGTGTCAGGGTGGTCATAATAGGGCGTGGCTGCTTTTCAGATGCCCGTAAAACCCCCTTAGTATGTCTTCAATTTACGAGAGAAAGTGCTTCCAGACCGTCCTGCAGACCGATGCAGGACCGCGTTTGGACGGCAAACCACGTTCGGACCGTGCGTCCCGAACAATTATGGACGGTTTGAGAGGCATTGGAGATAACTTAAGTCTGAAATACATGACATTTTGGAGGGAATCGGTCTCGCTATCCAAACGATCGAACCTGCCGATGAAGCTCCAGTTTGATTGCGTCGGCCATCATGGACGGCTCCTTGGACAGGTATGCTTATGGCTATTTGGTTGCTGTGATCAAGCGCTTGATGGAAGATCAGGTATTTACTCACGTAATTTTTACTCGTGAATATAGTAGGGTTGCACATTGCTTAGTTAACTTTTCGCGTAGTGGAAAGGCACTATGTGCTTAACGACCTTTCTAGTTGTGCTGCTGAACTTTTCACTCTCAATTGTAACTCTATAATCATGGAATGAATACCCTAACTTTCCGGCGCAAAAAAAATAGTGTAGACAAAAAATTCCTTCTCATGGTGGTACCGATATATCTTCGTATTTTGACTTTTGGAGTGTGGTACTGCTATATATATGACCCTTTGGTTTTGTTCGGTTTTGTATATAGGTATCTTTTTACTGTCATTTTATACATAGGTTGTGAATCAGAATCTTGCTTGTCCAGCCCAACCCTAGGCCCCATTTTATATGTATTGTTTCCCGAACACTAGCCCAACCAAATGCCGCCTAACCCGGGCACTTTTTTTCCGGGGTTTTATTGATCGTAATGCCCCTTAACCCGGGCACGGCTACCTCTCAACTACTGTGAGACGGTAGCTCACCTCTCCTCAAGGGAAACCATTAGTAGGCCGGCCCACTACTGGTATGTCACCTTCTCTATTTTGGTAAACTTCGTGTGTTATTTCCTTTGTTCCTTGTTTTCTCTTGCCTTTTTAACGTTTTGTTTACATTTTGTTTCTTTTAATAATTCTAAATAGATACTCCAAAAATTGAAAACATAAAAGTCAATGGTTAATTCTGGCCAGATTGGCCACAAGACGACGTCTATATGGTCCATACTTTCTAAAAGCAATTTTGACGGTGATATGTGGACCCTATGGCTGTGATTTGACTCCTAACTCAAGAAATCACATCTCTGGTAAAAATTACGGGGCACCCTACAAAGCATATGTAGTGAACCGCCAAACTTATGTACTGTTGTCTAGAAACTAATAATAAGCTAACTATATTTTTAAATAAAAATATTACTCCAAAACTGTGCTAAATGTGCGTGAATTAATATGGATCGGAAGGAGTACTAGATTTGTTATGAGAAATACTTGTATCCATGACTGCTATACATGGTACTGGTTTTTCTGGAGAGCTATTAAAAGGGAGATATGCGTCCATTCTGTATATGAAATATGTATGGATGAGCGGGTCATTTTGAACAAATATCAACAATAGTGCACTTGTCCATGACTATGGGCTAGTTTAGTTCACTTCCACGCTTGAAAATGCCTGGCCTGGAGCCTCCCTGAATGCTACCTGGTCTTTGTTTGGTTGAAGGCCTGAAAAAGTTGGAGCAAGCCCGGCCTGGACTGCCCAGGCAAATAATTAGCCTGCCAGGCGTCCCTTTTGAGTTGCCTAGATGAGACGGCGTGACTACACTACTAGGAAAAATCCTAGCAGTAGCGCGTGTTTTGTGTCTACTAGTAGCGCGGGAAGCCGCGCTACTAATAAGGCGCTATAGCTATTGCTTAGCAGTAACGCGTGCCATCACGCGCTACTGCTAGTACAAATAGCTGCAGCGCTTGTTCAGTACCGCGCTACTGCTAAGTTATCTACTTGCAGCGTGTTTCCTAACCATCGCTACTAGTATTTTTTTTTTACAATTATTTTATTTTTACTGTATTTATGCGCCATCATACAAATATTGGTACAATACCAGCTGTTATGAGGTTTACATCATTATGTCCATAACAGTGTATTAAATGAAGGTGGATTAGGTTCAAGTGGAGGCAATATGTGGTGCATGTCAAAAGTATACTACTAATCCAAACTTGATCTACTTTGGATTAGTAGTACTTTCGATGTGCACCACATATTGCCTCCACTTGAATCTAATGCGCCAGCACAAGATATTTAATCGTCATCATGGTCATTACCACCAACATTATTTATTTAATCACCACTAACACTAGCTAATAATAATCATCATAGTCATTACTACCAACACTAGCTATTTTATCATCATAATAATAGTGTAGCACATCATCATCCTGAAACTCATTTCTAGCCAGCTACTCACTCCTGCTACTCACTCCTGCTGCTCTCTCTTAGGTAAAAGAACATAAAACATGTATAGCTCTCCTCCTTGATCAAGTTGGAGCATGCAGATGAACCTGTCTCCTAATCGTGGAAGGCGTCTCTGGTTGCTGCTCCCTAGTACTTCTCTGCGCTCCCCTAACACATATTTGGTCCAGTCTTGCACTATTAAGCATCCGTCGCTAATCTTGAATGCACTAAAGTAAGCTGTAGGATATCTTGGCCGTAAGTTGATAATACTCATGACACCTTTAGTCTCGATCCCATAAGGCACAACATTCATCGGGAGTCCCTGTTGAAGAACATCGTATGGTAACATACTTAGCAATGAAGTTTAGCTTCAAAAATAATGTATGGAAAAGATGCAATGAGGATAAAAAGTAAAAATCTTACCATCCTTCCTAAATGGATGTGACCGTAGTTCATTACGAACACTATTGGTCGCACATTTTCAGTACTAAGATTTCTAAATGCAGGAAGAAAATTTGTCTTGACAGTATCAAGATCCTCAAGCCATGAAACATAATGACTGAGCTCCTCGCAGTTGAGTTCAGCCCCAGGACAGTATACGGTCCTGTCTACCAAGCGCTGGACATGTTTGCTTGCACGGAAATAAGCTGACAATACAAATTAATTGTCAATTATTTTTGAATAAATAATATCAAAGACATAAATATGGTTGAGAAACTTACATAATGGTATAACTGAAGGCATTTTCATATTGACCCAGATGTCGGTATTACCTTCAATATCATCTTCCGGACGAATATCAAAGGTGATAACCATATCAGGCTCAAATGCATAAGTCTTGCATAGTGCTCGCCATGTTTTGCATCCAAAATAGGTGTAGTCGTCTGAATTGTATAACTTCGCATGGAAAATATAACCATGCTCGGTCTTCAAGTAAACTTTCTTTTCCTCCATACTATGACTGAAACCTATCTTATCCAATACAAAAACTCTTGCATGGCAGGGGATACGCTAGTAGAATAGTAAAAAAAATATAAGTTGAAGCAAATGAAAGCAGATGTCATGCTTAATTACGAAAAAAGACTTGTCGTTGTGACTTACTGTATCCACTTCGAAGTTCTCGTCCAGCTTGATGCTGATGCGCCTATCATCATCTAGGAAGATTCCGTCGCACAGGCCGCGCTCGTCTTCGCAGTATTTGCAAATACCGAAATCCTTCTCATCGTCAGACATTTCCAATGTTCATAGTTAAAACATTAATTGACAATCGATCGAACACAACTACCAAGATACTCAACACACAAATCCGGGGCACTCGATATTTCCTACATATTCTAGCACAAGTCATGCCAAAATTCACGGAAAAATCCGGCATGACCTTTGCTAAAATAGGACATATCGAGCGCCTGAAATTTGCCGGAACGGAAATGAATCAACACTCCGGCAAAACATAGGCCACTCGAAGGTATAACCTGCAAACATGACCGGCCACTTGGATATTGAGCAACACAAGATATACATTTCAAAATATCTTATAGGACTCAAATTAGCATGCATTCAATAAGCAAAAGTAGATCATCTCATACATCACGAATAGTGTCATACATATAAAATCACTAATACAACTAAAACTCTAGCGCACGACGGGTATCGGCGCGGGCGGTGGACACCCACAGAGAAGGCACCATCACGGGATCATAGCTCCAGTGAGATCCCCGGAGAACCTACCAGGTATTGGAGAACGGCCTGTGCTCCAACGCAAACAAGTAGCGATGGACGTGCGCGTCCTCCTCACTGACACGGTGACGCACCACCTCCGCGGAGTCCTCGAGCCTCTGGATCGTCACTGGCCCACGCGACCGCCACCAAACAAGGTTCGGGTCAACGACAGGCTGGCTCCTCACCAACCTGCGCCCCCCGGTAGGTAGCGCCTCCCAGTGCCACCCCGGCGGAGCCCAGTCCCGGACATGGCCGACCTGGTCAAGCAGGTGTCGTCCTCCGCCGACTCGACGATGAGGATGCGGGATAGGCATCGTCCACGTCGAGGCGGGAAAAATTGCTTTAACTAAAAAATAGAAACAAGTTCTTACTAACTAGTTCTATTAATTCAACTAGTTCTTACTAAAAATAATACTATAAATAAAAATATTCTAGTACCTAATTAGTACCTAATTCTTACCATCTAAGTAATTAACTAACTAGCACTAAAAATAGCCCAGAGTTCATACTAACTAGCACTAAATACCTAGGGTTCATACTAAGCAGAGAAGAGGGATCAGAAGGGGAGAGAGGGATCGGAAGGGGAGAGTGCTTACAGAGGGGGAGAGAGATGGGGTCGGGGGAACGGCGGCACCGAGAGGCGCGGCGAGGCGGCCGGGTCGGGGGTGACGGTGGCGAGGCGGGGTCGGGGGAGACGGCGGCAAGGCGGGGTCGGCGGAGACGGCGGCGAGGCGGGGTCGGGGGAGACGGCGGCACCGAGGCGCGGCGAGGCGGGGTCGGGGGAGACGGCGGCGAGGCGGGGTCGGGCGAGACGGCGGTGGCGAGGCGGGGTCGGGAATTGGGGGAGGAAGCAGAGGAGAGGGAATCAGGCCGCGCGGGGGGTTAGGTGAAAATAGCTTTAACTGTAGCGTGTGAAGGAAAAACGCGCTGCTGCTAAAATCCATAGTAGTAGCGTTGTCCGTAGAAGGGCGCTACTACTATACCTAGCACGCCGGGAACGGTGTGGCAATTATAGTAGTAGCGCTTTCTGCAAGGACAGCGCTACTGCTATTCTGCTAACTGTAGCGCGGTTCTGCCGAACGCGCTACTGCAAAGTAGCAGTAGCGCCTCATTTTAACAAGCGCTACTGGTAACATTCTGTGTATAAGGTTTTTCCTAGTAGTGCTAGCCTGGTACTAATACGGCTGTTTGCATGCAGGTTTGGGGCAGGTTATCAGTCTTTTATAATTTTTTAACCCCATAGTGACCTCCCAGGCTCAGGTCCAGGCCAGGAAGAACAGCAATCGGGCGAGGCTGCCTCGCCAGGATAGAAATATCAAAACCTCAGGCCCAGGCCAGGAAGAACTTTCACCCAGGCACATGGCCGAGGGAAGCAACCAAACTGATCCTATGTTCTCGCATGACAAATATTTGCGGATCAGATACGACAGACATCACAATCGTGTACGAGTCACATCCGCAGATGTCCTTCTGCTGCATTGTTCCACCAGCAAGGCCACCCTCCTGTTTCGTGGATCATTTGAAGAGTAAGAATACACGAATATCGCGGACTTTCTTCCTGTCCTTATTGGACTATATTGCATATGCCCGTCTCCCGATAGACGGCATGTGACTCTGTTCTATTAATTCCTGATTCCTCTCATTCTCATTAGTTAAGGTTCTACGCTTCATGAGCTTCCTTACTACTCACACTTTCTCGCAGATATCTGTAGATGTATTTCTGTGAAAGAGCATGGAAAGCGAGAACTGAGAATGACAATAACGATGGCTTGCTCCCTTTTATTCCCTGAATGCCCAATTCTCATTGATTACACCACCAAACTGCCCTATTCCATAGGGTAGTTTGTTCATGAGAAGAGGTTGAAGCATTGGGAATCACACAACCTTAGCCCACTTCGCAGCTTCTTTACGAGAAGGAAGACATGTGTGCTTTTTAAATCCGACGGAGGGTGTTGATATCACGATTTTAAAGCATGGATGATTTGGCCGCGATTGCCCCTGAGAAATCAACACGCTATTTGCATACAGTTCAAAATCGCCAGATATTGCTGGAGATCACGCCGATTTAGGGTACAATTTCACTACAATTTAGGCTCCCGCGATTTACTTTCTCCCGCGATTTTTGCAAGTGTTTGATGTTCACAATACTACCGCCGTGGAGTACTAGACAGTTAGTTTTACCTCAATTTGTCTTTTTTAAAGCAGGTCACTATACCAGTCATCATTAGCCAAAGAAGAACATATTTTCTTTTCAACAAGGGAAGTACCCTTTGCAGTGATCATTCACTACTAGAATCGCTGTTTATGCAGAGCACATTAAACTCGGAGAAATAATCAGCAAGTGCCAAACTCGGTGCAGCGCACTCGGCTGGAAGGGTCTGACAATCATTAATACTGTCGAGTGCATTCCATCGAGAATTCAGTGAATACATAAGCAATGTTTGCCGAGTATCGGTCTGAAACAGCCCGGCAAAACAGACCGTTGGACTGAATGTGCCGCTAACGGAAGTGCCATGTGGCACAAACAGTCGCCGACTTTTGGCAGACGAAACTCGGTGAAGCCTCACCAATAGAAATAATCCATGTGGCTGAACGCATTGCCCAGCACAAAATATCTGTCAGGTTCATTATTCAGCAGAACTGGGCAATCTATTTGCCGAGTTCCACAATCAGAAAATATCTAACCAATTATGGCAGTTTCCTTTGTCTCTCTTGGAAGAATTTGTTGTTATAGTTTCAGTCCGTATATTGACAGATGCTGCTTGTTTTATCTTTGTGATGGCAAGATGCTCGCCGCTGACCAGGAGCCGTGCTGGCTTTGCCTAGGTGATGGACGGAAGGCTTTGAAAGAAAGATGCAACCAGGTTCCCAGAGCGGGTGGAGGACAACCTCTCTTTCATCTGCTCCATCGTCGATCGATCTAAAGTAACGTGTGTCAATTTCAGGAGAAGCTGGTTAAGTTGTCCTTGCGGTCAAGTGGGACACTGGCAACCGGCCTGTTACAAACAAAAGAAGACGTTCGATGCGGACCATAAGGTAGATTTTTCCAACGCATTATGCTGCTGAAATTTCTGCTGAAAAGCGTCACGAATTTGCGAATTTTTTGGCTTGTTTGTAAGAAAATGAAGACTTCAGGGTGTCTACCATAAAATATTAGGGTTTTGGCTGCGAGATTGTGTTATTTGGGTGATGAAATATGAAAAAGATTCCAAATTGTTTTGCCGAGGTTTGGGACAACCGGAGTCACCACCCCCGTTGTTACTCGTGATGCCCGGCAGACACAAGCATGCACTTATTTTAGCTACCAATGCCAGCTTTTCCTCTGAAGGTTTCACTGGTGACTCGTCCATGCATCGAGGATAAAATCCATATTTTGTAGCAGCGGTAGATGACAGTGCGTAATGGAAGGGATGGCAAAAAAATCATCTTTTTGAGATAAGTCCCTAGCTACTGTATGTACCGAGACGGGGAAGTGCCGTGCCATGCCATGGGGAAGCAGAGTTGGGTAAGCTAAGAGCTCAAGCAAGCAGAATGGCTAGATACTACAATGGGGAAGTGCCGTGCCATGCCATGCGGTGCCTTCCGTAGTAGGAAAGCTGGCCAACTCTGAATCAGCTGGCCGACATAAGCAGATCCACCATATCCAGGTTCCTTATTGACTTGATGCACCGAAGAGAGGTACAAGACATACACATTTTGGTATTGGCGGTATTTCAATTAGCTAAACACACATATTGTATTGCGGAATGAATTAATATGGAAGAGTCATTCACTTCTCTTACCAAATGAACTTATGGTCATGTATGAAGGGTACATAACACCAAAACGTTTTGAATTAAATTAACATGTACGATGGGAACCAAACAACAGTACATACTCGGAATCAAAAGAGGATATAAGGTGGCATTGGTCCAGTGTATTCCAGAAAAGTTGGCCTTTGCTTTCCCTTGTTACTTCCCACACCCTTCCATACAAAAAACTCTAGCAGAGGAGGGAGTTGGCAAAGTGTAGAACTAGCGGATGGGAACGAGGGGTGTCGAGAATGGGTTGAACGTTTGACAGTTTAATAGATACACATGGTTCTTTTGGATTCACAGCCGTGCGGAACTACCGTATTTGCCTTTCCAATCCGACATGTATGTATAAGGAATGGTCGTTCGTTCGGTGCGACAACGATGACCACTCACTGGCTAGACATCGAGCATCCTGATTAACTACTAAAATGGCTTGACGAAAGAAATAGAAAAAACAAGTAAAAAAACCAGGTCCCCACTCCTCCAAATGATTTTTTGAATATCAGTACTGATGGAGCTTTTAGGCATTCTCATAATTAATTCAGGTGGATGGGGTTTTACCGTAAAAAAATATCAAGGTCTTGTGCTTATTGCAGGAGCTGGGAATCTATTAAATGTAACTGATCCTCTCCACACTGAAGCACTAGGCATGTTGCATGCAATCAATGAGGCAGCAAGACTAGGATGGCAAAGAATCACCCCGGAGACGAATGCGGCGGTTCTGAAGCAAGCGATTACTACTGATGCATACGACGGCTCCAATCTGGGTGTGATTTTCAAAGAAATAAAAACTGTTATACGCCTATCCTTTCAATCATGTAAAGTAGAAGTTTGCCCACCAGCTTGTAATATTTCAGCACATTGCTGAGCTGCTTATGGTGCGGGCATGGAGCAGGAAAGCTACCAATTAGTCTGGCTTGATCCGCCGCCGAATCATGTAAAATACCTTTTAGCTGGCACATTGTCCAGCTTGTTAAGTTAATGGAATATATGATGTGTTCCTTTCAAAAAAAAAATGTCATGTCCACTTTGATAAACAGAACTACTCCCTACGTTCCATAACGTAAGATAGTTTTTGACACTAGTTTGCCAATCTTTTCTACACGCCTGTTTGCATATGGTAATGAAAGACTATTCAAGCATTATAATTGGCCACTGCCTTCTGATGGTTCATGTACTTGAGCATGCATGTTTAAAAATCACATTTAAGTATGACATGAACAAGCCCACCCCCTCTGTACTTGTATGTATGTATGTAAATTTTTTTGTGGTTTACACTCAACACAAACACACAACAATCAGCCTGCCCACGTCCACGTCTTTATGTACACTGCTGAAGCTTGCTACGCATCACTAGCTTTGGCCACTGTCTGCAAGCATGCACACTTGCACGGCCACTCATTATATCCACTAGCTTAGGTCCGCACCACTTGCCTCTGTATGCTTGCATGCACACTAGCACAATCACTCGATACGAATTGAGAAAAGTTCGTGAAACTAAAAAACATCCATGAATTGGAAAAAATATCATGATTTAAAAACAATAAAATGAATTGCAAAAATATCATGATTTTTTTAAAATAATTTGTGGAAAATATTCGTTGCTATTTTATAAACAAGAGAAAAAATGAGACGAACAATTATGAAAGAAAATTAAACATGGAGATGTAACTGGCTGATAACCCTCGTTCTGTAATTGCATACTCGTTGCGGGCATGCAGTTTCATGTCACTTGTGGACTTGTACCTAGGACAAAAATGAGTTGGGTCCGAGGGTAGACTTGCAACAGGGAAAAAAAATGAGCCAGGCCCACGGTTGCGTATCAAGGCTGGAGTGGCAACGGGGACAAAATGAGTCTAGGCCCGGTCTCGTTTTAAGAGACCTCCTATACGCCGCATTCTGCGGCAGGAAGTCGGGGCTTCGCACAGGCAGGGCTTCGACTGGGCCGGCCCATGAAGACAGCAACTGAAATCGAACGAGCACTGCAGCTAAAAAAAAAAGCCGAATGCGATTGCTGGGATACGAACACATGACGCACTGCTGTACAATAGGTGCACCTACCAGCTCAACTACCAGTATTATCTGATTAAAAGAGTAGCGTCATACTTAAAGAACCGAACGCGAAGCACAGAGCCGAATTAGTTTAAGAATTTCGAAAGCAATATTTTTTTTAAAAAAGAGTGTTTTGTGAAACGCAAACACTTTCCAATTTTTTTTACAAGTTTCGAAAAAACTATAACATTATTGAAAAACAAGAACGTTTCTTGAAAATCTTGAACAATTTTTTTTAAACGAGAATATTTTTTCAAATTTCAAAACAAAATTTGAAGACGTGAACATATTTTAAAATTCCTGAACAAAATTTGCATACCCGATTTTATAAAAACTTGTGAATTTTTTTTGAAACCGAGACATTTTTTGAAACTCCTTAATAAATGAAAAAACATGAAGAATACTGGAATTTGTGAACTATTTTTTAAAACATGAACTTTTATAAAAAATTGTGAAAAAATTAAACAAATTCATTGTTTTTGTAAAGAAAGAACATTTTATGAAATGCCCGAACAATTTTCGAAATAGGAACATTTTTGAAACTCCTGAAAAAATGAAAACATAAACAAATTTTGGAAATTGTGAACAATTTTTGAAAATAGGAACATTTTCTAAAATTTGAACAAAAACATTCCAAACAATTTTTGTAAAACAAGAACATTTTTTTGATATGCCCGAACAATTTTTTAAATAGGAACATTTTTTGAAACTCCTGAAAAATGAAAACATGAACAAATTTGGAAATTGTGAACAATTTTTGAAAATGGGAACATTTTCTAAAATTTGAACAAAAACATTCCAAACAATTTTTGTAACACAAGAACATTTTTTGAAATGCCCGAACAATTTTTGAAAAATGCGAACATTTTTGAATTTGTTAACATTTTTTGTAAACACGAACATTTTTTGAAATTTGAACATTTTTTAGAACACGAACAAATTTGGATCTTTCCATCCAATTTTTAAAAGAAATAAATAAACAGAAAACAGAAAAAAAAGGAAAAGGAGGAAGAATAAGAAACAGAAAAATGGAAAAAACGAAAAAGGAAACAGAAAAACCGGTGAAAAAGGAAAAAATGCTTCAGGGAAAAGGTTCCCAAAACCGGCTGGCTAGGTCTGGTACAATGGGCCGGCCCATATTTAGCGATGCGGGGTATTGCCCCTGTGCGTTTGGTCGACAGTTGGACGCAAAGAGCATCGTATAGGGTTTTCCGCGTTTTAAGGTTGGAGTTGCAACTCAGATAAAATTGACCAACCCAGTTGCGTACTGAGGATTGACCTCCAAGTCGGGTAAAAATGTAGCCCCAGATTGCATGTTAGGGGTCTAGTTGGACTTACAACTAGGGAAAAAATGTTGGAACCCACTTGTTTGTCGATAATGGACTTGTAAATGGGACAAGAAAAAAGCGCCCCCAATTGCACGTCAAAGGAGTTGCAACTTAGACAAAAAAAGGTTGCCCCCCCTCCCCCCCCCCCCCCCACCCATTTGCATGTCGAGCGTGGACTTGCAACTGGAGGAAATGGGTCAGGCCCCCCGTTACGTGTCAAACGTCGAATTGCAACTTGGAGAAAATTGGTCGGGCGTCCAGTTGTGTACTAAGGGTGGACTTGCAAGCAGGACAAAAAGCCACCCCCACCCCCTGCCCAATTGGATTTCAGGGGTATAGCTGGAGTTGCAAGTAGGACAAACATGGGTTGACCTCAGTTGCGTGTTTAGGTGGACGTGCAATGGGGACAAGAAAAAAAGCGGGCCACCAATTTCCTGTTGGGGATAGAGTGCAACCTGGACAAAAGTAGTCGGCCCCCAGTTGCACGTCAATGGTAATCTTGCAACCGGAACATAAATGAATCAAGCCCCCAGTTGCGTATCGAGGGTGGAGTTGCAACAAGATAAAAAATGGTCGGGCCCAAGTTGCGTACTTAGGGTGGAGTAGCAAGTAGCATACAAATATGAGTCCCAATTACATCTGAGGGGTGTATATGGACATGCAAATAAGATAAAAATCGATTGGGCCATAGTAACATGTTCACACACTCTTGACAATGCTTTTAACCCTACTATAGATTTCATCATTTCCATTTGTCTCTTGTTCTTAGTTGTTACACTTGTACACTTCCATTCTTGTTCACACACTCTTGCAAAACTTTCACTTTCGACTAGGGATCATAAATAACTCGCATGCACATTCTGATGAACCTCCACAAGAGGTGAATGACCATTTTCCTAGCTCTCCATTGGATTGATAATCTTACTTTGAAATAACTACAACTAAACGTGTGCACTTGCAGGACATCAGGGGGTTACCTCCCCAGAAAATTCGTTATGACTATGTAGTGGATCACGATGGAATCACGAGTAGAAGACCTTGTATAAAGATTTACTTGATGATGAATGCTTGATATTCCTATAATGTAGTTGATCACAATGAAATTTCAATTGCAAGTATATCAATCAAATGGAAATGGTGGTTGTATGGTGATAGAAATGCAACGACAGTTGTGGCGACGGAGATGTGAAGTGAGGTTAATGATGGTGAACCTGGGGCACCTCTTCTGGGTGTCCTCCTTCTCCTCGACATATTCCATCAAACCTCATGATGGCAATTGTGCTTGTGCTTTTAGACATTCAGAGGTACTCGTCCGACGAATCTGCAGTTGTGGCATATGAAACCATCCTCAATGCAGTCGTGCACATCTAGTAACCAAAGAATCTAGTTTTGCATCTGGTAACCATAGGCCTGGACACCACAGTAAAGGCGTATTCTTCATATCCGAAAGCGCTAGCAAAAATTGTTTGTTAATATGGCATCAGGGGCTAACTAGTCATCCACCAGCATCAAAGAAACCTTGTACCCTCTTCCGGTTCAACACTCGATGTCCCCTGATTGGTCCCTTGAAAATTAGGAAATGCTCTTCCACACGCTCTGCGTCTGGTAGGACCACATGCATCACCACCGTTTCATCCTTATATTTGTCCTCCTCATCCGACGAGAACACCTCCATAGTAAGGAACTACTTGTTGTCTTAATCCATCATGCTTCCGTCATAGTTAGGAAACTTGGCTATGGCATTTGGAGAAACACTTGTCGGGCATGCTGTTGTCCACTACGAAGGATACCTGGGCGGGGGACCTACGAGGCGGGAGGGGGCAGCGACTTCGGCAAAGCAGGTGTGGTGGCCAGGTGCGGCGGAAATCCATCGAGGCCTGAGCGAGCGGGGTGGTCGAGCTACGGCGGCGGCATGAGATGGTGCGAATACAGAGCCAGTGGAATGGATGAAGTAACAAATGGGTGGGCTTCGGGTTTGGTTTTAGGTGGACTAGAGTTGTCAGAGTCCTACGTGGCAGAGATCCTGACTCCCAAAAACCTCCACAGCTTTCCATCCGGATTGCAGGAATTCTCACCCGAACGTGTCCACGGACATTTTCAGCACTGCGTTGGAGGAAAAAAAATGTTTGGACGCTTTAGATTAGACGTTTGTAGACGTTTGAAGGCACGTTGATGGAGGTGCCCCAACAACCATTAAGAATGGTAATAGACAAAGTGGTAATCACACATTGAATTATTGTCCTAGTAAATTCCACTTGCATGGTTCAACAAGCAACAAAAAATTAGGTCATGATATATATCAGAGGGGTAGCCTAGCTAAGTTTTTCCTCTTTCACTTACATGGTCATAATACGAGAGGAGTTGTCCTTACTTTTGGAACTTGACCTTAATTTTCCCCATGACACTTCTTAGTGCCTATCAATAGAAAACCGCAAGTAGTACAAATACAAGGGAGCTAACAAACCAAGACAAAAATGGGTTTACCTCAATTGTGTGTCAATGGTTGGCTTGCAACGGGGACAAGAAAAGGAGGGGGCCCAAATTGCATGCCGGGGATAGAGTTGGTCATCCCTCGAGTTCTTTGTCGATGGTAAACTTGCAACTCGGAGATAAATGGATAGCGCCCCCAGTTGCGTATCGAGGGTGGAGTTGCAACTGGATAAAAAATGGCCAGACTCCTAGTTGCTTAATGAGGGTGGAGTTGCAACTAGCATAAAAATGTTGGGGCCCCAATTGCATATGACGGTTGAAGTTGGACTTGCAAATAAGACAAAATGGATTGGGCCCTAGTTCCATGTTGACATACTCTTGAAAAATCTTATAGCCCGACTACAGTTTTCATCATTTCCATTTCTCTCTTATTCTTAGTTGTTACACTTGTACACATTAATTCTTGTTCATGCACTCTTCCAATGCTTCCACCTTTGCACCACTTTTTCTAGGGATCATAAATAACTCGCAGAGACATTTTGATACACCTCCACAAGAGGTGAAAGACCATTTTCTCTGCTTTGTGTGGGATCGATACTCTCACTTTGAAAAAACTACAACTAAACATGTGCATTTGCAAGACATCACGGGGTTAACTCCCCCGGAAATTGGTTCCTACTACCATATGAGCTTTTGTCACCAGTCTTTGGTGGGGCCTTTCGCCCTCCTCTGCTCACCGCCTCTCCTTGTAGCAATTCTTGGTGCCTCGGGTACCGGCGAGTTCTTGGGTCGGCTTAGAGGCAAGGGACAAACAGTTATGCAAATATATAAAGGAAAATAATACCATCATTCCTGGCTTGCACATACATGGGGCTGCGAGGCTAAGCCTTAGCCCTTAGCCTGAGGGGATTACTCACAGAATGCGACCAAATCACAAGCAAAAGACCTTGTATAAAGATTTACTAGATGATGAATTCTTGATAGTCCTACAATGTAGTTGATCGCGATGGAATTTCTATTATATGTATATCAATCTAATGGATATGGTGGCTACGGTGATAGAAAAGTTATGCAGGTTGTGGCAGCGGAGATGCGAACTCATGTTAATGATGGTTACATCATGTCTTCTAGAACTACGTCGGTATTTCCCCAAAGAGGAAGGGATGGTGCTGTATAGCGACGGTAGCTATTTCTCTCAGTGATGAGACCAAGGTTATCGAACGAGTAGGAGAACCTCCTAACACCACGTAAACATCCCCTGCACACAAATAACAAGTACTCGCAACCCGGTGTGTTAAAGCGGTTGTAAATCCCTTTCGGGTACGGCGCCTCAAGTAGGAAAGATAACGTGAGATAATTGTGGTAGATAGGATAAATAGATCACGAAAAAAATAAATTGCAACAAGGTATTTTTATATTGTTGGTTTAATAGATCTGAAAATAAAAGAAAAGGAAAATAGATTACAAAGGCAAATATGATGAGAAGAGACACGGGGGCCGTGGGTTTCACTAGTGTCTTCTCTTGAGAAAAATAGCAAATGGTGGGAAACCAATTAGTATTGGGGAATTGATAGAACTTCAAATAATCATGACGATAGCCAGGCAATGATCATTATATAGGCATCATGTCCAAGATTAGTAGACCGACTCCTGCCTGCATCTGCTACTATTACTCCACACATCGACCGCTATTCATCTAGTGTATTAAGTTCATGGAAAAATGGAGTAATGCAATAAGAACGATGACATGATGTAGACAAGATCTATTTATGTAGAAATAGACCCCATCTTGGTATCCTTAATAGCAATGATACATACGTGTCGTTTCCCTTTCTGTCACTGGGATCAAGCACCGTAAGATCGAACCCATCACAAAGCACCTCTCCGTATTGCAAGATAAATAGATCAAGTTGGCCAAACAAAACCCAAATATCGGAGCAGAAATACGAGGCTATAATCAGTCATGCATATAAGAGATCAAAGAAGACTCAAATAACTTTCATGGATAAAAACATACATCTGATCATAAACTCAAAGTTCATCGGATCCCAACAAACACACCTCAAAAAGACTTACATCATATGGATCTCCAAGAGACCATTGTATTGAAATCAAGAGAGGGAGAGAGAGAGGAAGCCATCTAGCTACTAACAATGGACCCATAGGTCTACAAAGAACTACTCACGCATCATCGGAGAGGCACCAATGGACATGATGAACCCCTCCAAGATGGTGTCTAGATTGGACCTGGACGTTTTGGACTCTGTGGAGGCTGGAATTGATTTTCGTCGACTCCCCTAGGGTTTTGGAATATTGGGTATTTATAGAGGAAAGAGGCGGTGCACGAGGCCAACGAGGAGGGCATAACCCACCGGGGCGCGCCTGGGCCCCCAAGCGTGCGCTGGTGGGTTGTGCTCCCCTCAGAGCTCCCCTCAGGTACGTCCCTGGCCCACTGAATGTTTTTTGGCCCAAAAAAATCCACAAAAAGTTTCGCTGCGTCTGGACTCCATTTGGTATTGTTTTCCTGCGATGTAAAAAACATGCAGAAAACAGCAACTGGCAATAGGCACTATGTTAATAGGTTGGTACCAAAAAATGATATAAAATGACTATAAAATGATTGTAAAACATCCAAGAATGATAATATAACAGCATGGAACAATCAAAAACTATAGATACATTGGAGACTTATCATTACATGATGGTGAATGTGGGGCATCTCTTCTAGGAGTCCTCCTTCTCCTTTATATATTGCAGTGAACCCTCATCATGGCAACGGTACATGTGCTTTCAGACATTCGGAGTTACTCTTCCCGCAAATCTAAAGTCGTGCCATAGGCAAGCATCCCCAATGCAGTCGTGCACATATGTTAACAAAAGTATCTAATTTTTCAGAGACATGATTTCTTCTAGATGAAGTAGTTATCATACGACCGGACACCATCGTAAAGGCCGTTATTGAAAGCATTTCTCCTCATCAAGAAGAGCTTGTGAAATTTGTTTGCAAATAGGGCATCGGTGGCAAAATAGTCGTCCACTAGCGTCAAATACCCTTGTGTCCTCTTTCGGTTCAACACTTGATGTCCCCTGATTGATCCCATGAAAATAAGGGCATGCTCCTCGACACGCTTCATGTCATGTAGGATTGGATGTGAAGGGGAACGCAGCAGAAAACAAAAAAACTCCGACCTACGCACCAACCCAGGACCACTATGGAGACTGCATACATGGTTTGATCTTTTTCGTTACCGACTCATAGCGCAGCGGGAAGTAGAGTCGATGACGAATGGCGATGCAGATCCCCGCAGCTAGGATTTACAACCTCCCAACCGCGAGGATGTATACCCTCATCTGCTCCTCCGACAGCCCTCCGGGAGACGGTTGAATAGCCCCCCGGACGGTGTCGCGGACAGCCCTTCGGGAGGACCTTCGAAACTCGAACGGTCACTCGGACAGCCCTTCGAGAGGACCTTCGAAACTTGGATGGTCACACGGACAGCCCTTCGGGAGGCACTCACGAACTAAGATCGAAACTACGATCTCTCTACAGACACTACTAGGGAAAAGCCTAGCAGCAGCGCGGGTTTTGGGCCTATCAGTAGCGCGGGCAGGAGTGCTACTGATAAGGCGCTACAGCTAATGCTTAGCAATAGCGCGTCTTGACTCGCGCTACTGCTAAATTGACTTAGTAGCAGCGCTTCTTCAGAACATCGCTACTGGTAGTTAGTAGTAGCGCTTCTCCTTACCCGCGCTACTACTATTATTTAGTATTTTATTTCTTTTCTTTTTCATGTTGTATTCATACACCTTTACACAAGTTTTCATACAACAGGAATTTAGAGATTGTTTTTACATCATAATGAGTTATTACATCATGGGTTGAAAGAACCGTGGACTAGTTTCAAGTGGATGTCCATCCACTTGAAACTAATCCGCGGTTCTTTCACCCAATGATATAATAATATCATCATCATCATCATATCATTAACAACTTAGCATCATAATACATCATTGTCATATAACACCTCCTCAATATCATCGTTTTCATCATTGACATCACATAACACCTCCTCAAGATCATCATTATCAACTCTAACACATTACCACATAATAAACATATCGTACCTCATAGGACCTATTACATTCGATTAAGACCTACTACATTTTCTAAGGTAAAATAACAAAAAACACGATAGCCCCTGACTCTCCATTATGGAGAATGGAGATTAGCCTGTCTCCAATTCTTACTTTCGCTGAATGTTACTTCCAAGAACCTCCTTGCGAATGTCCATACATTTCTTCCATTCTCTGATGATCATGTGTTCGCGGGTTTTAGAAATCCGATATGCACAGGTGAGCTCCGTAGATTTACCTGGCAGTATGTTTAGAACTGAGGGGCGACCATGCAGAGACATCAGATGAGGCACACAATCCATCGGGAGTTTCTGTTGAAAAACATAATAATAACTTCGTAGTTAGCAATGATGTACTAGTTTTAGAAGTATGCAAAAAATGCACGGATGTCGTAATAGTAAAAAAATGGGATATTTAAATTAGTGCCCCTGGTTCCTTAGTTGTGCTCACTTTTCCCCACGATCCAAATGTTTGCTCACTTTTCCCCTCTTCCTTAGCTGAAACTCTCACAAATGCTCATAGCGGGCGTTTGCCGTCTTGAACGTCCATTGACCGTTAATTGCTGACGAGTGGGGCCGAGTCTTCGTCTGACTATTGCTTGCTGACGGGTGGGACCGCAAGGAGACACGTATTGGGCAACTTGTCTGAATCTGAAACAGATCTAGACAGGCCGCACTGCACCGCGCCGCCCCGTCCCCTCCGCCAGCATCGTTCCGCGTCCACCGCTGTTGTTTCCTCCACCCTATGCCCTTTTCCGTTCGTCAGCGACGCCGCGTCTCCGCCAGATATAGCCCACCTCCCCATCTGGGATTACATAGCGATGTTGAGTGAGGACGCCCGGAATGCAGTCGACCGTGAAGAGGATTGGGTCGAATCTGCGGCAGATAATTCATGGATTAAACCTGGGTAAGCATTGTTTCCTCTCGAATTGACGTTCTAAGTCGTATTGTAGGCCGTATTTGACTTCTGTTTGCTTGAATCGTTCGAATTTGTGCTCGATTTTACCCGGCTAACTGAAGCCTTTGTTTCCTTCCCCAACAAAATAGGATTGATCCCGCGCTGGCTTTCCGGCTGGCGATTAAAATGGAAACTAGTGTGCTGCGTGGTACTAAACTGCATTTGATTTCATCATTTTTCTATCCCAAAGTAGTAGAAACCAGCATATCTTTCAAAGATTTGCGAGCTGAGCTCCGAAACACCTATCCCTGGAGTGATGCCGATGCTGTTGAACTGAATTACTTCAGCAGTGACGAGCAAAGATTTCTCCCACTAACTTGCGACGATCATATGCCGTTGCTTTTTGCTGGGATTGCTGGCTGCCGATTCGGTAAACTCCAAATCGATGTGCTTCAGCCACGCGCAGAACCGGCGAAGGGGAAGGGAGTTCAGACATCATCTGTCTGTGCTAATAGCCAGCACCCCGGCACTCCTTGTAGGTCGACACCAAGTAAAGCAAGTGGTTCGTGGAGCCACAACATGCCTGCTGCCAATTCTGGTTCTGATTCAGCTGCTGCTTCTCGTGTACCTTCTGCAGTTGGTGTAGAAGAAGATGCAGAACCTGACGAGGCAGTGCCTACAAATGATGATGAAGACGAGATGATGTTTCCTGAACTGGTCGATGTAGCCAGTCAGCAAGCAGTGGATGACGAATATATGGAGGAGCCCATCAGCCAAGCTAGGTTTGATGACACTGACAATGAAGAGAAGGTGGAGAACATGGACAGCTTAATCGAGGATGAATACAATGGTGATGACATGCCAACAATTGAGTGGAACAGAGAAAAACCTGAGCTTACTGTAGGTACCATTTTCGAATCAATGGTGGACTGTCGGAATGCAGTGACAACATGGTGCATTATATCTGAAAACACCTATAAGATCAAAAGGAGTGAGCCAGCAAGGTTCACAGTTTTTTGTCCATATCCTAGGTGTAGGTGGAAGTTGCATGCATCTCGTATGAGAAAGAGCAAATATATTCAGGTAATCCAAGTTTAGTTAGTAATTTAGTTTCAGATCGTTGAGTAAGGTTTCTTAACTGTTCTTTACCCTTTTATTTTGTTTCAGATAAAGAAAAACGCACACAAGCACACTTGTCCACCTGGAGGGGGAGGGGGGAAGGCCAAAACCAAGCTAGCAAAAACTAGGTGGGTGGCAGATGCTATATTGGATTGGCTGAGAGAAGAACCTGGACTTGGTCCAACAGCACTCCATGGGAAGCTTTTTGAGAAGTACAAGATAGAAATTCCTTACATGAGAATTTTCAATGCTAGGGAAAAGGCTCTTGACAGAATTAATGGTCAATGGAATGATAGTTTTCAGCTGCTTTACACTTTCAAAGCGGAAGTGGAGATGGCAAGTCCAGGGAGTGTTGTGGAGATTGACAAGCATACAGTTCCATTCAAAATAAAAAGGAAGTCATTTCAGAAGGAGTGCTTCAGAAGGGCTTTTGTTTGTTTCAAGGGTTGCTGGCAGGGGTTTCTAGATGGTTGCAGGCCCTATTTGGCTGTAGATGCTACACATTTGACTGGAAGATGGAGAGGACAGCTAGTAGCAGCTTCTGCAGTTGATGGACACAACTGGCTATTCCCAGTTGCATTTGGTGTGGTGGAGGCAGAGTCTGAGGAAAGTTGGGTCTGGTTTCTGCAGCAGTTGCGCAACATTATAGGCACACCCCCAGGTTTAGCTATACACACAGATGCTTGCAAGGTGTGGAAATTGTATTCCCTGGAGTGGAGCATAGGGAATGTATGCAACACCTAGTGCATAATTTCAAAAAGAAGTTCAAAGGTAAAGTTTATGATGAGAACTTATGTCCAGCATCATACATATGCAGCAAAAGGAAGCATGAACACCATTTGAGAGTGTTGTATGCTCAAAATCCTCTTGTGAAGGAGTACATGGATGCACATCATGGCAAGGTGTGGTCAAGAAGCAAATTCAACGAAATCTGCAAAGTAGATTATGTGACCAGTAACCTTGCAGAATGCTTCAATTCAAAGTTCAAGTCAGTGAAAGGGCTCTTGTTGTGGCAAGCATTTGACAAGATGAGGCAAATGATCATGATAAAGATGGCTCTTCGCAAAAGAATTGCAGAAACACAATATGTTGGTCATCAAATGCTCCCATCACTGATTAAGGCATTGCACTTGAAGGCAAGAGGACTGAAGATGAAATGTATTCGATCTGGTACATATGAGGGAGAGGTTACCTATACTGACACTAAAAATAGGGTATGGAGGTATCCTGTGAACCTAAGTACTAGAGAATGTAGTTGTAGGCAATGGCAGATCCGTGGGAAGCCATGCATACATGCCCTACATTTGATGACCGTTATCAGGGGTGCAGATGGTGAAGTTGATCAATATTGCTCTGAGTATTTCTCTGTTGCCAAATTTATGGCTGCTTATGCTGACAATGTGCCTGCACTATTGGGGAAAGATCAATGGAACATAGTAGATCCAGGGTTCAAACTCCACGCTCCTGTCATTACTAGACCACCAGGAAGACCAAGGAACCAGAGGATTTGAGCAGGTGAGGAGGGTCGTCTACCAAAGAAGCGTGCTTGCAAAAAATGTGGAGTTCTGGGGCATATTGCTAGGCTTTGTACCAATGCAGTGGATGCATCATTTGGAGAGGAGGAAAGATGGACAACAGCCAATGCTGAGGATAATGCAGCAGCAATGGAGACTGAAGATGCAGTGCAGAATGCAGCAGCAATTGAGGCAGTGGAGAATGCAGCAGCAAATGAAGCAGTGGAGAATGCAGCAGCAAATGAAGCATCTTGGTATGTGTTTGCACCCTTTGTATAATGCAGCTACCCTTTTGTTTGCATTTGTTCTCTTTTTTGCCTATGGCTTATAATTTTATTTACCAGCTCTAGGGAGAAAAGGCCAAGAGATGAAGAAGCAGAAGATTTTGAAACCATGGCCTTTGATGGTTTTGAATCTATAAGAGAGGAAGAGGAGGGCGTAATTATTCAAATTGTGCCTTTAAAGATTACTGAACCCATAGATGACCGTCAAATGGTCGTCAAGTGCTCGGCGAGTGCAACTACTCCATCAGCACCTCCACGAGGAAAACCCCAAGTAAAGCCCAAGATCAAAAGGAACAAGAGTCTGAAAGAAAAGGGCATCTCAACTAGGGAAACTAGGAGCAAGACGGTGAAGCCAGCTGCAAACACAAGGAGCAAGTCGAAAATTTGAATTAAGTTGTTGGGAAATGTATGTGTTGTCAATTTGAGGGCGAGTGGATCGCTTAAAACTTGGTAGATTTGTATTAAGATGTTGGCATCTTAAAACATGGTAGATTTGAGCTACTGTGAAAACTTATCAGTTGTAATAATGTTGCTTCTACTTTGGTTTCTTATTAGAGTCAGAATTCAAATTTCCATCAAAATTTGAATTTAAATCAATATTTGAATTTGGGCCAAAATTTGGATCCGAGTCAAAGTTGAAGTTGAACATTGGAGGTTCATTGCTCTGTGCGGGGTATTTGATCGAGCATTTGAAGTTCAATATTCGTAGGTGAACAGTCCAAATGAGAAATGTGCTAGAAAGGAGCTCGAAAGCTAGGGTAAACAGCCCTATTTGAAATCAAGTTTTTCTTGACCTAGCCTAAATGAGGCATATATTTTTTTATTAACACTTGTTCCATATATATAGGGTAAAAACAAAGTCTCACTATTTATTGATTAATATTCATATTACTACATTTTTTTGAAAAAATATGCTTTTATTTCAAAACCGTCAAATAACACGTTTTAGATATGAAAATGAAAAAGTAAGTTCAGATCCTTCTTACTCACTCCAAAATGAAGCTATGGAGATTTTTCTGTTTTTTTAATTATTTTGAAAAAAAATTCAAACCCTAAACCCTCTCTCCCTATTCTACGAACTCTGAAAATGTTCATAGGTGATAGCTCATTTGTGTGAAGACTTTTTTCATGAAAATGACCTACACCAAGTTTATATTTTTTTCTCATAACCTTGTCACATATGACGGCTATGTGCGCAAGAATTACAACATTTCGAATTTTTTTGAATTTTTTAAAAAAATTGAACTTGATTTCAACAGATCACTTCAACAAATGATTTTTCGAAAAAACGCCCCTATACTGAGTTTATATTTTTTATGGTAACTAGGTCTCATAAACGGACGAACTACGTTTGTTTTATATTTTTGCGATTTTTTCTAATTTAGTTATGGCCATTTGAAATCTGGTCAAACCCTAATAACCCCGTTGACTCGCTCATAACCCCACAGAAATGCTCCAAACCCTAGCGTCGAACGTGCGCCGTCGGATCCTACCAAGCGTCAAACACCACCCGTCAGATGTAGGGCAGGCATGCGTGATCTGCGTGATCCATCCTGATTGGCTACTGCACTGTCCTTCTCGGGCTTTTTACAATCTGCCCCACTTTACATATGAAATTTTATTTTTCGCACATGACCACCACATGCCAGTGTTAAGAGTTGGTTCAAATATTCAAACCGCAAAATACAATGTGGCAAATCGTCAATATAGCTTCCCCTTCTCCTCTTCTCCATCTGACAGACAAAGGCATCGAGCAGATCGAGCAATTCCTCTGTTTCTTTCCCCATCTTCTCGTTCTTCTTCCTCTCGAGCAACTCCTCTGTTTCTTCCTCTCGGGCGATATGTCGACCTCCTCGTCAGCCCCCCGTTCCACGTGGCCGGTGTATGGTACAGTGCCGATGACTCGATGCCCTGACTGCCCACGGACTGCGACACTGAAGCGGTTGACTTCGAAGGAGGAGAAGAATGGGAACTTTGGGGGCGAGTTCGTCAAATGCGAGAGCAAGCCGGAGGGGCAGGTTAGATCTGAGTTTTCCTCGCATCCTTTATATCTAATTTCTCAAAAAATATGTCAGATTTGAATTTAGGATACATGATTTCGTTTTCAGATCGTGAAGAAATGCCACCATTTCGAGTGGATGGATGATTACATCCAGAGGCTTCAAGGGTCGGGCTTGCTGGATTCGAGGGGGAATGCAATCCGAGAGTCCAATCTGCCCCATGACAGTGCTGCTCCGGCTGCAGCAGCGGGTCCGGAATACCCGACGGCGTTCGAACTGAAGACGGAATTGAAGAAGATGAACAAGAACTTCAAGGAGCTTATTGAGTTGAAGAAGCAATCCAATCTGATAGCTTTAGGAATACTTGCTCTAGGAATTTTTTACTTGATGGCCATCTCTCGTTAGAGATGTTTGTCTACTGTTTAGTGCAACTATTGATCTCTGAATGCAACTCTGTTTAGTGCAACTGTCGATCTCTGAATGTATGTAGTTTACTGTTATGTTTTGACACTTTTAGTTTCGGCAGAAGACAACTACCAGTTCAGTGATAGGATTATTTTGTTAGCTAATAACCTCGAGTGTTGGATCATACCCTAGCTCGTCAGATGACAGTAAGCAGTACTTGAGCAGCACAAGGGATATACATCAAGTTCATCTCTTCTCTCTCGCACTTGCCAAACTTTTGTCCTCGAGTTTGTCAGTTCTGCTAGAAAAAAAACCTAGTTCGCGGGCCCAAAGAGAATCAAGCTGCAATAGGCCCACAAAGGATAAATGAGGCCCAGAAACAAGTGATGTTTCTTTTTTTGTTTAGGAATGATTGCTTTGTTCTTTCTTGTTTCTGATTGATTTTTTCATTAATTTGATTGCCCAATCTCTTCTATTTCATTGAGGAAGTTTTTTGGCTTTCCTTTATGGGTCCCTTCACTTTTTTTGATTTGATTTCTCTTCACCGTATTTGCTTTTGTTTTGCTTTCTCACAACCTGGCTTAGTTTGGCAGTGGAGTAATTTTAGAATCAAAGTATTTGCAAACATCAGTATTATTATGCCTAGCAAACCAATACTTCAGTATTGGAAAAAGAGGTCCAACCTTCTTTTTTATATACTTCAAAAATAGTGTAGTTTTCTAGATATTAAAGTATATAAAACTACACTTTTGACTAAAGCCAAACATCTCAAAGTATTTGATACTTCAATATTTTTGGAAACCAAAGTATTCTTGGAATACTTAAAAAATACAGAGCTCCCAAACCAAAGCCGTGTACAATATGTTCTTATTTTTAGAAGGCATCTATAAACACATCATTTTTAGTTAGTTTGCTTAATTTTGCCCATGTCAATTAGCCGTGTCTAAACTTGGGACAAACAAAATACAAACATAACAAATCACTAATATAACACACATAACTTAACTTAGATAGAGTTGCTAGGGCAACACAAGTTCTTACATATAACACGACACCAATACATATAACACATAACTTAACTTAGATAGATAGGGTAGCTAGCTAGGGCAACACACACACACCAAACTCACACTACATAGTAGTAGGGTAGCTAGGGCAACACCGCCATGTCTTCACCGTCGTCTTCACCTTAACCGCCGGCTTCACCGTCTTCGTCGCCGCCGGCTTCAGTACTCCTCCTCCTCAAGGCCGTTGTCGCCGACGTAGTACGGGAGGCTGTGCATGCGGTTGCGAGCGGGGAAGACGCTTTCGAAGTCAGTGAAGATGTTATAGGTCGTGAATGCGATGAACTCACACCCACACCAATACACCTTGTCGAGCAGGTAGTAGGCATCGAACCTGTGGGTGAAGTGGACGACGAGCCCTACCACTGGAGCATTGGCGTGGGGACGCTGCTCCACGAGGTTGAACATGGGCGGCGAGCCCGCCGGGAGGTGGTGGAAGCCCGCACGGAGGAACCCCCCGTGCAAGCTCAGTGCTTCCCCTCCAGCGGGAGAATGCCCACACACAGAGGGATTCCTTGACGACGACGTTGGCGGGGTACCGCCGTTCCGGCACGGTGGGCAGCGCTTGGAACGTCGGCCCATTGTACTGCATCTTGCTCGCTTCGCTGAGTGGAACGGCTTTGGCTTTTGGGGGAAGAAGAGAAGTTGGAGGCGCAGATAGATCTGTAGAAGAAGAGGCAATGAAGGGCAGTTTAAATAGTCGGGGGAGACGAAGTGGGTACACGCGCAACCGGCGTAGATGGTGACTCAGTCCGTGCGTGAACCGATGCGATCATCAATTTGTAAACGTGAATCGATGCGAGCGTGCTTTGCGCGCTCTGCGTTGGCGGCTGCCTGCCTCCCCCTTCTGCGTGCTCTGCATTGGTGGCTGCGTGCCTCCCATTCACGAGCGTGCGTGCAGCCTGCGGCGTGAACCGTTGCCTCGACATATGGATGCGACCGTGCGTGCAGCCTGCCCCTTCTGCCACCGACACGTATGGCTGCGACGCGTGAAACGACGCTGCGGAGCTACTGAATCCACCGGCAACTGTGTGACACGGATCGATGCGTGCGTGTCGGCGTGCATGCATGCAATTAGGTCTAGGTCACTAGATGCGTGCGTGGCGGTGTTCGCATGCATAGCAGGCTACATCGATGCCGAAGCCGGGCATGCATTGCAGGCTGCATCCATCCATAGCAGGCTTTTTTAATTGGGCTCCCTTTTTAATTTATTGCCAGCCAACTAACGGGCCCGTCCTATGAACACAAACACGGCTCAAACAGCGAAGCCACAGCCACAGTCAACAGAGTCCAATTTGTCTCAAAAAAAAGTCAACAGAGTCCAACGTGGCCCCACAAGTCAGTTAACGGCCAAGACGGCAAACGTCTGTTATGAACATTTGTGAGAGTTTCAGCTAAGGGAATGGGGAAAAGTGAGCAAAAGTTTGAAGCGTGGGGAAAACTGAGCACAACTAAGGAATTGGGGGCACAGATGGAATAAGCCCTAAAAAAAATCTTACCAGGGTATCTCCAGAGAAGTTATCGTTGTTCAACACATGCACTAGTGGCACGTATTCACCATAATTTGGAGGAGTTCGATAATAGTCATTGTAATTCTCAAGAAGAGTACAAAATGCGATCAGATGATTTTTCTCCTTATACGTTAATTGGGTGCCTTCGGTGTAGTGGGTTTTATCTACCATCTTCCGCATAGTCTTTGAAGAATCAAAATAAGTTGTCAATGGAAATAAGCTATCAACTATTTTGAAATAAACAATATAAATTAGTTAATAACTATGTTTGAGAAACTCACATAGCGGTACAATCGGAAGCGTATCAACAAGGACCCAAATGTCCATATTGTCTCCCTCGCTGTCAGGATCACCAAGATCCATGGTGACAATCATACCCTCATAAAAACCATACATTTTGCAAACTGCTTCCCAATTTTGGCAACCAAAATGGGTTACGCTCTGAGCATTGCACAGATTTAATTCAAAATCCATATCATGATGGATCCTTAGGTGTATTTTCTTTGTTTCGAAATTTTCATGGTCTTCAAAACCCATCCTCTCCAAGACATAGCGTCTTGCATGGCATGGGATAAGCTAGTCGAATTGTAAAATATGAAAATTAGACGTTGAAATAGTTGAAGTCATGCTTAATGGAGAAAAAAACACTTGTCGTTGTTGCGTACTATTTCACAATCGAAGGTCTCCTCGAGCTTAATGCTGAAGCGCCGATCTTCGTCCAGCCGAACGAACCTGTCGCACATACCTCGATCGTCGTGGCACCAGCTACACTCCCCCGGGAGACCGTCGTCGTCCGAGAACGACATTTCCTACAATCATAATTCAAAGATTAAACTTGTACATATTCTAGCACAAGTCATGCCAGAATTCACGACAAAATCCGGCATGACCTTTGCTAAAAAAGGACATATCGAGCGCCTGAAATTTGTCGGAACGGAAATTAATCAACACTCTGGCAAAACATAGGCCACTCGGAGATGTAAACTGAACATGAACGGCCACTCGGGCAACCACATATCCTATTTGAGCAACAACACAAGATATACAAGGATATTTGGCTGGTCTCACCTCGATGTCGGAGGGGGTACGTCGGTGACTGGGATGACGGCGGGGATGTCGGAGGGGGTCGGTGACGGGGACGACGGAGGTCACCTGAAACCATATAAGTTATCACTAACAACAAACATGACATGTTCAACTAGTTTTATTAATTCAACTAGTTCTTATTAAATATAAACTTACTATAAATAGAAAAAAACTAGTTCTTTCTAAAAATAAAGTAGTTCAACTAGTTATATTAATTACCTTATAAAAAATAGATTAGTTCTGTTAATTCAACTAGTTCAACTAGTTTATTAATTTACTTACTAAACTAGTTCAACTACAACTAAAGTAGTTCAACTACCACTACTACTACTAAAAATCTAGTACTAACTAAGCAACATCTAGTACTAGCTAACCCTAAATTAACATCTACTACTACTAAACCTAGTACTAACTAGTGGCAGGGGGTGGGGGGCGACAGAGAGGTAGCTAGGGGCGGCGAGGCCGAGGGCGGTGGGAGGAGGGCTGCCGGCGGAGGAGGGAGGAGGGGCGGCCGCAGGCGGAGGGAGGAGGGCGGCGGCGGAGGAGGGAGGGGCGGCCGC
The DNA here is from genome assembly GCA_963921465.1 of Triticum timopheevii. Lineage (NCBI taxonomy): Eukaryota > Viridiplantae > Streptophyta > Magnoliopsida > Poales > Poaceae > Triticum > Triticum timopheevii. The sequence goes on from OY997271.1 coordinate 49,648,816, forward strand.
AGGCGGAGGGAGGATGTGCGAGGAGGATGGAGGAGGGACAGAAGGAGGGGAGTACCTCGGCGGCGGACGGACGAAGGCGGCGGCGGCGGCGACGCACGACGACGGTTGACGCGGGCGAGAGTGAGAGTGTGAGTGAGAGGGCCGGTCGTGCGCGTGGGGATAAGGTAGGGATAGTTGTAGCGCGTTTGCCAAAACACGCTACAGCTAACCTGAATAGCAGTAGCGCTCTATAGTAAAGTGCGCTACTGCTATAGCTAGCGGGGGGCCAAGGTCATGGCAACTAGAGAAGTAGCGCTGTATGCGGTGCACGCGCTACTGCTATTTCCAAGTCAGCAGCGCGTTTCGGAGACACGCGCTGCTGCTAAGTAGCAGTAGCGTGGTATTTTGAAGAGCGCTGCTGGTAAGATTCTGTGTATAGGCTTTTCCCTAGTAGTGAGAGTTGCACACGTACGGTGTCATCTATCCGGCAGGGCTTCACCGTCCAGAACTAGTTCCTACCGGAACCCAGACATCCTTTCGGTTCTACGAAACTATTTCGCTGGGAGGGAGAGAGAAGCCAGATCATGCATGGCACTTGTATGTGAGAAAGAGTGAGTGTGTACGGCTGCCCCTCCACCTCTGTTTATAGGAAATCCCAAGGGGTAGGGTAGTTTAACACAGAAACCCAAAATGCACATGAATGAAGTCCTTCCTCAAGGGCATAAGAGTGAAACCAAGGAACAAGAGGGGCTCCAAGGTGGAGCCCCAAGTGTGGCCGGCCACACCCCTTGGGGGGCCCCATGAGGGCCTCCCAATCAATCCATGTCATCCCTTGATCTTTTGATTAAAGCCCCAAAAGGTGGCTTTCCATAAAATATCCCAAAAAACACTTTCACTATTCACGACGACATTTTTTAGCGTCCGTTCGAACTGAAAATATTTATGTGGGTTTTGAACATTTCCAATACCCACCATAATAATTTTCAACGCGTTCTGGAACAATTCCATTTTAGTGATTTTCATCTGCGAAACGCATCTGAAGTGGCTCTGGCAGCTCCGGAACATTTCCGGTTTTTATCTCAGAAAATTGCAAAAAGCTTCCAGAATGATTCTGGCACCCTCCAAGAATTATCAGGCATGTGCCAAAACTAATTTGACTTAATGGTATATCCCGAAACAATTTTTCGGTATCATCGAAACTTATCTGATGACCTCTCTATGCGGTACGATTCCGCTGTCCGAAACCATTCCGGTGTCTGAAACTTTTTTCGGTGATTTTCTCTCAGACTCCCTGTCTAGTATTCAACAGAGTAGATGACCCTTAAGCGTGTGACCCTATAGGTTCGGTGAAGTATAGATACGACCTGGAACCCTTCCGATCAATGATCAACATCGGAGCCGTGGACACCCATATTGATCCCTATACCCACACGAATGAATATTCGAGTGAACCTCCAGTTGCCGTGTGCTATTCCTATTGCTTCGCGATATGTTACAAAGACCCGAGGTGAGATTTACTTGCATCCTTGTGGATCAACAACTTGTCCACTATGCTAGTTACCTCGTTACTGGTTTAGTTCTCTTTTCTCGTTTCCGCGTTCCGGCATCAGTGTGATCAAATCATACTGTGTATGGCCAGACGATGATGGATACCGTAACACCGAGAGGGCCCGAGAATATCTCTCCATCGTCGGAGGAGCAAATCCCAATCTTGAGCTATCAAGTTACTTGACACACATTTCCATGAACGCGTAAGCCGCCGTAATAGCCACCCATTTACGGATGACGTTTAACAAACCCCAAGTTCATGAAGCAAGCATGAAGAAACTCGATACTCTCATGGTCTAAGGAATCATGCAAACGTTAACCATCCCTGTGTTATTTACCATTAACTTGTGACAAATGAATCTCATAGCATAACATCAAACCGGGTCGATTCAACACAAATGTTCTCTTAACATTGTGCCCTCAAAGTTGCTGGCATAGACATGCACATGATCAGGAAAACTGAACCATCATGCAACACTTGAGCTAGGCTTAGAGGCCAAACTAGGAATACTTCTTACCGTTTATTATTCCACACGTGCATATGAGTCTTCCTCCGAGCCTCGTGGATATTGCATACTCGAGAATGATTGCAGTTATAGCATGGAACATAAACATAATTATGAACTCGGAGATAAATAATATCATTTATAGCCTCTAGGGCATATCTCCTACAGGATGCATCATGGTCATTTCATCCTCATATTTGTCCTCCTCATCCAACAAGGAAAACTCCATGAAGTTGTTATAGAAGTACTTGTCGTTCGAATCCATCGTGCCTTCTGCAAAAAAGGGAAAATTGTCAACAACTTGGCTACTGCATTTCGAGAAAGAATTGTTGGGCATGCTGCTGTCCACAGCGAAGCATTCTTGGGCCGAGGTCTGATTGGGGGGGGGGGGGGGGGGGGCAGCGACTTTAGCAAAGCAGGTGTGGTGTCCATGTGGAGCGGCAGACGTCCAGCAAGGCCTGGGCGGGCGGGTTGGTTGAACTGTAGTGCAAGCATGGTAGGGAGCGAATTTAGAGGCTGTGTGTGTTGGGGGGGGGGGGGGGGGGGGATGGAGTGCCCACCTCTCCATGGCCGCACCGACACAACCCGGCTCAATGGCTGGACCGATGTCGCTCGCTGTACCAGCACCTCCTACGGCCCAGCCTGTTGACCAAGTAATCAATGAGCACACCATGACGACGCGAGGCAAGCGCAGGTTTTGTCTGCCGTTTGATCGTCTCAACCTCACTGGTAGTCCTCTATCGCCGATTCCTAGGACATATCGTGCGGCCCTCAATGATGCCAATTGGCGTGCTGCCATGCAGAGTGAGTTTGATTTGCTTCTCCTCAACAATACATGGGACCTTGTCCCTCGACCTCGCAGTGCCAACATTGTCTTCGGCAAATGGATTTTTCGTCATAAGTTCAAACCGGACGGTTCACTTGCACGATACAAAGCGCGATGTGTCCTTCGAGGATTCTTGCAGCAAGCCGGCATCGACTTTGATGAAACTTTTAGTCCGGCTGTCAAACCGGCCACCGTGTGCGCAGCTCACATTGGTTGTCTCCAACAATTGGCCGGTCCATCAACTCTATGTCGACAATGCCTTCCTCAACGGTATGCTCTCCGAGACAGTCTACTCCCAACAGCCCTCTAGTATCACTGACCCCATACTTGGTGATCATGTTTGTCATCTTAACCGTTCACTCTATGGTTTCAAGAAGGCACCTTGAGCTTGGTTTAGTCAGTTCACAACCCACCTCGTGTCACTGGGGTTCATCGCCTCTCGAGCAGATCCTTCACTCTTTGTCTATAGAAGTGGCACCGACACTGTCTATCTATTACTCTATCTGGACGACATCGTCCTGACGCCTCAATGCCACATCTCCTTCGGACGATCATCACCGCTCTCCGCCGTGAGTTCTCACTCAAGCACCTAAGCGCCCTCCATTTTTTCATTGATGTTACCGTGGAACGCACATGCGATGGCATGTTTCTCACTCAGAGGCAATATGTGATGGATATCCTTGCTCGTCCTGGCATGACACACAGTAATCCATGCAACACTCTAGTTGCACAAGCTCCCAACTACCAACCACTGGAGATCCCGTGGCTAACCCCACTGACTATAGAAGCGTTGCTGGTGCTCTACAATACTTGATGTTCACCCATCCCGACATCGGCTATGCTGTTCAGCAAGCATGCCTTCATATGCACGATCCACAGGAACCTCATGAGACCATGCTGAAATGTATACTCTGTTATCTGAAGGGCACCATAGGTCATGGACTACAACTTCATCGCACCTCGCCATCGTCGTTGATGGCCTACACCGACGCAGACTGGGTTGGTTGCCCTGACGCAGTGGTCTACCTCAGGCTACGGTGTTTTTCTTGGTGACAATCTTGTCTCATGGTCCTCTAAACGACAGACTACAATATCTCGCTCGAGTGCAGATGAGGAATACCGTGCCGTCGCCAACGCCGTTGTGGAGTCTTGTTGGCTGCGCCAACTCTTACTTGAGCTTCATCGACCCCTTCGCCAAGCCATAGTTGTCTTCTGCGACAACATCAGTGCAGTATATCTCTCGACGAATCCGGTTCAACATCAGCGACTAAACACGTCGAGATCGACTTGCATTTTTTTCGTGTATGGGTAGCTCTCGGCGAAGTCCATGTTCTTCATGTGCCAACCTCGTCTCAGTATGTAGACATCTTCAAGAAATGTTTGTCGGCCACTCTGTTCCGTGATTTCTGCTCTAGTTTGAACGTCCGCTCGGCTACCACTCCAACTGCGCCGGGGGGGGGGGGGGGGGGGGGGGGGGTGTTAGACGTTTACGTATTTATGTTGTGCATGTACGTTTCAGAATCCTTCCCAAGGCAGCACATCACACGTGAAGGCAAATACCGTCAAGGAGATATCCCAACCTTCCATGTTGTGAATCCTCTATACTATATTTACCCTGCCGATCAATACAATCGTCAAGACGTCTCTATACGAGTCTTCAGCCCTAGTGCCTAACCCACACCGTTCATTCGCAGATGTCCAACGACCTGAAAGGGTGCTGGGTTTTCGCTAGGGTTTGAGGTGTTTTGAAGGGGTTATGAGTGCTAGGGTTGACCATAACTAATTAAAAAAAAAGAAACATGCACCCATCACAGTTTTATGTTACTAGGTTGCTGGAAAAAATAAGAATCCTGGTCTACGGGTATTTTCATGAAAAACATTCACAAAACCTTGCTATCACGAATGAGGCGGTGCGGGATTCAGGTTAGGGTTTAGGGTTAAGCATGTCATAGTTTATCCAATTGATCCAATATTGGGCACGAACCCTATATTTGCACACTAGAAGTCAAGTTTTGATTTTCGGCTCGTTTAGAGAAGGTCGGAAAAAACCTTGCTTACAAATGGGGTGTTTATCGTAGCTTTCAAGCTCATTTGGAGCACATTTTTCATGAGCAGTGTTTCTCTCAACAACAAAATCTCGGATTGATAACCTAACACACATAATATTTGAGAAAGCATTGTAACATCAATACCATACTAAACAGCTTCAAATTTGAATTTTGGCTCAAATTGAAATTCGGCCAGAACTTGAATAGTGTTACACAAATACCCATCAAAGTAAAAATAGCATTACACAAATTTAGGCAAGTTTTTTACACTAATCCAGACAAGTTTTTTTATTCATACTAGAACAATATTTCACTTCTACTTTTTCTTACCACTCGATTTCTTCTTCTTCTTGGCACTTGTTGATCCTACGATGGGAAGAACACCCAGTTTACTCAAGCTCTTGGTTTACTTCACTGGACCATCTAGGTGAATTTAGTTGGCACCGCAACATCTAAATGAGGCGTAGTTTGCATAACATCAGCTACATTAGTTCAACACAACTTCGAATATAGGCTCGGCTTGCACATCGGCAGCAGCAGCTTTCGTTTGCATCACATTCTCCTCATTTTTCTCCACATCCAAATCTTGCTCACAGTGCACCCCAACATCATCCAACTCAGGTTCATCTTGCACCACAACTTGCAAGTCTGGTTCAGTGTGCACTCTTTCCCAAACTCCTCTTTTTTCTAAAGCCATTGATTCTTGCCTTTTTGACTGACCAACAATCTTCAACAACAAGGGGCTGACCTCCATGCTTCTTCCTGGCAAACAAAGCATGTAATTTGGTTAGTAATTAAAAACAACGTCCAAAATAAAAAACACATAAACAACATCATACTTTGGCCTTTCAGGAGTGTAACGACATTTTGGAGATCCTTTTCGATGCCCAAGTTCCTGGCACAACTTGCAGCTATTTTTGTTACCTTTTTGTGACCTTTTTGGCTTTGCACCATGTTTCTTTCCCTTCTTACTACTCCCACCTTTCTCAAACCAAGCCTTGTATCTGCTCTCTTTACCATGCCTTGTATTTGCACTTCAGGCCACTGAGACTGATCTGTAAGTGTTGTAATTGGTGTTGCATATGCAGCCTTGAATCTTGCCATTGAGTAATATTCATGCAAATATGGGTGGATGTTTATCTTTGGTTGGGAGGCCAAGAAAAGTATGGCATGGTCACATGGTTTTCCAGTGTGTTGCCACTCTAGGCAAGTGCAGTCATGCAATTTAGTGTTAACAACATGCCTCCTTCCAGTCTTGGTATCTCTAAGTTCAGCATCCCAAAATGAGTTCAACATACAAATGTGTAAGATTTTTGCTCCTGTTGACCACATGTTGTACCACTGCAGGAAGCTTATCCCCTTGCACACAATCACCAATCGTTCTTCTCAATTCTCACATGCGCATAATCATGATCCTGATTTGGTCAACCATGTCATCCACAGGCAAGTTCTTTAACTGCTTTATTTTGTTGTTAAAACTTTCTATCAAGTTGTTGTTGATATGATCACACTTGATGGCTGTGTTAAATTCTTACATGTACCACAATATAGAATCGTAGGTGTTCAACCATGGACCAAACTCACTTCATGCTGGTTTTATCTTATCAAGGTTATGAATGTGTCTGTTTGGTTTAAGATCTTGCTGCTGGCCACATTCTCGCAAATTCTTATCCTCTGATTTTTTTTCATTAAATTCATCCACATATGTCCTAAGCACTACCTCTGCTCACAATGAGTAAAAACATTCTTCAGTGCATTTTCTAGCCCTTTACATGCATATGTTTGTACTGCCAAAGGTGACACTGCCCCTATGCATCTTCTCAACTGCGTCATGAACCATGTCCATGAAACCTCAGTGTCTGACACAGACAAACCAATAGTAACAGGGGCGGCATCGTGCTTTGAGCCATCAATGAAACCAATAGTAACAGGCTGCCAATTGACCATTCCATTTGCTAGTTAAAAAATGAGTCTATGCTTAAATGTGAACAACATCATGGTGTGAAGCCAGCGATGCAAGGCTTTAAATCCATGAAGAACTTGGAGAAAAGAATGCTACCATCCTCAGTTACCTCAGTATCTATATCCACAACACTGTTAGGTGACATCTTCTCCACCTGAAGTTACAAAGCTTCCTAAAAGTATTTGCCCAATCACCATATAATTCTTTCGTTGCCCTCTGTTTTACTTTGCAAACTGTGCTATACTTCACCTTAATGGGGTAGTGCTTTTCCAAGTCCACTATAAGTTTCTTTGCAGTAGTGTTTGGTTTCTTGGCTAAAATTGGAGTGATCTATTCTGCAATCCAAAGCTGTGATGTCATGGTTGACACTCTTTGTGAATTCATATACAAGTATGTGGATGTGGGATCTGATTAACCCTCATGGCACTTCCCTCAGGTTGAATTCTAGTAGATATGTAATACATGCAAGGCCTTACGCTACCATCAAAACCTCTGCACCTCGCATAAAATTTCTTTCTACCAGTCCACATAGTCTTGGCATCAAACTCATGCGTGATTGCATAAGTCTTGAAACACATCCTGAACTCCTTCATGTTTGGAACAACTTCCCTACTTCAATAATAGGATTTTCTTTGTCATACACACTTACAAGCTCATCATCATGTGCACCATCTCCATCATCTGCAGTATCTTTCATCAGTTGTCTATCCATATCTTCACAAGCATCTATGTTAGCATCATTAGGCAAACTTGATTCACCCATCTCTTGCTTATCTTGATCATCTACTAGAATGCCGAAAAATTGTCCATCTCAGCCATTGGTGCAATGACCAAATCGGTAGTGTCTTCTAATTCTACTAAATTCCAATCAACACAAGCAACCTTGCAGCACCACGACAACCCTCTTGTGCATCTTGATCAGCCTCCTCTATCATTGTCACTTCGCCCGTACACATGTAAGTTATTTGTCTATGTAAAGCCCAATCATCATCTACCATCTACGAATCCAACTTTGAGGGCTTATATCCAAACTTAGAATCTGATTTCAGATCAACAAGTTCTGCATGAAAGGTAGTGTATTTGCTTGCTCAGCCGTCTTGCCGATCGATTTCCAACCATCTCTTCACCATTCTCAATTTTCACATACTCACCCTTCCAATCATCAAACGTAAAAATGCTATCTCTTGCTCTGAACCCCCAAAAAAAATCTCTACCAAATTTTCTCCACAACATTCTTCATGGACCTCTCTTCCATCCCCTGTATTTCCTGTGGATCAATCTCTGCAAATTCAACCTGCCGTTTCACAATTGTATCTCTCTCTATGTCTCGCACACTACCAACAACTAGCTTCGCTTTTGATGGAAAGAATTCTACATTGAATTCGAAGGTCCGAGCACCATTGCCCCTGTTTATCAATGGCAGGCACTATGAGGCAGCGAAAGCAGACGAGGCACACATCACATAGGTTGGAAAGGGTAATTATCTGGTCGACGTTGTCTCTCGTGGCTCCATCGCATTCAGCCCAATGCCGCCACCGCTCCCCAACCCCACCCACCTCCACAATCTGGATCTCGTGGAAAAAAGAGGCTCACTTGGTCAGATTTAACTCAAGACAGAGGGGAATAAGTCTAGGGTGCCGAATGCACTCACCACATATGCCGCGGCGGCCGTGAACGAAAGCTCCACCGGGAAAATGAAATCTCCACCGCCACCGAAGACGAGAATGAAGAAGGGAGCAGCAACCAGAAGCATGGGAATCATGCGTTCAGTCAAGCGGTGAATTGATGCACTACCAAGTGGGACCCACAACCAGATGCATTGATCAGTTTGACCCCCTGTTTTTAACTTAATTACAGTCCCCGTTGATGACCGTTCCCGTGTTTTAACCACTTGGTCATATAGGGGCTATTATTGCCATGTAAGACAGACGCACGCGAGCTATTTCTGTCATCTACATTGCATCCTTTCCAATTCGCATCAAAAACATCACACATGAGCTATTTACCCATCACATCATCGTTGAGTTTGGACAAATATGAACTCGGCAATACTTGACAGGCGGACCCCACAACTATCTAAGCGATGGAGACATGACGACCATCTACATTTGCCGGGTTTGCTCTAACAGAAATTTGGCAATCATTTTGCCTCTTTCTTTCTTTTATTATGGAATTTCAGGGGTCTCGTATATGTCGAGCACCCATGGGAAACAAACTTGGCAAAGACCTGAAAGGCGGGCCCACTTGAGACATGGCAACGACTATTTGGCGGTTGGGTTTCATATGCAAAGTTACAAAATGCGGCAAAGGACAGACCCCTTCATCCCTCCCTCACATATTAAACGTGAGCACCGGCTTGCGGCAACCGCATAAACCCCGTCGCACGGCCTCCCCGGCCTTCTTCTCCTCTGACGCACAATCGCTGTCATGCGGCCCCCGGCCTCTCCTTCTCCCTGCCATCGCCAAATTGGATCTAGCCGGAACTGCTTCTGCGTCGATGGGCATCATGGCTGTCAAAACTGTAGCCACGGACACTGCCATGGACGTGCACAACATTGTGCCCACGTGTGCCTCCGTAGCGACCACCAGATGTTGTCGCTCCTCATCGCGCCTACACCATGTAAAAATTGTCAAGGAGAAGAGGCGATGCAAGCTTCTCCATCACCTTTTTTTCTGTTAATTTGTTAAAATGCTCGTTAGAAGTAAATTGTGATTTTTTTTTTAAAAATGCTTGTTAGAAGAAAATTGTTTATTTGTTAAATGCTTCCTAGAATTAATTGTTTTTGTTAAAATACTAGTTAGAAGTAAACTTTTATTTATTAAAATGCTACTTATATAGAAGCAATTTTTTTATTAGTTAAAATAATTAAGTTAGATATGATGCATGCATGATGTTTATTTGTTAGCAATATTGCTGAAAAATCAGTTCATAGCAAATGCTACTTATATATAATTTGTAATTTTTAGGAAGTTAGCTAGATATATATTTGTGTCTACTAATTAGTGTAAGAAATGCAGTGCATGCCCGACATATGATCGGCCATAGGTCAACTCCTCTAGAGACGACGGCACCTCACCCGCTTATAGCAAGGATTCAGATGCGCCGACTCTACACTTCGGCCGCAACACTTCTGATGACCCCGACTTGATCAAGGCCATGTAAGGGCCGAAGGAGCACTCGAAGACCGACTCGGAGTTGGAATATCTTGAGGAGGAGGAGGAGGAGGAGGATGGTGGCAACGGCGACAGCGATGGCGATGAACAACCGATAGTAAGCGGCAAGTGTCCTCCCCAGAGGGGGCATAGAGGAAGGAGTGGATGCTGGCTACCATAGCTAGATAACTTTAGTTTGAGGGTCTGACTTGCTGAACCCTAATTTGGACAATGCTATTTTGGTTGTAGTATGACATGGCTGTTAATTATTTATATATTATTGCATGGATGCCACAGTTTCTATGTTTATTTGTGTAGCAAGTAATTTTGACCACAAGCTATGAGTGAATCGATTAGTAACATATCGAATCACTAAAAATTCAACGGTGCGATAAACATACCACATGTCCACCATAAGCAGATCATACAAACAGATTGTCTTGTCAGCGCTAGTTCCTAGGCTATGCTTCATGGTCTCCTTCAGTTTGGGGTTGCCTGCCAATGGACGTGGGCTTATTTGCGGCTTGCCTTCAAATATTAAGGCAAGGATTCTTCGCATATGTTGCTCTTCTCAACGGTTGGAAAGGGGCTAAAAAAAGATGATTTGCGGAGATCTAAACCATACGTAGATAAAAAAAATAGGTCACGTCGTCTTCACAGCTCGAGCTTGTCGACGGATGTTTCGTGGCCAACTTCAGTTTCGAGATATTTGACAATGGGGATGGGCTTATTTGCTGCTCGCCTGCGAATGTTAACGCAAGGGTTCTTTGCATATCTTGCTCTCCTCTGTTAGCTTTGGCCCCGAACGTATGAACGCCGACGAGTACTTTTCGTCGAGCTCCGGCTGGCCGATCCTTTGATCAACAGACGTACGTATAGCAAGAAGCAACTAGGCAGGCAGCTGGATGGATCCTCGTGTCTAGCTAGCTTGCGAAGACAAGTCCTCGGAACACAATACGCGGAGTCGCCGAGTTATAGCATAAGGTCGTGTCCAGCCTTTGTACTTTTTTTGCTTTGATCGATCTGGTGTTACAACGCAGGGGTACATAGGTATTTAAAGAAGCTAAACTAGCCTATCTAAATCCTACTCGGATTGCACCAAGTCCGTACCGGACTGGTCTACCTAGAGTTGTTTCTATGGAAGGGTGTGAGAAGTGATAAGGGAAAGCAAGGGCCAGCTTTTCTCCAATGCACCGGAGCAATGGCAGTTGATATCCTTTTATAACTTCTGATTCCGAGTATGTACTTTTCTTTGTTTGCTGTCATACAACTTAAACTAATACAATGTTTTTTTTGTGGGTTCTCTAATGCACCGACATGAGCAGAAATTCCGTTGGTAGAACAGTGAATGACTCTTTCATAGTAAATTCACTCCGCAGTAGTTCTTTAGCTAATAGAAGGGCTACCCATACTACAATGTGCATGTGTTCTACCTCTGTTCAGTGCAACTAGTCAATCAGGAACCAAATGATGCTCGTGAATTTTGTGGCCCTATGTAAATGGAGGAAAATAGTGATCACCAGCAGTCATGCAGAGAAGAACGTGCAATAACTAGCTTATTGCCCGTTTGTTGAAGTGGGGACTTGGATATTCTAGTGCTTCAACATCAATCTTGTTCGACATATACAAATACCCACCCTAGATTTTGCTAAGATTTAATTTAATTTGAGTATGAATATGAGAGGCGAGGAAAGTTTTGATCTAGTTAAGGTTTTAATAAGATATAGTTTGATTTAGTACCTACCAACTCCAATTAATAATAGATGGAGGAAATATACGGAAACCCAAAATTTCAGTTAACAATAAGTTTAGCGTGTGCCTACAGCTGGTAAGTATTTTGACCAACCAACACTCCATCTATGTTGATTTGACTCAGAGAATCACCACGCCAACTATAAACTTGTTTGATCTTCTCCTAGTGATTTCTTGTTGGCCACTGAGCATTCAGACAAGCTGGTGATCCTCCAATCTGATTCTTCGAATGCCTTGGCAGTACTCTTAGGCGACCCTCTTTCGATCAGTCTATGGTGATTTAGATGCAGAGATTAAAGATCACATGATTGTTAGGGAGTTTGTTCCTCGTAAAATTTGTAGAGAGGAAAATAGGGTAGCACATCTTCTGGCGCATTATAGCCGTACCAAGTGTTCCACTGTGCTATGGTTGAACTCAAATCCTCCATGTTGGGAGGAGCGGTTGTCTCGAGATTATAACCCTATAATTTTAGAATAAACTCCTTTTTACCCCGCAAAAAGAAAAGTACATACGTACACGGAATGATGAACAGGAGTGTGGCTGAGAAATTCCTTCTCGTTGTGGTCGTGTCTTTTCTTGATTACAAGTCCGTCGGCCGATCATCATCAAACGCCCCTTAAAGCAGCTTGTTCTGAAGCAGGCGAGCCTACGATTGTCTTGGCCCCCGGGAGGATGGACTGCCTTGTCTGTGGATGACAACTCATTCCTCAACAAAGACAGCTCGGCGGGCCTCGTCAGTATGACCCTGCGGGATGACAAGGGTGCCATAATTTTTGGGGCATACAGACGTCCTTAATACTGCAAAGATGCATTAAGGGCATCTCCAATGCTGATTCAAAAATTTGTTTTGGCATCCGTCCGCGGACATGGATGCAGGAACCAACCATCAATCACTGCCTGCATATATTTCAACCATTTTTTAAACAAACAGGATGAAATTCATGTAAATACAACTGATTCCATAGAAGCCCGGCAAAAACATTCAAATTTTGGACATATTTAAACTAGAAAAGGTAAACCTATGTGCACGTCTGGCTGCGTGGAGCTCCACTGTCACGACACGGATATCCTACACTACAGCCAGCCGTTGCGGATCCTTTTGTGTTCCCCATGTACGACTGCCCGCTCATCGGAAGTGCACGTTGTTGTTTGAGTGATCTAGATGAAATGATACAACACCTTTTCATTGACTGCCCTCTCGCCAAGTTGCTTTGGCGCGCCATTCATATAGCCTTCAATATTACTCCTTCAGACAGCATTGAAACATTATTTGGGACGCGGTTAACTGGAGTACAGTAAGCTATTGCGGCACAGATTCGGATAGGAATATGTGCTTTCTTATGGGCTGTATAGAACTGCAGGAATGATATGATCTTTAACAGACAAAATATTTTAAAATTCTTGCAGGTCATCTTCAGAGCTACGGCATGTATCCGTACGTGGTCGTTACTCACTCCTACGGACTCCATGGGAGCTTTTGGTTACTAGGTGCAACCGTTGACAGATGGTAGCGCGGGGTATCTTCAACTGGTTTGGATGGCGAACCATTAATAGGATAGGTGTCTAGGCATCATATCCTGTTTTTATGCCGGTTGTGGCCTTTTTAATTCAGACTTTTTGTTTTTTTTGCTATGTTTATGAGCTGAACTATTTCCAAACTTTGTGTTTCGTTGAAACGTTTTAATAATATGGTTGTATGCATCTGTCGGATGCAGAGGCCGGGGTGATCTTCCTTGTCAAAAAAAAAATCTTCCCTATATTTGGTTGCGCCGCTCGTTGGAGTGGGAAAGGGGGTGCTTCAACCGGAGGGAAGGGGGGCCATCCGCTTTCGTGAAGCATGGATCGGTGTTAGTTTTTGGGGCGGGGGACGACGGTGTTCCACGAGAGAGGGCGAGACACCGGCTGTGTATGTCAGTGATGCACCGGTTGTGGCCTTCCTGGGGCTCAAGCGGCAGCGGTCTTCCATGATCTACTTTTCCTTGATGTTGTCGGTGGCCGCCGCCCGTCGCCTCGTCAATCTCCAAGCCGGCTTCTTTCTTCGTCGGTAGAGAGCAGTTCCGCGAGCGTTGCCGACGGATGGCTCGGCGTCTGGCCTCGTCCACCGCAACCACGATGCTCATTCCACCGTGTTGGCTTGGAGCAACTCGCCACTCCTCCGCGTGCTGGTTTGGAGCAGCGAGTTGTTGAACTAGGCGCCGGCTTGTGGCGGCCACTTCCTCCGTTGGGCTTGGCTGGGAGGTGCAACAACGTGTTGCCTGGCTCGTATCCGGCGGGCTCGGTGGGCCACCTAGCCGGTTTTTATACCGGGGAACTGTTCTTCTTGCTCGCCGGATGCCACGGAAAGGCGGAGGAAATAGTGGAAGGAGGAGATTGGGAGCAGAGGACTGGTATGATTCATGCCTAGCGTTAGGTCTCCTATAAATAATGGTCGGGCGCGAGGACCTTGGCCGACGTTGTGTTTAATGACGGCCGACTTATGAACGGACGGTTAACCGGAGTAGGTTTCTTGGCACATGCGCGAGTTTAATGGAGCCGTTTGAATGCGGCGAAGAGACGTGTTCAACCAGGTGTATAGCAGGTGACGCTCTTTCGGCCAGCGCCATTGAGAGGTCGCGTCCACTGTAGGCCGGCTTCAATGCGGAGCAGCCGCTCTACACTGGCATGAATGTAGACAGCTGATGCTGAGAGGGAAAGCGCGCGGGTGAGGGAGGAGAATTTTCGGTGTGTCAGGGTGGTCATAATAGGGCGTGGCTGCTTTTCAGATACACGTAAAACCCCCCTTAGTATGTCTTCGATTTACGGGAGAAAGTGCTTCCAGACCGTCCTGCAGACCGATGCAGGACCGCGTTTGGACGGCAAACCACGTTCGGACCGTGCGTCCCGAACAATTATGGACGGTTTGAGAGGCATTGGAGATAACTTAAGTCTGAAATACATGACATTTTGGAGGGAATCGGTCTCGCTATCCAAACGATCGAACCTGCCGATGAAGCTCCAGTTTGATTGCGTCGGCCATCATGGACGGCTCCTTGGACAGGTATGCTTATGGCTATTTGGTTGCTGTGATCAAGCGCTTGATGGAAGATCAGGTATTTACTCACGTAATTTTTACTCGTGAAGATAGTAGGGTTGCACATTGCTTAGTTAACTTTTCGCGTAGTGGAAAGGCACTATGTGCTTAACGACCTTTCTAGTTGTGCTGCTGAACTTTTCACTCTCAATTGTAACTCTATAATCATGGAATGAATACCCTAACTATCCGGCGCAAAAAAAATAGTGTAGACAAAAAATTCCTTCTCATGATGGTACCGATATATCTTTGTATTTTGACTTTTGGAGTGTGGTACTGCTATATATATGACCGTTTGGTTTTGTTCGGTTTTGTATATTAGGTTTCTTTTTACTGTCATTTTATACATAGGTTGTGAATCAGAATCTTGCTTGTCCAGCCCAACCCTAGGCCCCATTTTATATGTATTGTTTCCCGAACACTAGCCCAACCAAATGTCGCCTAACCCGGGCACTTTTTTTCCGGGGTTTTATTGATCATAACGCTCCCTAACCCGGGCACGGCTACCTCTCAACTACTGTGAAACGGTAGCTCACCTCTCCTCAAGGGAAACCATTAGTAGGCCGGCCCACTACTGGTATGTCACCTTCTCTATTTTGGTAAACTTCGTGTGTTATTTCCTTTGTTCCTTGTTTCCTCTTGCCTTTTTATCGTTTTGTTTACATTTTGTTTCTTTTAATAATTCTAAATAGATACTCCAAAAATTGAAAACATAAAAGTCAATCGTTAATTCTGGCCAGATTGGCCACAAGATGACGTCTATATGGTCCATACTTTCTAAAAGCAATTTTGACGGTGATATGTGGACCCTATGGCTGTGATTTGACTCCTAACTCGAGAAATCACATCTCTGGTAAAAATTACGAGGCACCCTACAAAGCATATGTAGTGAACCGCCAAACTTATGTATTGTTGTCTAGAAACTAATAATAAGCTAACTATATTTTTAAATAAAAATATTACTCCAAAACTGTGCTAAGTGTGCGTGAATTAATATGGATCGGAAGGAGTACTAGATTTGTTCTGAGAAATACTTGTATCCATGACTGCTATACATGGTACTGGTTTTTCTGGAGAGCTATTAAAAGGGAGATACGCGTCCATTCTTTATATGAAATATGTATGGATGAGCGGGTCATTTTGAACAAATATCAACAATAGTGCACTTGTCCATGACTATGGGCTAGTTTAGTTCACTTCCACGCTTGAAAATGCCTGGCCTGGAGCCTCCCTGGATGCTACCTGGTCTTTGTTTGGTTGAAGGCCTGAAAAAGTTGGAGCAAGCCTGGCCTGGACTGCCCAGGCAAATAATTAGCCTGCCAGGCGTCCCTCTTGGGTTGCCTGGATGAGACGGCGTGACTAGCCTGGTACTAATACGGCTGTTTGCGTGCAGGTTTGGGGCAGGTTATCAGTCTTTTATAATTTTTTAATCCCCTAGTGACCTCCCAGGCTCAGGTCACGTTCCAAACAGCAATCGGGCGAGGCTGCCTCGCCAGGCTAGAAATATCAAAACCTCAGGCCCAGGCCAGGCAGAACTTTCACCCAGGCACATGGCCAGCGCAGCAACCAAACTGATCCTATGTTCTCGCATGACAAATATTTGCGGATCAGATACGACAGACATCACAATCGTGTACGAGTCACACCCGCAGATGTCGTTCTGCTGCATTGTTACACCAGCAAGGCCACCCTCCTGTTTCGTGGATCATTTGAAGAGTAAGAATACACGAATCTCGCGGGCTTTCTTCCTGTCCTTATTGGACTATATTGCAGATGCCCGTCTCCCGATAGACGGCATGTGACTCTGTTCTATTAATTCCTGATTCCTCTCATTCTCATTAGTTAAGGTTCTACGCTTCATGAGCTTCCTTACTACTCACACTTTCTCGCAGATATCTGTAGATGTATTTCTGTGAAAGAGCACGGAAAGCGAGAACTGAGAATGACAATAACGATGGCTTGCTCCCTTTTATTCCCCGAATGCCCAATTCTCATTGATTACACCACCAAACTGCCCTATTCCATAGGGTAGTATTATTGTGAGATGCTTTACTTTTACCTAGATTTTCTAGTATGTCTGTCTTTTTTTTTTCCTGATTAAAATGTCCTGCACTTACTTAGGGCAGTAAAACTGAACCATTTCCCTGCCACCTAACATCCTCTTTAAATTTGGCCTTCCTTTTTTTGTGATTGATGCGTTCTTGGCCAGCAGATATATGGCTTAGTTCGGCCTACACCGCGGGTTCTAATTCCTGGGCGAGAAGTCCTAAGGGCTGCTACCCCTGATGAAAAATCGGATCCCTCTCGTAAACTAGGCCTCTTGTCCGGACCCGTTTAGCCCCACAAAAGGCCACACGATCAGTCACTGTCCCTCTAAAATGAACAAAAAACATAAAAACACCACAATAATGGCATCATTAGCAAAATTAAATTTTGATACAAAGCACTAAATGCAACTTGATCGAAACTTTGACGTGGCAGATGGCTGACACGGCAAAGGGGTAAGAGCGCTGAGGTAACGAACGTTAACGGCTCGGTCAAACCGCGACCCTTTTGCATCAAAAAAATGACCAAGTTAACCCCGCTGCTATCCCTCGACGCGCATAGCCCCTTTGCCGGTGCTGCACGCCCATGAATATACTGATCGACGAGGCTATGCGGGGCCTCAAGTCACGCGCCCGCGTCATTGTGCGCCAGATGTGGCCGAGGATGGGTTCGAACCAGTTGAACGTTCGGCCGGGCCGCTCCGAGGCCTTCGCCCGGAGACCCGCGATGAAGTCATTGGTGAAGTATGCCTTGTTGATGACGATGTTATTTTATTGCCCTTGGTGAAGTTTAATAAAGTTATTTACACTACTAGTTTGTTACTAGGGAACCAAAGCAATGTTAGTCGCAAGTGACAAATACAGAACATCAAGGAACCTGAAAGCTCTCATTGGACTCTCACAGGGTAGCTCCGTAAAAAAGGATCAAGAGGAATAGCGACTCGTGATTAACGACTCGGGATCTAGCTCTACCGCCGTATCCTTCCTTTGCCGCCACCTCACCGAGACCCCCCTTCCTCCCACCGCCGCACCTTCCTCTCCTTGCCGCCACCACAGGCACCCTCCAGCAAAGTCCGGACGGCTCCGAGGAAGGCAGCAGCATGGTCCTTATCTGGGTGCTCAATGCAGGTACAGCGGCTACAATCCATGGATCAAGGACGGCGGTCCCTTTGGTGAAGCTTTTCCGTTCGGTGGCATGGCGGGGCTGGCGGGCTGCCGGAGGTCGACTTCTGTGGCCGGTAGACCACCGGCAGGTTCGCGCAATGGCAGCGAAGCCTCGGCGGCTAACGGCATCGTTTTTTCCACTGCTTACTGTCTGGTCTAGGTGCGCTTCAATCTCGCCGTACTTGGTCATGCTGGATAGCTAGCCAATGACTGTTTTATGGGCGGAGCCGGAGGTGGGGATTCAGATCGAGATAATTCCTTGGTCAGTAACAACTGGCCACGACGAAGACAACGCCCACGGGTGTCGACATTCTTTTTGAGGACGTCGTTCGGGCCTGCCCTACCTCTTCCCACCTCACAGCTTCTCGGGTGAAAACCCTAACTGCGTGGGTGGTGACGGTGCTCAGGCGTCGTGTCCTTCCTGAAAGAGTCATCGCGAGAGCTTTGTGCCGTTGGGCACCGTTCGGGTTTGTTGGCAGGTTTAGATGGCGTGCCCCTCTTCCTCCATGTGGCATCTGTTTCGGGGGAAACCCTAGATTTGGGTCTTCCCGATTGGATGATGACAGAGACTATTGAGACATTTGCCCTCCTAAGGGCATTGTTTTGGAGCAAGGGTTCCCTGGAGGGGCCAATAGTTGGAGCGGTGTTGCATCTACTGTGTTGGACGTGGTTTGACGGATGCGCGCAAGCTAGTGGCGTTGTCTAGCGTCGTGGTGACGTCGACAATAGATGGGCCTATCAAGGTCTACGCAATGATCACTCCTGAAGATGGGATGGCGGAAGACGGTGGCGGCGGATCCTACAGCATGCGCATGCGGTCCGCGTTGTGGGATGTCTAGACCGGTTGGTGCTCTCAACTTGCCAGGCAGGCGGATTCTTGAGACCGCTGGATTAGATGGTGTTCGTTGATACGGTCAGGGCACATTTTTAGATTTGTAGGTGTAGCCACTTTGTTTGTCTCGAAGGTCGGTTTAGGTTGATCTTTGTATTTGTCAGACTTTGCTAAATAACTTAATAAAGATATGCATGCATCATTTTCATGCAGAAGTCTAGGATAATCCTCTTTTTCAAAAAAAGAAACTTCAAATATACCTACGGTTTTGCACGTGTCCACAACGCTAGCAACGGAAGGCAAAGAAATAGCTACAGTCTAGACTCTGAACGAAATGGCGGGACGTTTCTGCCCAGTCAAAGGCTCCGCAAGATTAGGAGGACATGGCGTGCATCCAGATGAAGTCTATCTTGGCATGCATGCTGGAGGAGTTTGAGCTGGCGGTGGATGGAGCTTCGACGGCGGCACGAGGCATCCATCCGCGGTTGATGGAGCTTCGCTGACGTTGCGGATGATGGACGGGCTCCCAATTAATCACAGGATTAAGGAAGAGGAAGGTGAGCGCTTGGATTGAAATGAACCGCAGATTTTGATGGCAATAGCACCTGTACAGTAACTACACGACTGCAAACGAGCCGAACCCTTCCTGCTCTTTGGTGGCTAGAGATGGGTGTCGTACTCGCACATGATGTTTCTTTGCATTTTCAACTTGTGATTTAAGGCCATACACAAGTAAATAAAGAGCTAGATCTAACCTTAAACACAACCGAGTAGATGGTTCTTTGGTGGCTACAGGTTGGTGTTGTACTTGCACCTGATGCTTCTTTGCGTTTGCAACTTGTCATTCAGGCAGATACACCAGTATATAAAGAACTAGAGCCAGCCTAAAACACAAACTAATACTAGATGATTGCTTGAAATCCAAGCGTGGTTTATGCGAACAATCATTTATCCTTGATCCCTCTCATTCCCACTAGCAAGATTATCAACTTCCGCTTGATTCACTCTTTTATATATGTACTTCTATAGAAGGCCTGCTGTAGAAAGGGATAAGTACGAATGATACAATCTTGGTCACCTGCTCCCTTTTATCTGCAACACGGTCCTCCTTGATTGCAGCACCAAATTCTATAGTTTCACCTGTTGTTATGCGCACATCATAGCTACATTTATAGGCACATACTTCATATTCATAGTACTACCTCTGTCTTGATTTATAAGTCTTCTTTGTATTTTGTGCCAAACTTTGACTAGAGATTTAACTAATAAAATATTCATGCATGTGATAAAAAATTGTATCGTTGAATTTGTATTTGAACATTGTTTCCAATTTTACACTTTCTATAACATGGATTAATATTTTTTTAGTTAATTTTAAAATCAAAATTTGGCACACAATACGAAGAGGACTAATAAACCAGGACGGAGGTAGAACGCTGCAAAGATTACATTGTATGAAATACGGGAGCAATTATTAATGAACTTTGCTAAGTTACATTGTATGAATTATTAATGCACTGCATACTTGATAACATACATAATTTATCAAGTATGCAGTGCATTAATTATCATGCTACTTTACACAAAATTTATCGGTGGTATATTTTCATCAACTATTCATCGGGACAAAGTTACCGTGGTGTTTGTAACTAACTTATCAGGTCGGCGATACGTACAGTACCATGTTATTTATAGAGAAGTTATCGAGGAATGTTTTGAACAACTTTTCCCCTGCATCACAATTAATGTGGATGTTTGTATCTAAGTAATCAGGTCTGATAACCGTATATTATCATGCTATCTACACAAAAGTTACCAGAGGTATGTTTCAATAACCTTTTTCCCTAAGTCAAAAGTTACCATGGTGTTTTCTATGTAAGTTATCATATCTTTGGTGAGTATATTACCATGCTATCTACATAAAAGTTACCGGTGTATGTTTCAACAGCTTTTTCCCTGGGGTGAAAGATGCGTGTTTGTATGAAAGTTATTATGTGTGAGGTGTGTAAAGTACCAATGTTGTTTAGACATAGGTTATCGAGTTAAGTTTCTACATGCCTTTTCCCCCGGTTCAAAGTTATCACGTTGGTTGCACATAACTTATCAGGTTTGCGGCGAGTAAAACACCATGTTATTTACACACAAGTTACTCATATGTTTCAACAACTTTTTTCCTCGGGTCAAAAGTTATCGTAATGTTTACACATCAGTTATTCGGTATATGATGCATACATTACAATGCTCTATACAGATGAGGTATCGGGGTATGTTTTAGCACTTTTGTTTTCATCGGATCGAAAGTTACTATGGACTTTAATTAAGGCCATTAATTTGCAATTTTTATTGCGAGAATTAATTGGAAGACAAAATAAAGTAAGATTAAAAATTGATGAAACAGACGCCATACACGTAAGATGTGAGTGTGCTCCAGCATGCATGATTTGTGAAAGCATACTAGTGTCTTTAGCATGTGTGTTAAATTGATGAAACAGACGCCATGCACGTTAAATTGATGAAACAGACGCCATGCACGTAAGATGTGAGTGTGCTCCAGCATGCATGATTAGTGAAAGCATACTAGTGTATCTAGCATGCTCCTAATTGAAGATAGCATGGTAACTTTTGACCCGAGGAAAAAAGTTGTTGAAAAAGACGGAGAATGCCATGAGGACCCTGAGTTTATATATAATTAAGATATTATATTGCAAGAGATAATTATATTGTATATATGTATCCAGTAGCGATCGGATAGATATACGAGAACTTGTTGTTCGACCAATCTCTCGGAGAAGGAGAGGTGGTCGATATCACTTCTCTCTGTATGCATATGTTCATGACGATCTTCTGTTTCCTTCATATGCTTACTAGCTAGTGTGTCTAGTCCTCTCTATACGTATAGTATGCAGCGCGACCAAGCACGAAGATAAGAGAGGACACTTCTCTCTATTAATTAGCTAGCTAACACAATATATGAAACACCTAAATTAACCCCCGAAAACCCCCTAACCCCCCCCCCCCCCTAAAAAACAAAAACCCTAGCCCCTGAAATGCTGACGCATGGATGCCTATTGGTCCCGGCTGGTGCCACAAACAGGGACCAAAGGGCCTCCTGCCTGGGCTCGCCGCACCGGCCACGTGGAGGTCCATCAGTCCCGGTTTGTATAAGAACCGGGACTAAAGGTCTAGGGCATTAGTAACGACACTTTAGTCCCGGTTTAATAACCGGGACAAATGACCCTTACGAACCGGGACAATAAGCCTTTTTTCTACTAGTGTAGAGTAGAGAAAGTAGTTGGCCTGCCTCTAGACATACAAAAGAGCTAGCTCACCTCAGCTGGTGGGTAGCCCGCACGTCAAGTTGGAGTTCTTGTGCTTGACTCCTGCTTGGCACATTATTTTTTAATGCACGGATAATTCAGAAAATGGACGGATAATACTATTTTTTCTTTATTTATTCTAAATAACAGAAAGTAAAAAGAGGGTACAGAAGGTTGTGCCTTCTAGTTTCATCCATCTCGTGATCATCAAAATGAATCCACTAACAAGGTTGATCAAGCCTTGTTAACAAACTCATTCTGAATAAGACGGAACCAAAGAAATTTCGAATAACACTAAGTTACCTCAACGGGGATATGAAAAATCCCCAACAATAAGAATATCATACTTTTTCTTGACAGTAGGGAGAGGAAATTCAAAACCTCCAATAATAATAGTTGGAACTTTTCCAATAGAATTGATGCTATGAACTTGAGATTGTTTCCTCGGAAAATGTATCGTATGCTCATTACCATTAACATGAAAAGTGACATTGCCTTTGTTGCAATCAACAACAGCCCCTGCAGTATTAAGAAAATGTCTACCAAGGATAATAGACATACTATCGTCCTCGGGAATATCAAGAATAACAAAGTCCGTTAAGATAGTGACATTTGCAACCACAACAGGCACATCCTCACAAATACCGACAGGTATAGCAGTTGATTTATCAGCTATTTGCAAAGATATTTCAGTAGGTGTCAACTTATTCAATTCAAGTCTACGATATAAAGAGAGAGCCATAACACTAACACCAGCTCCAAGATCACATAAAACTGTTCTAACATAATTTCTTTTAATGGAGCATGGTATAGTTGGTACACCCGGATCTCCAAGTTTCTTTGGTATACCACCCTTAAAAGTGTAATTAGCAAGCATGGTGGAAATTTTAGCTTCCGGTATCTTTCTTTTATTTGTAATGATATCCTTCATATACTTAGCATAAGGATTTACTTTAAGCATATCAGTTAAGCGCATACGTAAGAAAATAGTTCTAATCATTTCAGCAAAGCGTCAAAATACTCATCATCCTTTGTCTTGGATGGTTTAGGAGGAAAGTGCATGGGTTTCTGAATCCATGGTTCTCTTTCTCTACCGTGCTTCCTAGCTACAAAATCTCTCTTATCATAACGTTGATTCTTTAATTGTGGGTTATCAAAATCAACAGCAGGTTCAATCTCTACTTCATTGTTTTTGCTAGGTTGAGCATCAACATGAACATTATCATTAACATTATCACTAGGTTCATGTTCATCACCTGACTGTGTTTCAGCATCAGAAATAGAAATATCATTGGGATTCTCAGGTGTGTCTACAGTAGGTTCACTAGAAGCATGCAAAGTCATATCGTTTTTCTTTTTCTTGTTTTTAGAAGAACTAGGTGCCTCTAAATTGTTTCTCTGAGAATCTTGCTCGATTTGTTGGAAATATGCCCTAGAGGCAATAATAAAAGTATTATTATATTTCTTTGTTCATGATAATTGTCTTTTATTCATGCTATAACTGTATTATCCGGAAATCGTAATACACGTGTGAATACAAAGACCACAATATGTCCCTAGTGAGCCTCTAGTTGACTAGCTCATTGTGATCAACAGATAGTCATGGTTTCCTGGCTATGGACATTGGATGTCGTTGATAACGGGATCACATCATTAGGAGAATGATGTGATGGACAAGACCCAATCCTAAGCATACCACAAAGATCGTGTAGTTCGTTTGCTAGAGCTTTTCTAATGTCAAGTATCTCTTCCTTAGACCATGAGATCGTGTAACTCCCGGATACCGTAGGAGTGCTTTGGGTGTATCAAACGTCACAACGTAACTGGGTGACTATAAAGGTGCACTACAGGTATCTCCGAAAGTGTCTGTTGGGTTGACACGGATCGAGACTGGGATTTGTCACTCCGTGCAAACGGAGAGGTATCTCTGGGCCCACTCGGTAGTACATCATCACAATGTGCACAATGTGACCAAGGGGTTGATCACGGGATGATGTGTTGCGGAACGAGTAAAGAGACTTGCCGGTAACGAGATTGAACAAGGTATCAGTATATCGACGATCGAATCTCGGGCAAGTAAAATACCGCTAGACAAAGGGAATTGTATACGGGATCGACTGAGTCCTTGACATCGTGGTTCATCCGATGAGATCATCGTGGAACATGTGGGAGCCAACATGGGTATCCAGATCCCGCTGTTGGTTATTGACCAGAGATCGTCTCGGTCATGTCTACATGTCTCCCGAACCCGTAGGGTCTACACACTTAAGGTTCGATGACGCTAGGGTTATAAAGGAAGCTTGTATGTGGTTACCGAATGTTGTTCGGAGTCCCGGATGAGATCCCGGACGTCACGAGGAGTTCCGGAATGGTCCGGAGGTAAATATTTATATATGGGAAGTCCTGTTTTGGTCACCGGAAAAGTTTCGGGTTTTATCGGTAACGTACCGGGACCACCGGGAGGGTCCCCGGGGTCCACCAAGTGGGGCCACCAACCCCGGAGGCTTGTATGGGCCTAGAGTGGAAAGGGACCAGCCCCAGAGTGGGCTGGTGCGCCTCCCACCCTTGCCCAAGGCGCAGCTAGGAGGGGAGAGGGGAAACCCTAGCCTCAGATGGGCCTAAGGCCCATCTAGTGAGGCGCCCCCTCTCTTCCCCCTTTTGGCCGCCTCCCCAAGTCCCATCTAGGGCTGGCCGCACCCCTTGGGGGGGGAGGGAACCCTAGATGGGGGCGCAGCCCTCCCCTCCCCTATATATACTTGAGGTTTGGGGATGCTATCAACACATGAGTCCCTCCTCCTGTTGGCGCAGCCATACCTCTCACCCCCTACCACGCTCCTCCACCACCACCACGCTGTTGTGCTGCTGCTGGATGGAGTCTTCCTCAACCTCTCCCTCTCTCCTTGCTGGATCAAGGCGTGGGAGACGTCACCGGGCTGTACGTGTGTTGAACGCGGAGGTGCCGTCCGTTCGGCACTAGGATCTCCGGTGATTTGGATCACGACGAGTACGACTCCTTCAACCCCGTTCTCTTGAACGCTTCTGCTTAGCGATCTACAAGGGTATGTAGATGCACTCTCCTTCCCCTCGTTGCTGGTTTCTCCATAGATAGATCTTGGTGACACGTAGGAAAATTTTGAACTTCTGCTACGTTCCCCAACAGTGGCATCATGAGCTAGGTCTATTGCGTAGATTCTTTGCACGAGTAGAACACAAAGTAGTTGTGGGCATTGATTTTGTTCAATATGCTTACCGTTACTAGTCCAATCTTGTTTCGACGGTATTGTGGGATGAAGCGGCCCGGACCGACCTTACACGTACACTTACGTGAGACAGGTTCCACCGATTGACATGCACTTGGTGCATAAGGTGGCTAGCGGGTGCCAGTCTCTCCCATTTTAGTCGGAACGGATTCGATGAAAAGGGTCCTTATGAAGGGTAAATAGCAATTGGCATATCACGTTGTGGTTTTGCGTAGGTAAGAAACGTTCTTGCTAGAAACCCATAGCAGCCACGTAAAACATGCAAACAACAATTAGAGGACGTCTAACTTGTTTTTGCAGGGTATGCTATGTGATGTGATATGGCCAAGAAGAATGTGATGAATGATATGTGATGTATGAGATTGATCATGTTCTTGTAATAGGAATCACGACTTGCATGTCGATGAGTATGACAACCGGCAGGAGCCATAGGAGTTGTCTTAATTTATTGTATGACCTGCTTGTCATTGAACAACACCATGTAATTACTTTACTTTATTGCTAACCGGTAGCCATAGTAGTAGAAGTAATAGTTGGCAAGACAACTTCATGAAGACACGATGATGGAGATCATGATGATGGAGATCATGGTGTCATGCCGGTGACGATGATGATCATGGAGCCCCGAAGATGGAGATCAAAAGGAGGAAAATGATATTGGCCATATCATGTCACTATTTGATTGCATGTGATGTTTATCATGTTTATGCATCTTGTTTACTTAGGACGACGGTAGTAAATAAGATGATCCCTTACAAAATTTCAAGAAGTGTTCTCCCCTAACTGTGCACCGTTGCTACAGTTCGTCGCTTCTAAGCACCACGTGATGATCGGGTGTGATGGATTCTTACGTTCACATACAACGGGTGTAAGACAGTTTTACACAGCGAAAACACTTAGGGTTAACTTGATGAGCCTAGCATGTACAGACATGGCCTCGGAACACGGAGACCGAAAGGTCGAGCATGAGTCGTATGGAGGATACGATCAACATGAAGATGTTCACCGATGATGACTAATCTGTCTCACGTGATGATCGGACACGGCCTAGTTGACATGGATCATGTAATCACTTAGATGACCAGAGGGATGTCTATCTGAGTGGGAGTTCATAAGATGAACTTAATTATCCTGAACATAGTCAAAAGATCTTTGCAAATTATGTCGTAAGCTCGCGCTTTAGTTCCACTGTTTAGATATGTTCCTAGAGAAAATATAGTTGAAAGTTGAAAGTAGCGATTATGCGGACAGAAGAAAGCTTATGTCCTTAATGCACCGTTCAGTGTGCTGAACCCCAAACGTCGTTTGTGGATGTTGCGAACATCAGACATACACATTTTGATAACTACGTGATAGTTCAGTTAAACGGTTTAGAGTTGAGGCACCAAAGACGTTTTCGAAACGTCGCAGAACATATGAGATGTTTCGAGGGCTGAAATTGGGATTTCAGGCTTGTGCCCACGTCAAGAGGTATAAGACCTCCGACAATTTTCTTAGCCTGCAAACTAAGGGAGAAAAGCTCAATCGCTGAGCTTGTGCTCAGATTGTCTGAGTACAACAATCACTTGAATCGAGTGGGAGTTGATCTTCCAGATGAGATGGTGATGTTTCTCCAAAGTAATTGCCACCAAGCTGCTAGAGCTTCGTGATGAACTATAACATATCAGGGGTAGATATGATGATCCTTGAGGTATTCGCGATGTTTGACACCGCGAAAGTAGAAATCAAGAAGGAGCATCAATTGTTGATGGTTGGTGAAACCACTAGTTTCAAGAAGGGCAAGGGCAAGTAGGGATACTTCATGAAACGGCAAATCAGCTGCTGCTCTAGTGAAGAAGCCCAAGGTTGAACCCAAACCCGAGACTAAGTGCTTCTGTAATAAGGGGAACAACCACTGGAGCGGAATTACCCTAGATACTTGGTAGATGAGAAGGCTGGCAAGGTCGATAGAAGTATATTGGATATACATTATGTTAATGTGTACTTTACTAGTACTCCTCGTAGCACCAGGGTATTAGATACCGGTTCGGTTGCTAAGTGTTAGTAACTCGAAATAAAAGCTACGGAATATACGGAGACTAGCTAAAGGTGAGCTGACGATATATGTTGGAAGTGTTTCCAAGGTTGATGTGATCAAGCATCGCACGCTCCCTCTACCATCGAGATTTGGTGTTTGCGTTGAGCATAGACATGATTGGATTATGTCTATCGCAATACGGTTATTCATTTAAGGAGAATAATGGTTACTCTATTTATTTGAATAATACCTTCAATGGCCTTGCACCTAAAGGAATGGTTTATTGAATCTCGATCGTAGTGATACACATTTTCATGCCAAAAAGTATAAGATAGTAATGATAGTACCACTTACTTGTGGCACTGTCATGTAAGTCATATTGGTGTAAAACGCATGAAGAAGCTCCATGTTGATGGATCTCTGGACTCACTCGTTTTTGAAAAGTTTGAGACATGCGAACCATGTCTATTGGTGTATACGCATGAAGAAACTCCATGCAGATGGATCGTTTGGACTCACTTGATTTTGAATCACTTGAGATATGCAAATCATACCACATGGGCAAGATGACTAAAAAGCCTCGTTTTTCAGTAAAATGGAACAAGATAGTAACTTGTTGGAAGTAACACATTTTGATGTGTGCAGTCCAATGAGTGCTGAGGCATGCAGTGAATATCGTTATGTTCTTACTTCACAGATGATTCGAGTAGATGTAGAGTATATTTACTTGATGAAACACAAGTCTGAATTATTGAATGGTTCAAGTAATTTCAGAGTGAAGTTGAAGATCATCGTGACAAGAGGATGAAATGTCTATGATATGATCATAGAGTTGAGTATCTGAGTTACGAGTTTGGCACACAATTAAGGCATTGTGGAAATTGTTTCACAATTAATACCGCCTGGAACACCATAGTGTGATGGTGTGTCCGAACATCATAGTTGCACCCTATTGGATATGGTGCGTACCATGATCTCTCTTATCAAATTACCACTATCGTTTATGGGTTAGGCATTAGAGACAACCACATTCACTTTAAATACGGCACCACGTAATTCCGTTGAGATGACACCGTATGAACTATGGTTTAGAGAAACCTAAGCTGTCATTTCTTAAAGGTTTGGGGCTGCGACGCTTATTTGAAAAAGTTTCATGTTGATAAGCTCGAACCCAAAGCGGATAAAATGCATCTTCATAGGACACCCAAAACAGTTGGGTATACCTCCTAATTCAGATCTGAAAGCAATAGGGATTGTTTCTTGAATCGGGTCCTTTCTCGAGGAAAAGTTTGTCTCGAAAAGTTGAGTGGGAGGATGGTGGAGACTTGATATGGTTATTGAAGCATTACTACAACTAGTGTGTAGCAGGGCACAGGAAGTGGTTCCTATGGCACCTACACCAATTGAAGTAGAAGCTTATGATAGTGATCATGAAACTTCGGATCAAGTCACTACCGTACCTCATAGGGTGACAAGGATGCGTACTGCTTAAGAGTGGTACAGTAATCTTGTCTTGAAGGTCATGTTGCTAGACAACAATGAACCTACGAGCTATGGAGAAGCAATGGTGGGCCCAAATTCCGACAAATGGTTAGAAGCCATGAAGTCCGAGATAGGATCCATGTATCAGAACAAAGCATGGACTTTGGTGGACTTGCCCGATGATCGGCAAGCCATTGAGATAAATGGATCTTTAAGAAGAAGACGGACGTGGATGGTAATGTCACCGTCTATGAAGCTCGACTTGTAGCGAAGAGTTTTTCACAAGTTCAAGGAGTTGACTACGATGAGATTTTCTCATCCGTAGCGATGCTTAAGTCCATCGGAATCATGTTAGCATTAGCTGCATTTATGAAATCTGGCAGATGGATGTCAAAATGAGTTTCCTTACCAGTTTTCGTAAGGAAAGGTTGTAAGTGATACAATTCAGAAAAGTTTTGTCGATCCTAAGGATGCTAAAAGGTATGCTAGCTCCAGCGATCCTTCTAAGGACTGGAGTAAGCATCTCGGAGTTGGAATATGTACTTTGATGAGATGATCAAAGATTTGGGGTTTATACAAATTTATGAGAAACTTGTATTTCCAAAGAAGTGAGTGGGAGCACTATGGAATTTCTGGTGAGTATATGTTATTGACATATTGTTGATCAGAAATGATGTAGAATTTCTGGAAAGCATATAGGGTTATTTGAAAAGTGTTTTTCAATGGAAAACCTGGATTAAGCTACTTGAACATTGAGCATCAAGATCTATGAGGATAGATCAAAAAACGCTTAATGGTACTTTCAAATGAGCATATACCTTAACATGATCTTGAAGGTGTCCAAGATGGATCAGTCAAAGAAGGAGTTCTTGCTTGACATCTAAGGTATGAAGTTAAGACTTAAAGCTCGACCACGGCAGAAGAGAGAGAAAGGACGAAGGTCGTCCCCTATGCTTTATACATAGGCTCTACGGTATGCTATGCTGTGTACCGCACCGGAAGTGTGCCTTACCATGAGTCAGTCAAGGGGTACAAGAATGATCCAGGAATGGATCATTGGACAGCGGTCAAAATTGTCCTTGGAGTAAATAAGGACATGTTTCTCGATTATGGAGGTGATAAAGAGTTCGGCGTAAAGGGTTACGTTGATGCAAGCTTTAACGCCTATCCGAGTGACTCTGAGTAGCAAACCGGATACGTATAGTGGAGCAACCACTTGGAATAGCTCCAAGTGGAGCGTGGAAGCAGCATTTACAATATGACCTAGAAATTTGCAAAGCACACACGGATCTGAAAGGTTCAGACCCGTTGACTAAAACCTCTCTCACAAGCAAAACATGATCAAACCCCAGAACTCATTTGATGATGTTGGTCACATGGCAATGTGACCTGTTAATGTTAATCACATGGCGATGTGAACTAGATTATTGACTCTAGTGCAAGTGGGAGACTGTTGGAAATATGCCCTAGAGGCAATAATAAAAGTATTATTATATTTCCTTGTTCATGATAATTGTCTTTTATTCATGCTATAACTGTATTATCCGGAAATCGTAATACACGTGTGAATACAAAGACCACAATATGTCCCTAGTGAGCCTCTAGTTGACTAGCTCGTTGTGATCAACAGATAGTCATGGTTTCCTGGCTATGGACATTGGATGTCGTTGATAACGGGATCACATCATTAGGAGAATGATGTGATGGACAAGACCCAATCCTAAGCATAGCACAAAGATCGTGTAGTTCGTTTGCTAGAGCTTTTCTAATGTCAAGTATCTCTTCCTTAGACCATGAGATCGTGTAACTCCCGGATACCGTAGGAGTGCTTTGGGTGTATCAAACGTCACAACGTAACTAGGTGACTATAAAGGTGCACTACAGGTATCTCCGAAAGTGTCTGTTGGGTTGACATGGATCGAGACTGGGGTTTGTCACTCCGTGCAAACGGAGAGGTATCTCTGGGCCCACTCGGTAGTACATCATCATAATGTGCACAATGTGACCAAGGGGTTGATCACGGGATGATGTGTTGCGGAACGAGTAAAGAGACTTGCCGGTAACGAGATTGAACAAGGTATCAGTATATCGACGATCGAATCTCGGGCAAGTAAAATACTGCTAGACAAAGGGAATTGTATACGGGATCGACTGAGTCCTTGACATCGTGGTTCATCCGATGAGATCATCGTGGAACATGTGGGAGCCAACATGGGTATCATGATCCCGCTGTTAGTTCTTGACCGGAGAACGTCTCGGTCATGTCTACATGTCTCCCGAACCCATAGGGTCTACACACTTAAGGTTCGATGACGCTAGGGTTATAAAGGAAGCTTGTATGTGGTTACCGAATGTTGTTCGGAGTCCCGGATGAGATCCCGAACGTCACGAGGAGTTCCGGAATGGTCCGGAGGTAAAGACTTATATATGGGAAGTCCTGTTTTGGTCACCGGAAAAGTTTCGGGTTTTATCGGTAACGTAACGGGACCACCGGGAGGGTCCCGGGGGTCCACCAAGTGGGGCCACCAACCCCGGAGGCTTGTATGGGCCTAGAGTGGAAAGGGACCAGCCCCAGAGTGGGCTGGTGCGCCTCCCACCCTTGCCCAAGGCGCAGCTAGGAGGGGAGAGGGGAAACCCTAGCCTCAGATGGGCCTAAGGTCCATCTAGTGAGGCGCCCCCTCTCTTCCCCCTTTTGGCCGCCTCCCCAAGTCCCATCTAGGGCTGGCTGCACCCCTTGGGGGGGGGAACCCTAGATGGGGGCGCAGCCCTCCCCTCCCCTATATATACTTGAGGTTTGGGGCTGCTATCAACACACGAGTTCCTCCTCCTGTTGGCGCAGCCATACCTCTCTCCCTTCTCCTCAGATCTCGCGGTGCTTGGCGAAGCCCTGCTGGACTACCACACTCCTCCACCACCACCACGCCGTTGTGCTGCTGCTGGATGGAGTCTTCCTCAACCTCTCCCTCTCTCCTTGCTGGATCAAGGCGTGGGAGACGTCACCGGGCTGTACGTGTGTTGAACGCGGAGGTGCCGTCCGTTCGGCACTAGGATCTCCGGTGATTTGGATCACGACGAGTACGACTCCTTCAACCCCATTCTCTTGAACGCTTCCGCTTAGCGATCTACAAGGGTATGTAGATGCACTCTCCTTCCCCTCGTTGCTGGTTTCTCCATAGATAGATCTTGGTGACACGTAGGAAAATTTTGAATTTCTGCTACGTTCCCCAACACGATTCTCTTAGGGTTGCCTTCAGGGTAAAAAGGTTCCTGAGTCATTCTACCAGTTCTAGTAGCCACTCTAACAGCAAAGTCATTTTTATTATTTAATTCATCAAGCAAATCATTTTGAGCTTTAAGTACTTGTTCAGCTTGAGTAGCAACCATAGAAGTATATTTGCTAATGAGTTTGAGTTCACCTTTAACTCTAGCCATGTTATCGCTCACGCGTCCTATCTCGAAAGTATTATTCTTTAACTCTCTACCAACATAAGCATTAAAACTTTCTTGTCTAGCCATCAAGTCATCAAATTCATCTAAGCATGGGCTATGAAATTTAGTAGAGGGGATTTCAACTTTATCATATCTATAGAGAGAATTCACCTTTACTACCTGTGTCGGGTTATCAAGACAATGTGGTTCTTCAATAGGCGGTATATTAAGACCATGTATTTCTTCAATAGGTTGTAAATTCTTAACATCTTCAGCTTTAATACCTTTTTCTTTCATTGATTTCTTTGCCTCTTGCATATCTTCAGGACTGAGAAATAAAACACCTCTCTTCTTCGCAGTGGGTTTAAGAATAGGCTCATGAGTTGGCTCAATTGGTCCAGGAATTGCCTCAGGAATTGGCTAAGGAGGAGTCCAATTATTTTCATTAGTCAACATATTATTCAATAGTAATTCAGCTTCGTCGACTGTTCTTTCCCTGAAAACACAACCAGCACAACTATCCAAGTAGTCCTTGGAAGCATCGGTTAGTCCATTATAAAAGATATCAAGTATTTCATTTTTCTTGAGAGGATGATCAGGCAAAGCATTAAGTAACCGGAGAAGCCTCCCCCAAGCTTGTGGGAGACTCTCTTCTTTAATTTGCATAAAATTATATATTTCCCGCAAGGCAGCTTGTTTCTTATGAGCAGGCAAATATTTAGCAGAGAAGTAATAAATCATATCCTGGGGACTACGCACACAATCAGGAGCAAGAGAATTATACCAAGTCTTAGCATCACCCTTTAATGAGAACAGAAATACCTTAAGGATATAAAAATAGCGAGACTTCTCATCATTAGTAAACAGGGTGGCTATATCAATCAACTTGGTAAGATGTGCCACAACAGTTTCAGATTCAAGGCCATAAAAAGGATCAGATTCAACTAAAGTAATAATCTAAGGATCAACAGAGAATTCATAATCCTTATCAGTAACAAAAGGAGGAAGACTTGGAGTAGAAGAATACACGTGCTAAATACATATACTAAACATCCATGACTGTGGTCTAGCATGACAAATATGTGCAGATCAGATAGGACAAACATCGTTGTCGTGTACTAGTCACATCCATCTACCTCGAGTCCTAAAGATTAATGTGTGGCGTGGCGTGTAGCGTCACGCGAAGATGTCAGTGCAATGTTTGCCGCAGTTTGATGCGCGAGTGCGTCGTTCCACCAGCACGGTTGCCCTCCTGTTTCGTGGATCCTTTGCAAGAGTAAGGCTCCATGCATCTTGGAAGCTCGCGCACTCTCTTGATGTCTTTATGAGACAATCTTGCAGACGCTCATCTGCTGATGGATGGCATGTCATTCTGTTCTATTAATTCTTGATTCCTCTCATTCCCATTAGTAGAGGTTCTACACTTCGCGAGCTTTATTCTATTCATCCTTTCTTGTAGATCTCTGTGGAGGTGTTTCTGTGAGAGAACGTGGAAAGCCAGAACTACGAATGAAACTCACGATGGCTTGCTCCCTTTTATTACCTGAATACCCAGTCCTCATTAATTGCGCCACCAAACTACACTGCTCCATAGGGTGGTCTTATTGTGTGATGCTTTAGTTTTTCCTGTATTTTCTTGTCTCTCTGACTTTTTTATGTGATTAACATGTCACGTACTGACATAGGACAGTAAAAGTAAACTACTTCCCAGCCATATAACAAACATCCTCTACAAATTTGGCCTTCCGTGTTTGTGATTGCTGTGTTCTTGGCCGTCAGAACTACAACTTAGCCTCTATCGCGGGTTCTAATTCCTTGGCCAAAAGTCCTAAGGGCATTCCCTGGAAGAAATATCGGGGCCATTTAGCAAGCTGGTCACTGTCCGTCTAAAATGAGTGAAATAGAGAAAACCACCAGAATACTTGCGTCTTTAGCAGAAAAAACACCACATTACATACATCTACAAAAAACACCGAATGCAAAATTAAACTTCGACAGAAACACTAAACGCAGCTTGACCACGAATTTGATGTGGCAATTGGCTGAAGCGGTACAGGGGTAAGAACGCTGAGGTAATGGACGTGAAGGGCTCGGTTAAACTACGACCCTTTTGTATAAAAAATGACCCAATTTACCCCTCTGCTAGCGCCCTACGCGCATAACCCCTTTGCATGTGCCGCCCGATCATGGATATCCAGATCGACGAGGACTTGCGGGGCCACAGGTCACGCTCCTGCCTCATAGTGCGCCAGAGCTTCGGCCGCGCCTGTCCGAGGCCTCACCCCGGAGCCCGTTGTCCTTGGTGAAGTACGCCTTGTTGATGATGATGTTGTTTTATGCGTCTTGGTGAAGTTTCATAAATGTGTTTACACTTTACACTACTAGTTTGATACCAGGAAACGAGAGCAAGGTCAGTGGCAAGCGACAAATACTGTTACAGAGCCATCTCCAAATAATATACGTACAGTTTTGCACGCCTCCACATCGGTAGCTATGGAAGACAAAGAAACCGCTACAGTCTAGGACCGGATGAAATGGCCAGACGTTTCTCTCCAGTCAAAAGCTACTCAGGACTAGTAGGACAAATCCGTTCCAACAGCTTCCCACTCCTCTTTTGTGTCTAGAGGTGGGCATTTGTACCCGCACCTGATATTTCTTTGCGTTTTCAACTTGTGATTTAAGGAGATACATGAGTAAATAAAGAGCAAGAGCTAGCCTAAAACACAGCCGAGTAGACGATTGCTTCAAGTCCAAGAGTGGTTTATTTGAACAACCATTTATTCTTGATCCCTCTCATTCCCATTAGCAAGATTCTCTACTTGCCAACTTCCGCCCGATTCACTCTTTCATATATCTACTTCTGTAGAAGGGCTGGTGTAGAAAGGCACAACTACGAATGACACGCTCTCGGCCACCTGCTCCCTTTTATCTCCGGCGCGGTCCTTCTTGAATGAACTACCAAGTTGTAAAGTTCCGCTGGTGTTAAGTGCGCACATCATAGTTGCATTTATAGGCATATGCAGTAGGCTGCATGATTACACTGCATTAACTACGGGAGCAATTGTTAATTAGACTGTTCTTAGTCTAATATAGTTGACACCATAACTCACAAAACCAAATATTTCTGGTTCAACAACCGTCAAGATGCCGATGCATACATGGTAACCAATGGCTGTATGTATGTTTTGGTAACCATTATGGTTGCATGCATGTTTTTGATGCAGAGGCCGGGGGAAATCCTCCTTTTCCAAAAAAATAAATAAAGAAGCCAATTTCATACTACATATAATCAAGTCTTCAGGTCAGGGTGTCCCCCATGGCTGGTTGCTCAAAAAGTTAAGCGTGATCGAGCACCTGGTTGTCATAGGATATAGAGTTATAGACAAACCCTGATCCATCAATTAATTGACCAATGAAATGAGAGGATAGAAATTAGAAAGGATCCATGCAAATTCAAATGAGTGTTGACCTGAACCATGATAGGCCACATGCCCATCCCATAGTTGCCGGGAACGGGAACGGTGCCACGTCCCCTGTACCCGGAACTTCGACCCGGATCGAGGGTCGGGGTCGACTCGACACAGGGAACGACGCGATTCGGTGACGGGAACGCGACCCCGGAAACGTAGGTTTGCAGCTTCGATTCAGCGAATACTGAATCTCGACCCAATTTGCCAAGGAATGGAAGGCCTGCTGGATGGGATCGAAACTTAATTGCAGTCCATATCATGAGCCTTCCGCCGTCGACCCAAACGATGCGTGCCGGAGGCTGCTGTGGACGTGCCGACGCGGTGCCCGGCGGCGGCGGCAGCGGCTGGTGTCGCCGTGCGGGCTGCAGATGCGGTGCTCGGCCGCAGACTGCAGAAGCGGTGCTTGATGGCCGGATGGCGCCCGCGGCTGGCGTGGACCTGCGGATGCAGTGCCCGCTTCCCGCTGCCCATCCTCTTGATTGGAGTTTGGGAATCATACGGGGCAAATTCTGTGGAGTAGATTACTTTCTGCTGTCAAAACTTTCAGCGGGATATTTTCACACTTTCCCTCCCTCCTCGTCACCTTCCAAAAAGGAAAATGTGCTCCCCTAGTGCTTCCAAAAAAGAAACGAAATATGTATGTGATAACCGTGTGACAGATTGCAAAACTGCCACACCAAATCATATTGTCAAAACTAACGAACGCGCCCACGCCCTTCCGATCCTGGCCTCGATCCAATCGTCCAGCGCCCCTTCTCTCGCCTTATCATCTGCAGGTCCGCGCCCGTCCGTGGAATTGCTCCCAGGTCAAGCGCCTCATCGCTGCTAGCGAGAGCAGAGCCCGCCCACCACGCCGGCGACTCCCACGACTCCCACAGTGCCGAGAACGACCGTGATGATGGAAAGCCCAGCCCCTACGTTCAAGATCAACTCGCCATCCCCGGACACCACCGGCCACCCGACCAGCGTCATCATGCAGGCAACAGTGGAGAGCGCCGTCGGCGAGCTCCGCGCTGCGGTGTCGTGTCTCTGCACGTCCTAGGAATTGGCCGAGTCGGAGAAGTCGGTCCTCAAGATCGGGCAGCTCTGGCGCGAGGCCGGCGCTGCCGAGCAGACCTTCTTCTCCGCGTTGGCCAAGCCCGCCGTGATACGGCTTCATGGAGATCCTCTTCAACTCCGTCATCGCGCAGGTGCTGCAGGTGGCCGTTGAATCTTGCAACTCCGAGCCAAGTCCTTCATCTTGTCTATCCATGTGTATGCTGCACAAACAAATTCTCATGTTGTATTGACGTTGCTGCTCCTGCTCTCGTGTTCAAAGTGTATCTTGTCACGATCTGATCTGATAGACACTTTGCTGTTTGCTAGTATCACTTGTTGATGAGAAGGTGTTCGTGTTTCTGTCAGGTTCAGGGAACTAAACTGACGATCATCTACAGCTAATGACAAATTCATACAGCAAGTAGCTAGTTTTGGGTAGTGAAAAAACAGAACTTTGGTGCAATACATAAGTTTGTGGAACCAAGTAAGGAGCGACATCCTGAAGCTTAGTCGCCGTCTGGTAGAAACAGCTAGGGTTCTACCAGGCCTAGGGCGTAGGTTGTAGGGGCAAGGAGGGCGAGGGCGAGGGGAGGAGCGGTTGCGCCGGCGGCAGGGTGCCGTCGCAGCTAGGGTTGAAGGCGGCGGCGCGGCTAGGGTTTCCGGCTCCTCTGGGAGCCGGGCAACAAGAGATAATAATAGTCTTTATTGCTTCCTCAAATCGATGTCTTACATGAGTATTTATAACTTTAGCCTAAGATAACTTTCCTAAGATAACTTGTGGACCAAGTCCCTAATACTAATGCCTTATGGGCCTCTTCCTAGTATAGACCGTTCCGGTCATAACATCTCTCCCCGCCTGCGCAAACAGCTCGTCCTCGAGCTGAAAGTCTGGATAGTGTTGGAGGAAATCTTCACGCTGTTCCCATGTAGCCTCCTCCTCCGGAAGGCCCGCCCACTGAATTAGAATGAACCAGACGCCACGACGGAGCTGGGCCTGCAACACCTTTGCTGGCTCAGGAAGAATGCGACCCTCGGCGGTTGGAGGAAGCGCCGGAGGAGCATCTGGTGGATCGCCACGGAAAGGCTTGAGCAGCCCCACATGGAACACGTCGTGGATGCGGGCGCGGGCTGGAAGCTGAAGACGATAGGCCACCTTCCCGATGCGCTCCACGACAGGGAAGGGCCCGGCGTATCGAGGGCCAAGCTTGCGCTTCGCGCGCGGGTCTAGTGACTGCGTAGAGCGGTGGAGAAGACGCAGCCACACCCAGTCGCCCACGGCGAACTCGGCCTCGCGATGATGATCGTCGTAGTAGTGCTTGGCCGTCTGCTGGGCCTGAAGTAGGCGCTGACGGACCTCCGCTAGCATCTCATCACGGGTGCGGATAAGGTCACCTGCAGCCACCGTTCGGGCCGTCTCTGGGTCGACCGGAAGTATAGGCGGGGGTGGGCGACCATAGACCACCTCAAATGGCGTCGCGCGCAGGGCGGAGTGATAAGAAGTGTTGTAGCAGTACTCCGCCCAAGAGAGCCAGTCCACCCATGCGCGAGGCCGATCACCTGTCACACAACGTAAATACATAGCAATGACCTTGTTAACCACCTCGGACTGACCGTCTGTCTGAGGATGGAACGCCGTACTGAGGCGGAGCTGAACACCCGCCATCCGAAAAAGGTCGCGCCAGACATGGCCTGTGAAGACTGGGTCCCGATCACTGACAATCGAAGTCGGGAACCCATGGAGACGGACAATGCCGTCGAAGAAGGCCCGAGCCACGGACGCCGCCGTGTACGGATGGCCGAGCGCGATGAAGTGGGCATACTTAGAGAAGCGATCGACCACCGTGAGGATGACCGACTTGCCCCCAACCTTGGGAAGGCCCTCGATGAAGTCCATGGAAATATCCGCCCAAACCTGAGATGGCACTTCCAAGGGCTGAAGAAGCCCCGCCGGTCTCAGGGTCTCCGTCTTATTGCGCTGGCAAGTCTGACAAGACCGAACCCAGTCACGGACCAGGGCACGATCGCCAGGGATGTAGAAGTCGGCGCGAAGACGATGGAGGGTTTTCTGCACACCCTCATGGCCGGCCGAGTGGGCGAGCTGTAACACCCGGTGACGGAGATCATCATGCGCCGGAACAAAGATCCGGCGCCCATGGAGGAACAGTCCATCAGAAAAGCGCCAAGGCTCCTCCAAGGTGCCAGCCGCTAGCTGCTGCTGTAATAGGGCGGCATCATCTGCCGCCTCAGTGGCGCGTCGAATGTCGGCGAAGAGACTGAATGACAGCCCGGAGCGGATGCACAGGACCGTCCCGGCGGTCGAGTTGGCGGCCGGCGCGAGGTCGGCATCGCGACGGGACAGCGCGTCGGCCACAGTGTTAAGACGGCCCGGCCGATACTCGACGGAGAAGTCGAAGCCGAAGAGCTTGCTGATCCACTGGTGCTGCGGCACGGTTGACAGGCGTTGATCTAGCAAGAACTTCAGACTGTAGTGGTCCGTACGAATGTGGAAGGTCCGTCCCCACAAGTATGGCCACCAATGACGCACGGCCTGGACGAGGCCAATGAGCTCCCGCTCGTAAGCAGCCAATTTAAGATGGCGCGGAGCGAAGGGTCGGCTGAAGAAAGCGAGGGGCCCATCGCCCTGATGAAGTACGGCACCGAACCCGGCGCCCGAGGCGTCACAGTCCACCACGAACGGGCGGTCAAAGTCGGGCATCTGGAGGACGGGGCCTGTCGTGAGGGCCCCCTTGAGGGCCTCGAACGCCGCTGTTGCCTCGTCGTCCCAAGCGAAGGCGTCGCGGCGAAGCAACCGCGTGAGGGGCGCCGCGATGAGTCCGAACTCCCGGATAAATTTCCGGTAGTAGCCGGCGAGTCCGAGGAACCCGCGGAGAGCCCGCGGCGAGTGCGGCGTCGGCCAGGCAGAGACGGCCGCCACCTTATCGGCGTCCATAGCCACCCCGTCAGCTGAGATGACATGGCCGAGGTAGGCGACGGTAGGTGTCCCGAACGAGCACTTCGAGCGCTTAAGGTGGAGGTTGTGCGCTCGAAGCTCGTTGAAGATGATGGCGGCGTGCTGGAGATGTTCGGCCCAGGTGGCGCTGTAGATAAGAATGTCATCAAAGAAAACAAGAACAAATCGCCGTAAGTAGGGCCGAAGGACGTCGTTCATTAGGGCCTGGAATGTTGCCGGGGCGTTGGCGAGACCGAAAGGCATCACCAAGAACTCGAAGTGGCCATGGTGGGTGCGAAACGCCGTCTTGGCGATGTCGTCCGGATGCATGCGCACCTGATGATAGCCCGACCGGAGATCGAGCTTGGTGAAGAAGCGTGCCCCATGGAGCTCATCCAAGAGCTCATCGACCACCGGTATAGGGAACTTGTCCTTGAGCGTGAGCGCGTTGAGGGCGCGGTAGTCGATGCAGAAGCGCCATGTGCCGTCGGACTTACGGACGAGAAGCACCGGCGCCGAGAAGGGTGACGTGGAGATGCGGATGATGCCTGCGGCGAGCATCAGGGCACATTGGCGCTCCAGCTCATCCTTCTGCAGCTGTGGGTAGC
Organism: Triticum timopheevii; assembly: GCA_963921465.1. Classification (NCBI taxonomy): domain Eukaryota; kingdom Viridiplantae; phylum Streptophyta; class Magnoliopsida; order Poales; family Poaceae; genus Triticum; species Triticum timopheevii. The sequence continues at coordinate 49,689,274 of OY997271.1, forward strand.
GATAGGGCCGCACCGCTACCGGAGTGGAGCCCGGTACGAGGTGAATACGATGGTCGTACACCCGGGCAGGCGGAAGACCCCGCGGCTCGTCGAAGATGTCGTTGTGCTGCTGCAGAAGAGGATCCAGTAGGGGGTGCTCGGCCTCTGAGGACGCGGCGGCCAACTGTAGGTGTGGCACTGCCGGCGCGGCGCCCCCAAGGCCTTCCCACCGGATGCGGCGGCCCTGCCGCCAGAATGTCATCGTGAGCGCGTCGAAATCCCACAGTATGGGCCCTAGTGTCCGGAGAAAGTCCACCCCGAGAATGAAGTCGAAACAGCCCAAATCGATCCCTGCACAGGTAATGGAAAAATTTTCGTCGCCGATGGAGATGGGAACGTCTCGGGCTAGCCCATGGCACCGGAGGTGATCGCCGTTTGCCACTGTAATCCTCAAGCGCTCCCCGCCTGTTGTTGGGAGTGCTAACCGACGCATGGTCGACTCGGGCAGGAAGTTGTGTGTGGAGCCTGTATCCAGCAGGGCCACCAGTCGCTCGCCATGGATCGTTACGGGCAGCAGCATGGTCCGCTCGCCCCGGATGCCTGCCAGGGCGTGAAGGAAGACGACACACGCCGTTGCCGTGGAATCCACAGCCGCATCCTCCGTAGCCGCAGGCGGTGGTAGTGCGTCGGCCGAGGCGTCCTCCTCGGCGTAGTCCACCGTCTCTAAATAGAAGAGGCGGGGGCAGACATGGGTCGGCGTGTAGGGCTCGTCGCAGTTGAAGCAAAGACCTTGACGGCGACGCTCCTGCTGCTCGGCCGGCGACAGACGGCGAAAAGGCCGGGTAGTCGCCGGGGGTGGGGCCGTCGTAGGGGAGGGCCGACCCGATGCTGAAGAAGTCAGAGCGGCCCGACTGGGCTGACGGCCGCTCCGTCCGAGTGGCTGCTGCAGTGCCTGGGCCCGCTGCTCAAAGGCCCGGGCGTAGTACATGGCCGTCTGGAGGTCGTGGGGGTCCCGGAGCTCGACGTCCACGCGGATATGATCCGGCAACCCGCCCACAAAGAGCTCAGCGCGCTGGGTCGCGGAGACGCCCGGCGCGTGGCATGCCAGGGCCTGGAAGCGGTCAGCGTAGTCCTGCACCGTCGATGTGAACGGCAAACGACCGAGGGCCGCCAGTTTGCTCCCGCGGATAGGAGGTCCAAAGCGGAGGAGACAGAGCTCCCGGAAACGCTCCCAAGGTGGCATGCCGCCCTCGTCCTGCTCGAGGGCGTAATACCAGGTCTGAGCTGCACCTCGAAGATGATAGGACGCAAGCCAGGTGCGATCGGAAGCGAGCGTCCGCTGCCCTCGAAAGAACTGCTCGCACTGGTTGAGCCAGTTGAGGGGGTCCTCCGTGCCCTCGTAGGTCGCGAAGTCCAGTTTGGCGAAGCGAGGGGGTGTTGGGCCGCCGTGCCCTGGGGCGGCCGCATGCGCCGGCGGTGCGTATGCTGGGTCGGGCAGCGCCGGGGCGTAGTTCGCCGAGCTGGAGGGGTGATCAAACCGCAGGGAAGGCCTCTGGTGTTCCGGCGGCATGGAGTAGGCTGTGCCCGAAGACGGGCCGGTCGCCCAAGCGGGGATCGGCGATGGCGATGGTGGAAACTGCACCTGGTGCAGGGGCTGACCCGTAGCCCTAGATGCGGGCGGTGTTGCTGTTGATGGCGGCGGCTCCTGGGGGGCCGTCTGCTCCGGCGCCCGCGTCGTCGTAGCCGGCGGTGGCGCTGGAAGGAGCTGCTGGGGCGGGCTCCCCAGCGGCACGGTGGAGGCCGGCCAAGCGGGCCACGGCTGCACCGCCGCCTGGTAGGGCAGCAGTAGCGGCGGCTGAGGCGCCCCGCCGTAGGGCGCGTGGAAGGCCGAGGCTGGCCACTGCAGCGGCGGCGGCCCGTAGGAGGCGGTGACGGCGCTCGGTGGCGGGGGCTGGGTCCCGGCGAGGTATAGGGAAATACCCCGGACCGCCTGGACCAACTCCCGAAGGGTGCCGGACACTTCCTCGGGCGAGAGCAGCGGCGGCGATTCGATCGTGGGGGGAACCGCTGCTGGCGCCGTAATGGTGGTGGTGACGGCCGATGGCGTGGTGGTGGTGGTGTCGACGGCTGCTGGCGCGGTGGTGTCGGTGGTGGTGCCGGATGCGGTCGTCATCGTAGACGGCGCGGGCGGCAGCGAGAGCTGGGTGGTGGCGGATGGTAGTGGCGGCGGTGATGGAGGCTGGGACATGATCGGCCTGGTGTCTCTAGATACCAAATTGGTAGAAACAGCTAGGGTTCTACCAGGCCTAGGGCGTAGGTTGTAGGGGCAAGGAGGGCGAGGGCGAGGGGAGGAGCGGTTGCGCCGGCGGCAGGGTGCCGTCGCAGCTAGGGTTGAAGGCGGCGGCGCGGCTAGGGTTTCCGGCTCCTCTGGGAGCCGGGCAACAAAAGATAATAATAGTCTTTATTGCTTCCTCAAATCGATGTCTTACATGAGTATTTATAACTTTAGCCTAAGATAACTTTCCTAAGATAACTTGTGGACCAAGTCCCTAATACTAATGCCTTATGGGCCTCTTCCTAGTATAGACCGTTCCGGTCATAACACCGTCCGATCTTCAATGGATGTGGACCTGGTCATTTTTCCCCGGCAAAGTGGTAACTGAATTCCGATCAAGTGTTGAATCTGAGATATTCAGATACTGTCCTGACAGTTTCTGATGTGCTATATATCATCCATATGCGTCATCTTAAAACTATTGTTTTTTCATTATGTATAAGATAGAACAAACTCTCACTTGTAATTAAGTTGGTCAGGCCATTCGCAAAGAAATAAATTAAGTTAGTAGCAATGGAATGCATCAACCGCGTACAAAGTTTAAGCTTGCCAGAAAGAAAAAGGATTCAATAGTGATGTTGTTGAGGAAAAGTTGTTGGAGTGTGATCATGTTCCTCTCTGTCAGCAATGGAGGCGAAAAACCATAACAATAACCTTTGACCCAGATGAAAAAAATTAAGAACATACCGCCGATAACTTTTGTATAAATGATGTGATAATATACACACCAAAGACTTATGACTTACGTGTAAATACCTAGGCAAATTTGACATGGGAAAAAAGGTTTTTGAAAAACTTAACCCTGGTAACTTTTTCTTATAATAGCATAAGAACTTACGCACAACAGAGCTGATAGTACACATACAAACACCAAGGTAACTTTTGAGCACGATAAATTCTATGTAAATAGCTTGATAATATAGAGCCGATATCAACATTCAAGGAGGGCTATTCTACTAGTACAGATTTTTGGGTCACCGCCAGTCGTACTACTAGGTCGTCTCTGGCGGTCTAGTTGTATGCTGATTGCTTTCTGTTTGTTGGATGTTGATGTGTTGTCGCCTTGTGCTATGTAGCCTCATGCTGAAACGAAACGGCATTCAAAAGTTCAGTTGTCGTTTGCTTGCTTCTTTTGTGGTTTTGCAATTTGTGTTCTCGTTCGATGTATAATCAATCGAATGCACGCTGCTAAGCCATTTGGTTTACTGTTTACACCAACATGCTCTGTTTATTTTTTGTTTGTTAAATAGATAAGTGATTTAGTGTATAGGAGCTTCTGAATTTCAATGACAAGTAGCAGTTTATCTCTTAAGAAATCCGAAGAGAAATGCATTGTGGAAGGATGGCAATGTTTTTTGCCGCTTCTCTAGATTTTGATTTTAAATTCTTCATGCTTCTAAATTTCAGTGACAAGAGGTACTACATTTCAATGAAGTGCTTTTGATTTATTTTTGTGATGAATGAGCTGCCTAAATTCAAAATATTTGATGATTTGGTAGTTGGTATAACATACATGACTGTTCGTAGTCATGTGGTTAGTTAGAGTTTGTGGTGAGATTTTAGTTTTAAAATTGATAACAACAGACGAGTAGTCCGATAACCCAAACAATGTTTTTGTCCATAACAACATATGGACAATATTGGTAACTTTTGGCAATACCGGACGATAACTTTTGACCCAAAAATCTATTGAAACGATGAAAAAGGTTCAGGTTTTCAAGCCCAGTAATTCAGCCCAGTAGTATATGTGTAAACATCATGGTAACTTACATAGCGCAGATGCGGTAACTTACGCAACCCAGGCCTGATAACTTTTTGGACCAAGGAAAAAAAGTTGTTGAAACATCCCTGGTAACTTTTATGTGTATATGATGGTAATTTACGGAGCACCAACCTGATAACTTGCTTGCAACACCATGGTAAAATTTACTTCCGAGGAATATTTTACAGAAAAATACACTGGTAACTAATGTATAGATAACATGCTAATTTATGCACTGCATACCCGATAATTTAGTCACAAACACCATTGTAAATTTGACATGTGGAAAAAAAAGTTATTGAAACATACCCTCGGTAACTTTTGCGTAACAACATGATAATTTGCGCAATGCATACCCAGTTTCATAAAAACACAGTGGTAAATTTGACCCGTGGGGAAATAGGTTATTGAAACATACCCCCGGTAACTTTTGCGAATATCATGACAATTTATGCACCGCATACATGATAATTTACGTACGAATACCATGATAACTTTGACCCATGGGAAAACAAGTTATTGAAACATACCACCATAACTTTTGCGGAAATATCATGATAAATTATGCACCACATACACGATAATTTACGTACAAACAACACGGTAACTTTAAACCTAGGGAAAAAAGGTTGTTGAAAACATATACCCCTGATAAATTGTGTGAAAGTAACACGGTAATATATGAACCACATGCCCCGATAACTTACGTACCCTCGGTAACTTATGTGAGCAAGGTAATATATGAGCCGCATACCTGATAACTTAACTAAAAACACGGTGGTAATTTTGACCAAGAAGGGAGAAAAGTTATTGAAAAACATACCCCCTATAAGTTATGTGAAAATAGCATGGTAATATATGAACTTCATACTATTAACTTATGTACAAATACCATGGTAACTTTTATCAAGGAGTGAAAAAATTGGTGAAAAACATACCCTCCGGTAACTTATGTCAAAAGGAAATGACTATATACAAACCGCATACCTAATAACTCACAAAAGAAACTTGTGGTAACATTGACAAAGGGGGCAAAATTATGGAAAAACATAACCCTCGATAAGTTGTGTTAAAATACCACGATAAGTTGCATACCATGGGCATGGTAACTTATGTAATTTATGTGGAAATACCACGCTAACTTGCACACCACATACGTTGTAATCTATGTTGCCCAGACGTGGTAACTTTTGACCGAGGAAAATCGTCGGAACATACCAACATGAGATCTAGTTTCGAAGATCTTGTCATGTCGAATCTTTTATGTGAAAATGACTTTTGCAACGGATCGATTCTTTGAGCTATGAAACATTTGAATTTTCAGAACAGGGAGAATTTAGGAGGACATCAGCTTTTTGGTTTTCAGGTGCGTACATTCATGTGCATGTGAAAAAAGGTGGGTCGGAGGACCATTTTTATGACCCCCCCGTAACTTATATGAAAATAACAAGGTAACTTGCACACCACAGACATGACAACTCATGTAACCCAAGCGTGATAACTTTTGGTCCAAAAAAAAGCCGTCGAAACATACCAACATGGGATTTAGTTTCAAAGATCTCAACGCAACGAATCTTCTATATGAAAACGGTTTTTATATTGGACCGACGGTTTGAGATACAAAATATTTTGAAGTTTTTGAATTGGGAAAATCTAGGATGACTTTGTCGTCTAATGCGTACATGGATATGCATGTGGAGAAGGGTAGGAGAATCATTTTTATGCCACTGGTAACTTATGTGAAAATAACACGGTAATTTACATACCACAGACGTGATAACATATGTAGGTCAAGCATGGTAACTTTTGACCAAAAAAAGTCGTCAGAATATACCAACATGGGATCTAGTTTCGAAGATCTCGTCGCGGTGAATCTTTTATGTGAAAACGGTTTTTGCATCGGACCGACGGTTTAAGCTACAAAACATTTTGAATTTTTAGAATAATGAAAATATAGGACAACATCAGTTTTTTAATCCTGTAGTGCATGCATGTAATTAAAGGAAGAAATGCACGTGAAAGTGAGTCATCTTAATGCATGCATGCATGTAATTAGAGAGAGAAAGAAGGTGTGTGGTACTTTTGCTATATGCCACACGTGTGCCAAATATCACAATCCTAAAAGAAAATGTAATTTCTATATATTTTCTGAAAGATGGATAATTTAAGGAGGGTTGCGTTCCTCGACCCGCTATATCATTCCCAAGTCATCGTTCCCAAATTACTTGGGCCACGTTCCACTTATCGATCGGTTCGCTTGAAAGATGTATACCCGCATCGTTCCCTAATATTGGCTACTATTGGCCACCTGGCGATCCTCGACCCTCGTTCCCATCGTCCCGGGAACTTTGCAACTATGGCCTGTCCTATGGCAGGCCCATCCCACGATGATCAAGTTATTTGTGCTCACTGACAACTCTAGGGCTATAGCAGGCCGGAATGCACTAAACGAATTTGCTATCGGTCTTGCAATCATTGGGGAACATTGCTTGTGATTCCTTATCAAAGATAAATGTATGTATGTATCCAACTATTAAAGGTTAAATCTCTTCTCAATTCCCCTCTTTCTAAATAGCTAGTTCTACACTTTGCCTACTCCGTCCTGGCTAGAGTTGTTTCTATGGAAGGGTGTGAGAAGTGATAAGGGAAAGCAAGGGCCAGCTTTTCTACAATGCACCGGAGCAATGGCAGTTGATATCCTTTTATAACTTCTGATTCCGAGTATGTACTTTTCTTTGTTTGCTGTCATACAACTTAAACTAATACAATGTTTTTTTGTGGGTTCTCTAATGCACCGACATGAGCAGAAATTCGGTTGGTAGAACAGTGAATGACTCTTTCATAGTAAATTCACTCCGCAGTAGTTCTTTAGCTAATAGAAGGGCTGCCCATACTACAATGTGCATGTGTTCTACCTCTCTTCAATGCAACTAGTCAATCAGGAACCAAATGATGCTCGTGAATTTTGTGGCCCTATGTAAATGGAGGAAAATAGTGATCACCAGCAGTCATGCAGAGAAGAACGTGCAATAACTAGCTTATTGCCCGTTTGTTGAAGTGGGGACTTGGATATTCTAGTGCTTCAACATCAATCTTGTTCGACATATACAAATACCCACCCTAGATTTTGGTAAGATCTAATTTAATTTGAGTATGAATATGAGAAGCGAGGAAAGTTTTGATTTAGTTAAGATTTTAATAAGATATAGTTTGATTTAGTACCTACCAACTCCCATTAATAATAGATGGAGGAAATATACGGAAACCCAAAATTTCAGTTAACAATAAGTTTAGCGTGTGCCTACAGCTGGTAAGTATTTTGACCAACCAACACTCCATCTATGTTGATTTGACTCAGAGAAGCAGAAGCAGTCACCACGCCAACTATAAACTTGTTTGATCTTTCTCCTAGTGATTTCTTGTTGGCCACTGAGCATTCAGACAAGCTGGTGATCCTCCAATCTGATTCTTCGAATGCCTTGGCAGTACTCTTAGGCGACACTCTTTCGAAATCAGTCTATGGTCATTTAGATGCAGAGATTAAAGCTCACATGGTTGTTAGGGAGTTTGTTCCTCGTAAAATTTGTAGAGAGGAAAATAGGGTAGCACATCTTCTGGCACATTATAGCCGTACCAAATGTTCCACTGTGCTATGGTTGAACTCAAATCCTCCATGTTGGGCAGAGCGGTTGTCTCGAGATTATAACCCTATAGTTTTAGAATAAACTCCTTTTTACCCCGCAATAAGAAAAGTACATACGTACACGGAATGATGAACAGGAGTGTGGCTGAGAAATTCCTTCTCGTTGTGGTCGTGTCTTTTCTTGAGTAGCTACCTCAACTTGATACTACAAGTCCGTCGGCCGATCATCATCAAACGCCCCTTAAAGCAGCTTGTTCTGAAGCCGGCGAGCCTACGATTGTCTTGGCCCCCGGGTGGATGGACTGCCTTGTCTGTGGATGACAACTCATTCCTAAACAAAGACAGCTCGGCGGGCCTCGTCAGTATGACCCTGCGGGAGGACAAGGGCGCCATAATTTTTGGGGCATACAGACGTCCTTAATACTGCAAAGATGCATTAAGGGCATCTCCAATGCTGATTCAAAATTTTGTTCTGGCATCCATCCGCGGACATGGATGCAGAAACCAACCATCAATCACTGCCCACATATGTTTCAACCATTTTTTAAACAAACAAGATGAAACTCATGTAAATACAACGGATTCCATAGAAGCCCGGCAAAAACATTCACATTTTGGACTTATTTAAACTAGAAAAGGTTAACCTATGTGCACGTCTAGCTGCGTGGAGCTCCATTGTCACGACACGGATACCCTACACTAGTCTACAGCCAGCCGTTGCGGATCCTTTGTGTTCCCCATGTACGACTGCCCGCTCATTGGAAGTGCACGTTGTTGTTTGAGTTCTCGAGATGAAACGATACAACACCTTTTCATTGATTGTCCTCTCGCCAAGTTGCTTTGGCGCACCATTCGTATAGCCTTCAATATTACTCTCCAGATAACATTGAAACATTATTTGGGACGCGGTTAACTGGAGTAGAGTAAGCTATTGCGGCACAGATTCGGATAGGAATATGTGCTTTATTATGGGCTATATAGAACTGCAGGAATGATATGATCTTTAACAGACAAAATATTTTAAAATTCTTGCAGGTCATCTTCAGAGCTACGGCTTGGATTCGTACGTGGTCCTTACTCACTCCTAGTCCTACGGACTCCATGGGAGCTTATGGTTACTAGGTGCAACCGTTGACAGATGGTAGCGCGGGGTATCTTCAACCGGTTTGGATGGCGATCCATTAATAAGATAGGTGTCTAGGCATCATATCCTGTTTTTATGCCTGTTGTGGCCTTTTTAATTCAGACTTTTTGGTTTTTTTCTCTGTTTATGAGCTGAACTATTTCCAAACTTTGTGTTTCGTTGAAACATTTTAATAATATGGCTGTATGCATCTGTCGGATGCAGAGACCGGGGTGATCTTCCTTCTCAAAAAAAAAATCTTCCCTATGTTTGGTTGCGCCGCTCGTTGGAGTGGGAAAGCGGGTGCTTCAACCGGAGAGAAGGGGGGCCATCCGCTTTCATGAAGCATTGATCGGTGTTAGCTTTTGGGGCGAGGGACGACGGTGTTCCACGAGAGAGGGTGAGACACCGGCTGTGTATGTCAGTGATGCACCGGCTGTGGCCTTCCTGGGGCTCAAGAAGCAGCGGTCTTCCATGATCTTCTTTTCCTTGATGTTGGCGGTGGCCGCCGCCCGTCGCCTCGTCAATCTCCAAGCCGGCTTCTTTCTCCGTCGGCAGAGCGCAGTTCCGCGAATGTTGCCGACGGATGGCTCAGCGTCTGGCCTCGTCCACCGCAACCACGATGCTCATTCTACCGTGTTGGCTTGGAGCAACTCGCCACTCCTCCGCGTGCTGGTTTGGAGCAGCGAGTTGTTGCACCAGGCGCCGGCTTGTGGCGGTCACTTTCTCCGTTGGGCTTGGCTGGGAGGTGCAGCAACGTGTTGCCTGGCTCATATCCGGCGGCCTCGGTGGGCCACCTAGTCGGTTTTTATACCGGGGAACTGTTCTTCTTGCTTGCTGGATGCCATGGAAAGGTGGAGGAAATGGTGGAAGGAGGAGATCAGAAGCAGAGGAGTGGCATGATTCATGCCTAGCGTCAGGTCTCCTTTAAATAATGGGCGGGCGCGAGGACCTTGCCCTACGTTGTGTTTAATGACGGCCGACTTATGAACGAGCGGTTAACCAGAGTAGGTTTTTTGGCACACGTACGAGTTTAATGGAGCCGTTTGAATGCGGCGAAGAGACGTGTTCAACCAGGTGTGTAGCAGGCGACGCTCTTTCGGCCAGCACCAATGAGAGGTCGCGTCCACTGTAGGCCGGCTTCAATGCGGAGCAGCCGCTCTACACTGGCATGAATGTAGACAGCTGATGCCGAGATGGAAAGCGCGCGGGTGAGGGAGGAGAATTTTTGGTGTGTCAGGGTGGTCATAATAGGGCGTGGCTGCTTTTCAGATGCCCGTAGCCCCCCCCCCCCCCCCCCCCCCCAGTATGTCTTCGATTTACGAGAGAAAGTGCTTCCAGACCGTGTTTGGACGGCAAACCACGTTCGGACCGTGCGGCCATAACAATTATGGACGGTTTGAGAGGCATTGAAGATAACTTAAGTCTGAAATACATGGCATTTTGGAGGGAATCGGCCTCGCTATCCAAACGATCGAACCTGCCGATGAAGCTCCAATTTGATTGCGTCCATTGCACTGTCGGCCATCATGGACGGCTCCTTGGACAGGTATGCTTATGGCTATTTGGTTGCTGCGATCAAGCGCTTGATGGAAGATCAAGCGTAGTAGGGTTGCACATTGCTTAGTTAACTTTTCGCGTAGTGGAAATGCACTATGTGCTTAACGACCGTTCTAGTTGTGCTGCTGAACTTTTCACTCTCAATTATAACTCTATAATCATGGAATGAATACCCTAACTATCGTTTTGTTCCTTGTTTCCTCTTGCCTTTTTATCGTTTTGTTTACATTTTGTTTCTTTTAATAATTCTAAATAGATACTCCAAAAATTGAAAACATAAAAGTCAATGGTTAATTCTGGCCAGATTGGCCACAAGACGACGTCTATATGGTCCATACTTTCTAAAAGCAATTTTGATGGTGATATGTGGACCCTATGGCTGTGATTTGACTCCTAACTCGAGAAATCACATCTCTGGTAAAAATTACGGGGCACCCTACAAAGCATATGTAGTGAACCGCCAAACTTATGTACTGTTGTCTAGAAACTAATAATAAGCTAAGTATATTTTTAAATAAAAATATTACTCCAAAACTGTGCTGAGTGTGCGTGAATTAATATGGATCGGAAGGAGTACTAGATTTGTTATGAGAAATACTTGTATCCATGACTGCTATACATGGTACTGGTTTTTCTGGAGAGCTATTAAAAGGGAGATATGCGTCCATTCTGTATATGAAATATGTATGGATGAGCGGGTCATTTTGAACAAATATCAACAATAGTGCACTTGTCCATGACTATGGGCTAGTTTAGTTCACTTCCACGCTTGAAAATGCCTGGCCTGGAGCCTCCCAGGATGCTACCTGGTCTTTGTTTGGTTGAAGGCCTGAAAAAGTTGGAGCAAGCCTGGCCTGGACTGCCCAGGTAAATAATTAGCCTGCCAGGCGTCCCTTTTGGGTTGCTTGGATGAGACGGCGTGACTAGCCTGGTACTAATATGGCTGTTTGCATGCAGGTTTAGGGCAGGTTATCAGTGTTTTATAATTTTTTAATCCCCTAGTGACCTCCCAGGCTCAGGTCACGTTCCAAACAGCAATCGGGCGAGGCTGCCTCGCCAGGCTAGAAATATCAAAACCTCAGGCCCAGGCCAGGCAGAACTTTCACCCAGGCACATGGCCCAGGGCAGCAACCAAACTGATCCTATGTTCTCGCATGACAAATATTTGCGGATCAGATACGACAGACATCACAATCGTGTACGAGTCACACCCGCAGATGTCGTTCTGCTGCATTGTTCCACCAGCAAGGCCACCCTCCTGTTTCGTGGATCATTTGAAGAGTAAGAATACACGAATCTCGCGGACTTTCTTCCTGTCCTTATTGGACTATATTGCAGATACCCGTCTCCCGATAGACGGCATGTGACTCTGTTCTATTAATTCTTGATTCATCTCATTCTCATTAGTTAAGGTTCTACGCTTCATGAGCTTCCTTACTACTCACACTTTCTCGCAGATATCTGTAGATGTATTTCTGTGAAAGAGCATGGAAAGCGAGAACTGAGAATGACAATAACGATGGTTTGCTCCCTTTTATTCCCCGAATGCCCAATTCTCATTGATTACACCACCAACTGCCCTATTCCGTAGGGTAGTATTATTGTGAGATGCTTTACTTTTACCAAGATTTTCTAGTATGTCTGTCTTTTTTTTCCTGATTAAAATGTCCTGCACTTACTTAGGGCAGTAAAACTGAACCATTTCCCTGCCACCTAACATCCTCTTTAAATTTGGCCTTCCATTTTTTGTGATTGATGCGTTCTTGGCCAGCAGATCTATGGCTTAGTTCGGCCTACACCGCGGGTTCTAATTCCTGGGCGAGAAGTCCTAAGGGCTGCTACCCCTGATGAAAAATCGGAGCCCTCTCGTAAACTAGGCCTCTTGTCCGGACCCGTTTAGCCCCACAAAAGGCCACACGATCAGTCACTGTCCCTCTAAAATGAACAAAAAACATAAAAACACCACAATAATGGCATCATTAGCAAAATTAAATTTTGATACAAAGCACTAAACACAACTTGATCGAAACTTTGACGTGGCAGATGGCTGACACGGCAAAGGGGTAAGAGCGCTGAGGTAACGAACGTTAACGGCTCGGACAAACCGCGACCCTTTTGCATCAAAAAATGACTAAGTTAACCCCGCTGCTATCCCTCGACGCGCATAACCCCTTTGCCGGTGCTGCCCGCCCATGAATATACTGATCGACGAGGCCATGCGGGGCCTCAAGTCACGTGCCCGCGTCATTGTGCGCCAGATGTGGCCGAGGATGGGTTCAAACCAGTTGAACGTTCGGCCGGGTCGCTCCAAGGCCTTCGCCCGGAGACCCGCGATGAAGTCATGGACGATGTTATTTTCTTGCCCTTGGTGAAGTTTAATAAAGTTATTTACACTACTAGTTTGTTACTAGGGAACCAAAGCAATGTCAGTCGCAAGTGACAAATACAGAACATCAAGGAACCTGAAAGCTCTCATTGGACTCTCACAGGGTAGCTCCGTAAAAAAGGATCAAGAGGAATAGCGACTCGTGATTAACGACTCGGGATCTAGCTCTACCGCCGTATCCTTCCTTTGCCGCCACCTCACCGAGACCCCCCTTCCTCCCACCGCCGCACCTTCCTCTCCTTGCCGCCGCCACAGGCACTCTCCGGCAAAGTCCGGACGGCTCCGAGGAAGGCAGCAGCATGGCCCTTATCTGGGTGCTCAACGCATGTACAGCGGCTACAATCCATGGATCAAGGACGGCGGTCCCTTTGGTGAAGCTTTTCGGTTCGGTGGCATGGCGGGGCTGGCGGGCTGCCGGAGGTCGACTTCTGTGGCCGGCAGACCACCGGCAGGTTCGCGCAATGGCAGCGAAGCCTCGGCGGCTAACGGCATCGTTTTTTCCACTGCTTACTGTCTGGTCTAGGTGCGCTTCAATCTTGCCATACTTGGTCATGCTGGATAGCTAGCCAGTGACTGTTTTATGGGCGGAGCGGGAGGTGGGGATTCAGATCGAGATAATTCCTTGGTCAGTTACAACTGGCCACGACGAAGACAACGCCCACGGGTGTCGACATTCTTTTTGAGGACATCGTTCGGGCCTGCCCTACCTCTTCCCACCTCACATCTTCTCGGGTGAAAACCCTAACTGCGTGGGTGGTGACGGTGCTCAGGCGTCGTGTCCTTCCTGAAAGAGTCATCGCGAGAGCTTTGTGTCGTTGGGCACCGTTCGGGTTTGTTGGCAGGTTTAGATGGCGTGCCCCTCTTCCTCCATGTGGCATCTGTTTCGGGGGAAACCCTAGATTTGGGTCTTCCCGATTGGATGATGACAGAGACTATTGAGACATTTGCCCTCCTAAGGGCATTGTTTTGGAGCAAGGGTTCCCTGGAGGGGCCAATAGTTGGAGCGGTGTTGCATCTACTGTGTTGGACGTGGTTTGACGGATGCGCGCAAGCTAGTGGCGTTGTCTAGCGTCGTGGTGACGTCGACAACAGATGGGCCTATCAAGGTCTACGCAATGATCCCTGAAGATGGGATGGCGGAAGACGCTGGCGGCGGATCCTACAGTATGCGCATGCGGTCCGCGTTGTGGGATGTCTAGACCGGTTGGTGCTCTCAACTTGCTAGGCAGGCGGATTCTTGAGACCGCTGGATTAGATGGTGTTCGTTGATACGGTCAGGGCACATTTTTAGATTTGTAGATGTAGCCACTTTGTTTGTCTCGAAGGTCGGTTTAGGTTGATCTTTGTATTTATTTGTCAGACTTTGCTAAATAACTTAATAAAGATATGCATGCATCATTTTCATGCAGAAGTCTAGGATAATCCTCTTTTTCAAAAAAAGAAACTTTAAATATACCTACAGTTTTGCACGTGTCCACAACGCTAGCAATGGAAGGCAAAGAAATAGCTACAGTCTAGACTCTGAACGAAATGGCGGGACGTTTCTGCCCAGTCAAAGGCTCCGCAAGATTAGGAGGACATGGCGTGCATCCAGATGAAGTCTATCCTGGCATGCATGCTGGAGGAGTTTGAGCTGGCGGTGGATGGAGCTTCGACGGCGGCACGAGGCATCGCTGACGTTGCGGATGATGGACGGGCTCCCAATTAATCACAGGATTAAGGAAAGAGGAAGGTGAGCGTTTGGATTGAAATGAACCGCAGATTTTGATGGCAACAGCACCTGTACAGTAACTACACGACTGCAGACGAGCCGAACCCTTCCTGCTCTTTGGTGGCTAGAGATGGGTGTCGTACTCGCACCTGATGTTTCTTTGCATTTTCAACTTGTGATTTAAGGCCATACACAAGTAAATAAAGAGCTAGATCTAACCTTAAACACAACCGAGTAGATGGTTCTTTGGTGGCTACAGGTTTGTGTTGTACTTGCACCTGATGCTTCTTTGCGTTTGCAACTTGTCATTCAGGCAGATACACCAGTATATAAAGAACTAGAGCCAGCCTAAAACACAAACTAATACTAGATGATTGCTTGAGATCCAAGCGTGGTTTATGCGAACAATCATTTATCCTTGATCCCTCTCATTCCCACTAGCAAGATTATCAACTTCCGCTTGATTCACTCTTTTATATATGTACTTCTATAGAAGGCCTGCTGTAGAAAGGGATAAGTACGAATGATACACTCTTGGTCACCTGCTCCCTTTTATCTGCAACACGGTCCTCCTTGATTGCAGCACCAAATTCTATAGTTTCACCTGTTGTTATGCGCACATCATAGCTACATTTATAGGCACATACTTCATATTCATAGTACTACCTCCGTCCTGATTTATAAGTCTCCTTTGTATTTTGTGCCAAACTTTGACTAGAGATTTGACTAATAAAATATTCATGCATGTGATAAAAAATTGTTTCGTTGAATTTGTATTTGAACATTGTTTCCAATTCTATACTTTCTATAACATGGATTAACATTAAATGTTAGTTAATTTTAAAATCAAAATTTGGCACACAATACGAAGAGGACTAATAAACCAGGACGGAGGGAGAACGCTGCAAAGATTACATTGTATGAAATACGGGAGCAATTATTAATGAACTTTGCTAAGTTACATTGTATGAATTATTAATGCACTGCATACTTGATAACATACATAATTTATCAAGTATGCAGTGCATTAATTATCATGCTACTTTACACAAAATTTATCGGTGGTATATTTTCATCAACTATTCACCGGGACAAAGTTACCGTGGTGTTTGTAACTAACTTATCAGGTCGGCGATACGTATAGTACCATGTTATTTATAGAGAAGTTATCGAGGAATGTTTTGAACAACTTTTCCCCTGCATCACAATTAATGTGAATGTTTGTATCTAAGCAATCAGGTCTGATAACCGTATATTATCATGCTATCTACACAAAAGTTACCAGAGCTATGTTTCAATAACCTTTTTCCCTAAGTCAAAAGTTACCATGGTGTTTTCTATGTAAGTTATCATATCTTTGGTGAGTATATTACCATGCTATCTACATAAAAGTTACCGGTGTATGTTTCAACAGCTTTTTCCCTGGGGTGAAAGATGCGTGTTTGTATGAAAGTTATTATGTGTGCGGTGTGTAAAGTACCAATGTTGTTTACACATAGGTTATCGAGTTAAGTTTCTACATGCCTTTTCCCCCGGTTCAAAGTTATCACGTTGGTTGCACATAACTTATCAGGTTTGCGGCGAGTAAAACACCATGTTATTTACACACAAGTTACTGATATGTTTGAACAACTTTTTTCCTCGGGTCAAAAGTTATCATAATGTTTACACATCAGTTATCCGGTATATGATGCATACATTACAATGCTCTATACAGATGAGGTATCGGGGTATGTTTTAGTACTTTTGTTTTCATTGGATCGAAAGTTACTATGGACTTTAATTAAGGCCATTAATTTGCAATTTTTATTGCGAGAATTAATTGGAAGACAAAATAAAGTAAGATTAAAAATTGATGAAACAGATGCCATACACGTAAGATGTGAGTGTGCTCCAGCATGCATGATTTGTGAAAGCATACTAGTGTCTTTAGCATGTGTGTTAAATTGATGAAACAGACGCCATGCACGTTAAATTGATGAAACAGACGCCATGCACGTAAGATGTGAGTGTGCTCCAGCATGCATGATTAGTGAAAGCATACTAGTGTCTCTAGCATGCTCCTAATTGAAGATAGCATGGTAACTTTTGACCCGAGGAAAAAAAGTTGTTGAAAAAGATGGAGAATACCATGTGGACCCTGAGTTTATATATAATTAGGATATTATATTGTAAGAGATAATTATATTGTATATATGTAGCCAGTAGCGATCAGATAGATATACGAGAACTTGTTGTTCGACCAATCTCTCAGAGAAGGAGAGGTGGTCGATATCACTTCTCTCTGTATGCATATGTTCATGACGATCTTCTGTTTCCTTCATATGCTTACTAGATAGTGTGTCTAGTCCTCTCTATACGTATAGTACGCGGCGCGACCAAGCACGAAGATAAGAGAGGACACTTCTCTCTATTAATTAGCTAGCTAACACAATATATGAAACACCTAAATTAACACCCCAAAACCCCTACCCCCCCCCTAAAAAAATAAAAACCCTAGCCCCTGAAATGCTGACGCATGGATGCCTATTGGTCCGCTTGGTGCCACAAACAGGGACCAAAGGGCCTCCTGCCTGGGCTCGCCGTACCGGCCACGTGGAGGTCCATCAGTCTCGGTTTGTATAAGAACCGGGACTAAAGTGTTGAGGAACGTTGCAGAAAATTAAAAAATTTCCTACGGTTTCACCAATATCCATCTATGAGTTCATCTAAGCAACGAGTCAAGGGAGTAAGTTTGCATCTACATACCACTTGTAGATCGAGTGCGGAAGCGTTCAAGGGGATGGTGATGATGGAGTCGTACTCACCGTGATTCAGATCACCGATGACCAAGTGCTGAACGGACAGCACCTCCGTGTTCAACACACGTACGGGACGGGAGATGTCTCCTCCTTCTTGATCCAGCAAGGGGGAAGGAGAGGTTGATGATGATCCAGCAGCACGACGGTGTGGTGGTGGATACAGCAGAACTCCAGCAGGGCTTCGCCAAGCAACTACGGGAGGAGGACGAGGTGAAGCAGGGGGAGGGAGGCGCCAAAGCACAGGGTGCAGCTGCCCTCCCCCTGCCCTCCTTTATATAGGCCCCCAGGGGGGCGCCGGCCCTGGGAGATTCAATCTCCCAAGGGGGCGGCGGCCAGGGGGGGTGGAGTGCCCCCCAAGGCATGTGGTGCGCCCCCCCACCCTAGGGTTTCAACCCTAGGCACAGGGGATGGGCCTAGGGGGGCGCACCAGCCCACTATGGGCTGGCTCCCCTCCCACTTCAGCCCATGGGGCCCTCCGGGATGGGTGGCCCCACCCGGTGGACCCCCGGGACCCTTTCGGTGGTCCCGGTACATTACTGGGTGACCCCGAAACTTTCCCGATGGCCGAAATACCACTTCCTATATATAATTCTTTACCTCCGGACCATTCCAAAACTCCTCGTGATGTCCGGGATCTCATCCGGGACTCCGAACAACATTCGGTATGCTGCATACTCATATTCATACAACCCTAGCGTCACCGAACCTTAAGTGTGTAGACCCTACGGGTTCGGGAGACACGAGACATGACCGAGACGACTCTCGGGCAATAACCAACAGCGGGATCTGGATACCCATGTTGGCTCCCACATGCTCCTCGATGATTTCATCGGATGAACCACGATGTCGAGGATTCGATCAAACCCCGTATACAATTCCCTTTGTCAATCGGTACGTTACTTGCCCGAGACTCGATCGTCGGTATCCCAATACCTTGTTCAGTCTTGTTACTGGAAAGTCACTTTACTCGTACCGTAATGCATGATCCCGTGACCAAAAACTTGGTCACTTTGAGCTCAATATGATGATGCATTACCGAGTGGGCCCAGAGATACCTCTCCGTCATACGGAGTGACAAATCCTCGTCTCGATCCGTGTCAACCCAACAGACACTTTCGGAGATACCTGTAGTGCACCTTTATAGTCACCCAGTTACGTTGTGACGTTTGATACACCCAAAGCACTCCTACGATATCCGGGAGTTACACGATCTCACGGTCTAAGGAAGAGATACTTGACATTGGAAAAGCTTCTAGCAAACGAACTACACGATCTTGTGCTATGCTTAGGATTGGGTCTTGTCTATCACATCATTCTCCTAATGATGTGATCTCGTTATCAATGACATCCAATGTCCATAGCCAGGAAACCATGACTATCTGTTGATCACAACGAGCTAGTCAACTAGAGGCTCAGTAGGGACATATTGTGGTCTATGTATTCACACGTGTATTACGATTTCTGGATAATACAGTTATAGCATGAATAAAAGACAATTATCATGAACAAGGAAATATAATAATACTTTTATTATTGCCTCTAGGGCATATTTCCAACAGTCTCCCACTTGCACTAGAGTCAATAACCTAGTTACATTGTGATGAATCGAACACCCATAGAGTTCTGGTGTTGATCATGTTTTGCTCGCGAGAGAGGTTTAGTCAACGGATCTGCGACATTCAGATCCGTATGTACTTTGCAAATATCTATGTCTCCATCTTGAACATTTTCACGGATGGAGTTGAAACGACGCTTGATGTGCCTGGTCTTCTTGTGAAACCTGGGCTCCTTGGCAAGGGCAATAGCTCCAGTGTTGTCACAGAAGAGTTTGATCGGCCCTGATGCATTGGGTATGACTCCTAGGTCGGTGATGAACTCCTTCACCCAAATTGCTTCATGCGCTGCCTCCGAGGCTGCCATGTACTCCGCTTCACATGTAGATCCCGCCACGACGCTCTGTTTGCAGCTGCACCAGCTTACTGCTCCACCATTCAACATATACACGTATCCGGTTTGTGACTTAGAGTCATCCAGATCTGTGTCGAAGCTAGCGTCGACGTAACCCTTTACGACGAGCTCTTCGTCACCTCCATAAATGAGAAACATGTCCTTTGTCCTTTTCAGGTAATTCAGGATATTCTTTACCGCTGTCCAGTGTTCCTTGCCAGGATTACTTTGGTACCTTGCTACCAAACTTACGGCAAGGTTTACATCAGGTCTGGTACACAGTATGGCATACATAATAGATCCTATGGCTGAAGCATAGGGGATGACACTCATCTCTTCTTTATCTTTTGCCGTGGTCGGGGACTGAGTCGAGCTCAATCTCACACCTTGTAACATAGGCAAGAACCCCTTCTTGGACTGATCCATTTTGAACTTCTTCAAAATCTTATCAAGGTATGTGCTTTGTGAAAGACCTATGAGGCGTCTCGATCTATCTCTATAGATCTTGATGCCTAATATATAAGCAGCTTCTCCAAGGTCCTTCATTGAAAAACACTTATTCAAGTAGGCCTTAATGCTATCCAGAAGTTCTATATCATTTCCCATCAAGAGTATGTCATCTACATATAATATGAGAAATGCTACACAGCTCCCACTCACTTTCTTGTAAACGCAGGCTTCTCCATAAGTCTGCATAAACCCAAACGCTTTGATCATCTCATCAAAGCGAATGTTCCAACTCCGAGATGCTTGCACCAGTCCATAAATGGATCGCTGGAGCTTGCATACTTTGTTAGCGTTCTTAGGATCGACAAAACCTTCCGGCTGCATCATATACAGCTCTGCCTTAAGATGTCCGTTAAGGAATGCCGTTTTGACGTCCATCTGCCATATCTCATAATCATAGTATGCGGCAATTGCTAACATGATTTGGACGGACTTCAGCTTCGCTACGGGAGAGAATGTCTCGTCGTAGTCAATCCCTTGAACTTGTCGATAACCCTTAGCGACAAGTCGAGCTTTATAGATGGTAACATTACCATCCGCGTCCGTCTTCTTCTTGTAAATCCATTTGTTTTCTATCGCTCGCCGATCATCGGGCAAGTCTGTCAAAGTCCATACTTTGTTTTCATACAAGGATTCTATCTCGGATTTCATGGCTTCAAGCCATTTGTTGGAATCTGGGCCCGCCATCGCTTCTCCATAGTTCGAAGGTTCACCGTTGTCTAACAACATGATTTCCAGGACAGGGTTGCCGTACCAGTCTGGTGCAGAATGTCTCCTTGTGGACCTACGAAGTCCAGTAGCAACTTGATCCGAAGTACCTTGATCATCATCATTGTTTTCCTCTTCAGTTGGTGTGGGCATCACAGGAACATTTTCCTGAGCTGCACCACTTTCCCGTTCGAGAGGTAGTACTTCATCGAGTTCTACTTTCCTCCCACTTACTTCTTTCGAGAGAAACTCTTTCTCCAGAAAGCATCCGTTCTTGGCAACAAAGATCTTGCCTTCGGATCTTAAGTAGAAGGTATACCCGACAGTTTCCTTAGGGTATCCTATGAATACGCATTTTTCCGACTTGGGTTCGAGCTTTTCAGGTTGAAGTTTCTTGACATAAGCATCGCATCCCCAAACTTTTAGAAACGACAGCTTAGGTTTCTTCCCAAACCATAATTCATACGGTGTCGTCTCAACGGATTTAGACGGTGCCCTATTTAAAGTGAATGTAGCTGTCTCTAGAGCGTATCCCCAAAATGATAGCGGTAAATCGGTAAGAGACATCATAGACCGCACCATATCCAATAGAGTGCGATTACGACGTTCGGACACACCGTTTCGCTGAGGTGTTCCAGGCGGCGTGAGTTGTGAAACGATTCCACATTTTCTTAAGTGTGTACCAAATTCGTGACTTAAGTATTCGCCCCCACGATCTGATCGTAGGAACTTTATCTTACGGTCACATTGATTCTCTACCTCACTCTGAAATTCCTTGAACTTTTCAAAGGTCTCAGACTTGTGTTTCATTAAGTAGACATACCCATATCTACTCAAGTCATCAGTGAGAGTGAGAACATAACGATATCCTCCGCGAGCCTCAACGCTCACTGGACCGCACACATCGGTATGTATGATTTCCAACAAGTTGGTTGCTCGCTCCATTGTTCGGGAGAACGGAGTCTTGGTCGTTTTGCCCATGAGGCACGGTTCGCATGTGTCAAATGATTCATAATCAAGAGACTCTAAAAGTCCATCAGCATGGAGCTTCTTCATGCGCTTGACACCAATGTGACCAAGGCGGCAGTGCCACAAGTATGTGGGACTATCGTTATCAACTTTACATCTTTTGGCATACACACTATGAATATGTGTAATATTACGCTCGTGATTCATTAAGAATAAACCATTGACCATCGGAGCATGACCATAAAACATATCTCTCATATAAATAGAACAACCATTATTCTCGGATTTAAATGAGTAGCCATCTCATATTAAACGAGATCCTGATACAATGTTCATGCTCAAACTTGGCACTAAATAACAATTATTAAGGTTCAAAACTAATCCCGTAGGTAAATGTAGAGGCAGCGTGCCGACGGCGATCACATCGACTCTGGAAACATTCCCGACGCGCATCGTCACCTCGTCCTTCGCGAGTCTTCGTTTATTCCGCAGCTCCTGCTGTGAGTTACAAATATGAGCAACGGCACCGGTATCAAATACCCTGGAGTTACTACGAGTACTGGTAAGGTACACATCAATTACATGTATATCAAATATACCTTTGGTGTTTCCGGCCTTCTTATCCGCTAAGTATTTGAGGCAGTTCCGCTTCCAGTGATCCTTCCCCTTGCAATAAAAGCACTCAGTCACAGGCTTGGGTCCATTCTTTGACTTCTTCCCGGTAACTGGCTTACCGGGCGCGGCAACATCCTTGCCGTCCTTCTTGAAGTTCTTCTTGCCCTTGCCCTTCTTGAACTTAGTGGTCTTATTGACCATCAACACTTGATGTTCTTTCTTGATTTCAGACTCTGCTGACTTCAGCATTGAGAACACTTCAGGAATGGTCTTCACCATCCCCTGCATGTTGTAGTTCATCACAAAGCTCTTGTAGCTTGGTGGGAGCGACTGGAGGATTCTGTCAATGACCGCCTCATCAGGGAGGTTAATGTTCAGCTGAGTCAGGCGGTTGTGCAACCCAGACATTTTGAGTATGTGCTCACTGACAGAACTGTTTTCCTCCATCTTACAACGATAGAACTTGTCGGAGACATCATATCTCTCGACCCGGGCATGAGCTTGGAAAACTAGTTTCAGCTCTTCGAACATCTCATATGCTCCGTGATGCTCAAAACGCTTTTGGAGCCCCGGTTCTAAGCTGTAAAGCATGCCACATTGAACGAGGGAGTAATCATCAGCACGAGACTGCCAAGCGTTCATAACGTCTTGGTTCTCTGGGACGGGAGCGTCACCTAGCGGTCCTTCTAGGACATATTGTTTCCTGGCAGCTATGAGGATGATCCTCAGGTTCCGGACCCAGTCCGTATAGTTGCTGCCATCATCTTTCAGCTTGGTTTTCTCTAGGAACGCGTTGAAGTTCATGTTGACATGAGCGTTGGCCATTTGATCTACAAGACATATTTGCAAAGGTTTTAGACTAAGTTCATGATAATTAAGTTCATCTAATCAAATTATTACAATGAACACCCACTCAGATTAGACATTCCTCTAGTCATCTAAGTGTTACACGATCCGAGTCGACTAGGCCGTGTCCGATCATCACGTGAGACGGACTAGTCATCGTCGGTGAACATCTTCATGTTGATCGTATCTTCCATACGACTCATGTTTGACCTTTCAGTCTCCGTGTTCCGAGGCCATGTCTGTACATGCTAGGCTCGTCAAGTTAACCCTAACTGTTTTTGCATGTGTAAAACTGTCTTACACCCATTGTATGTGAACGTAAGGATCTGTCACACCTGATCATCACGTGGTGCTTCGAAAAGACGAACTGTAGCAACGGTGCACAGTTAGGGGAGAACACTTCTTGAAATTGTTGTAAGGGATCATCTTATTTACTACCGTCGTTCTAAGTAAACAAGATGCATAATCATAATAAACATCACATGCAATTATATAGTAGTGACATGATATGGCCAATATCATATAGCTCCATTGATCTTCATCTTCGGGGCTCCATGATCATCTTGTCACCGGCATGACACCATGATCTCCATCATCATGATCTCCATCATCGTGTCTTCATGAAGTTGTCATGCCAACGACTACTTCTACTTCTATGGCTAACGCGTTTAGCAATAAAGTAAAGTAATTTACATGGCGTTCTTCAATGACACGCAGGTCATACAAAAAATAAAGAGAACTCCTATGGCTCCTGCCGGTTGTCATACTCATCCACATGCAAGTCGTGAATCCTATTACAAGAACATGATCTCATACATCACAATATACCAATCATCATTCATCACAACTTCTGCCCATATCACATCACATGAACAATCGCTGCAAAAACAAGTTAGACGTCCTCTAATTGTTGTTGCATCTTTTACGTGGCTGCAATTGGGTTCTAGCAAGAACGTTTTCATACCTACGAATAACCACAACGTGATTTTGTCAACTTCTATTTACCCTTCATAAGGACCCTTTTCATCGAATCCGCTCCAACTAAAGTGGGAGAGACACACACCGGCCAGCCACCTTATGCAACTAGTGCATGTCAGTCGGTGGAACCGGTCTCACGTAAGCGTACGTGTAAGGTTGGTCCGGGCCGCTTCATCCCACAATACCGCTGAAGCAAGAAAAGACTAGTAGTGGCAAGCAAGTTGACAAGATCCACGCCCACAACAAAATTGTGTTCTACTCGTGCATTAGAGAACTACGCATGGACCTAGCTCATGATGCCACTGTTGGGGAACGTTGCAGAAAATTAAAATTTTTCCCACGGTTTCACCAAGATCCATCTATGAGTTCATCTAAGCAACGAGTCAAGGGAGTGAGTTTGCATCTACATACCACTTGTAGATCGAGTGCGGAAGCGTTCAAGGGGATGGTGATGATGGAGTCGTACTCGCCGTGATTCAGATCACGGATGACCAAGTGCTGAACGGACAGCACCTCCGCGTTCAACACACGTACGGGACGGGAGACGTCTCCTCCTTCTTGATCCAGCAATGGGGAAGGAGAGGTAGATGATGATCCAGCAGCACGACGGTGTGATGGTGGATGCAGCAGAACTCCAGCAGGGCTTCGCCAAGCAACTACGGGAGGAGGACGAGGTGTAGCAGGGGGAGGGAGGCGCCAAAGCACAGGGTGCAGCTGCCCTCCCCCTGCCCTCCTTTATATAGGCCCCCAGGGGGGCGCCGGCCCTGGGAGATTCAATCTGCCAAGGGGGCGGCGGCCAGGGGGGTGGAGTGCCCCCCAAGGCATGCGGTGCGCCCCCCCCCCCCACCCTAGGGTTTCAACCCTAGGCGCAGGGGGTGGGCCTAGGGGGGCGCACCAGCCCACTATGGGCTGGCTCCCCTCCCACTTCAGCCCATGGGGCCCTCCGGGATGGGTGGCCCCACCCGGTGGACCCCCGGGACCCTTCCGGTGGTCCCGGTACATTACCGGGTGACCCCGAAACTTTCCCGATGGCCGAAATACCACTTCCTATATATAATTCTTTACCTCCGGACCATTCCAAAACTCCTCGTGATGTCCGGGATCTCATCCGGGACTCCGAACAACATTCGGTATGCTGCATACTCATATTCATACACCCCTAGCGTCACCGAACCTTAAGTGTGTAGACCCTACGGGTTCGGGAGACACGAGACATGACCGAGACGACTCTCGGGCAATAACCAACAGCGGGATCTGGATACCCATGTTGGCTCCCACATGCTCCTCGATGATTTCATCGGATGAACCACGATGTCGAGGATTCGATCAAACCCCGTATACAATTCCCTTTGTCAATCGGTACGTTACTTGCCCGAGACTCGATCGTCGGTATCCCAATACCTTGTTCAGTCTCGTTACTGGAAAGTCACTTTACTCGTACCGTAATGCATGATCCCGTGACCAACCACTTGGTCACTTTGAGCTCAATATGATGATGCATTACCGAGTGGGCCCAGAGATACCTCTCCGTCATACGGAGTGACAAATCCTCGTCTCGATCCGTGTCAACCCAACAGACACTTTCGGAGATACCTGTAGTGCACCTTTATAGTCACCCAGTTACGTTGTGACGTTTGATACACCCAAAGCACTCCTACGGTATCCGGGAGTTACACGATCTCATGGTCTAAGGAAGAGATACTGGACATTGGAAAAGCTTCTAGCAAACGAACTAGACGATCTTGTGCTATGCTTAGGATTGGGTCTTGTCCATCACATCATTCTCCTAATGATGTGATCACGTTATCAACGACATCCAATGTCCATAGCCAGGAAACCATGACTATCTGTTGATCACAATGAGCTAGTCAACTAGAGGCTCACTAGGGACATATTGTGGTCTATGTATTCACACGTGTATTACGATTTCCGGATAATACAGTTATAGCATGAATAAAAGACAATTATCATGAACAAGGAAATATAATAATACTTTTATTATTGCCTCTAGGGCATATTTCCAACATAAAGGTCTAGGGCATTAGTAACGACACTTTAGTCCCGGTTTAATAACCGGGACAAATGACCCTTACGAACCGGGACAATAAGCCTTTTTTCTACTAGTATAGAGTAGAGAAAGTAGTTGGCCTGCCTCTAGACATACAAAAGAGCTAGCTCACCTCAGCTGGTGGGTAACCCGCACGTCAAGTTGGAGTTCTTGTGCTTGACTCCCGCTTGGCGCATTATTTTTTAATGCACGGATAATTCAGAAAATAGACGGATAATACTATTTTAGCTTTATTTATTCTAAATAACAGAAGGTAAAAAGAGGGTACAGAAGGTTGTGCCTTCTAGTTTCATCCATCTCGTGATCATCAAAATGAATCCACTAACAAGGTTGATCAAGTCTTGTTAACAAACTCATTCTGAATAAGGCAGAACCGAAGAAATTTTGAATAACACTAAGTTACCTCAACGGGGATATGAAAATCCCCAACGATAAGAATATCATACTTTTTCTTGACAGTAGGGAGAGGAAATTCAAAACCTCCAAAATAATAGTTGGAACTTATCCAATAGAATTGATGCTATGAACTTGAGATTGTTTCCTCGGAAAGTGTACCGTATGCTCATTACCATTAACATGAAAAGTGACATTGCCTTTGTTGCAATCAACAACAGCCCCTGCAGTATTAAGAAAAGGTCTACCAAGGATAATAGACATACTATCGTCCTCGGGAATATCAAGAATAACAAAGTCCGTTAAGATAGTGACATTTGCAACCACAACAGGCACATCCTCACAAATACCGACAGGTATAGAAGTTGATTTATCAGCCATTTGCAAAGATATTTCAGTAGGTGTCAACTTATTCAATTCAAGTCTACGATATAAAGAGAGAGCCATAACACTAACACCAGCTCCAAGATCACATAAAACAGTTCTAACATAATTTATTTTAATGGAGCATGGTATAGTTGGTACACCCGGATCTCCAAGTTTCTTTGGTATACCACCCTTAAAAGTGTAATTAGCAAGCATGGTGGAAATTTTAGCTTCCGGTATCTTTCTTTTATTTGTAATGATATCCTTCATATACTTAGCATAAGGATTTACTTTAAGCATATCAGTTAAGCGCATACGTAAGAAAATAGGTCTAATCATTTCAGCAAAGCGCTCAAAATACTCATCATCCTTTGTCTTGGATGGTTTAGGAGGAAAGGGTATGGGTTTCTGAACCCATGGTTCTCTTTCTCTACCATGCTTCCTAGCTACAAAATCTCTCTTATCATAATGTTGATTCTTTGATTGTGGGTTATCAAGATCAACAGCAGGTTCAATCTCTACTTCATTGTTTTTGCTAGGTTGAGCATCAACATGAACATTATCACTAGGTTCATGTTCATCACCTGATTGTGTTTCAGCATCAGAAATAGAAATATCATTGGGATTCTCAGGTGTGTCTACAGTAGGTTCACTAGAAGCATGCAAAGTCATATCATTTCTCTTTTTCTTCTTTTTAGAAGAACTAGGTGCCTTTAAATTGTTTCTCTGAGAATCTTGCTCGATTCTCTTAGGGTGGCCTTCAGGGTAAAAAGGATCCTGAGTCATTCTACCAGTTCTAGTAGCCACTCTAACAGCAAAGTCATTTTTATTATTTAATTCATCAAGCAAATCATTTTGAGCTTTAAGTACTTGCTCAGCTTGAGTAGCAACCATAGAAGTATATTTGCTAATGAGTTTGAGTTCACCTTTAACTCTAGCCATGTTATCCCTCACGCGTCCTATCTCGAAAGTATTATTCTTTAACTCTCTACCAACATAAGCATCAAAACTTTCTTGTCTAGCCATCAAGTCATCAAATTCATCTAAGCATGGGCTATGAAATTTAGTAGAGAGGATTTCAACTTTATCATATCTATAGAGAGAATTCACCTTTACTACCTGTGTCGGGTTATCAAGACAATGTGGTTCTTCAATAGGCGGTATATTAAGACCATGTATTTCTTCAATAGGTTGTAAATTCTTAACATCTTCAGCTTTAATACCTTTTTTTCATTGAGTTCTTTGCCTCTTGCATATCTTCAGGACTGAGAAATAAAACACCTCTCTTCTTCGCAGTGGGTTTAAGAATGGGATCATGAGTTGGCTCAATTGGTCAAGGAATTGCCTCAGGAATTGGCTAAGGAAGAGTCCAATTATTTTCATTAGTCAACATATTATTCAATAGTAATTCAGCTTCGTCGACTGTTCTTTCCCTGAAAACACAACCAGCACAACTTTCCAAGTAGTCCTTGGAAGCATCGGTTAGTCCATTATAAAAGATATCAAGTATTTCATTTTTCTTGAGAGGATGATCAGGCAAAGCATTAAGTTACCGGAGAAGCCTCCCCCAAGCTTGTGGGAGACTCTCTTCTTTAATTTGCACAAAATTATATATTTCCCGCAAGGCAGCTTGTTTCTTATGAGCAGGGAAATATTTAGCAGAGAAGTAATAAATCATATCCTGGGGACTACGCACACAACCAGGAGCAAGAGAATTATACCAAGTCTTAGCATCACCCTTTAATGAGAACGGAAATACCTTAAGGATATAAAAATAGCTAGACTTCTCATCATTAGTAAACAGGGTGGCTATATCATTCAACTTGGTAAGATGTGCCACAACAGTTTCAGATTCAAGGCCATAAAAAGGATCAGATTCAACTAAAGTAATAATCTCAGGATCAACAGAGAATTCATAATCCTTATCAGTAACACAGATAGGTGAAGTAGCAAAAGCAGGGTCGGGTTTCATTCTAGCATTAAGATACTACTTCTTCCATTTAGCTAATAATTTCTTACGATCATATCTATCATTGCAAGCAAAGATCTCCCTAGCAGCTTGTTCATTCATAACATAACCCTTAGGGACAACAGGCAATACATAATCATTGGGAGAACCTTCATCATCACTATCATCAATAATAGCATCTTTAATATTTTCATTCCCCCTAACTCTAGCAAGTTGTTCATCAAGAAATTTACCTAATGGCAAAGTAGTATCACGCACAGAAGTAGTTTCATCATGCATAGCAGAAGTGACATCATCAATAACATGCGACATATCAGAATTCATAGCAGTAGCAGGTTTAGGTGTCGCAAGCTTACTAATAACGGAAGGAGAATCTAGTGCAGAGCTAGATAGCAGTTCCTTACCTCTCCTCGTTGTTGAAGGCAAAATAGTAGTTCTGTCGTCTTTCAAGTTCTTCATAGTGATCAACAGATATAAATACCAAGTGACTCAGAGAATAGAGCTATGCCCCTCGGGAACGGTGCCAGAAATTAGTCTTGATAACCCACAAGTGTAGGGGATCGCAACAACTTTCGAGGGTAAAGTACAACCCAAATTTATTGATTCGACACAAGGGGAGCCAAAGAATATTCTTGAGTATTAGTAGCTGAGTTGTCAATTCAACCACACCTGAATAACTTAGTATCTGCAGCAAAGTATTTAGTAGCAAAATAATATGATAATAAAGGTAACGGTAGCAAAAGTAAAGATAATAGTTTTTGGGTTTTGTAGTAGTTGTGACAGTAACAACGGAAAAGTAAATAAGCGAAGAACAATATGTGAAAAGCTCGTAGGCAATGGATCAGTGATGGATAATTATGCCGGATGTGATTCCTCATGTAATAGCTATAACATAGGGTGACACAGAACTAGGTCCAATTCATTAACGTAATGTAGGCATGTATTCCGTAAATAGTCATACGTGCTTATGGAAAAGAACTTGCATGACATCTTTTGTCCTACCCTCCCTGTGGCAGCGGGGTCCTAGCGGAAACTAAGGGATATTAAGGCCTCTTTTTAATAGAGAACCAGAACAAAGCATTAGCACATAGTGAATGCATGAACTCCTCAAACTACGGTCATCACCGAGAAGTATCCCGATTATTGTCACTTCGGGGTTGTCGGATCATAACACATAATAGGTGACTATTGTTGGAAATATGCCGTAGAGGCAATAATAATAGTATTATTATATTTCCTTGTTCATGATAATTGTCTTTTATTCATGCTATAACTGTATTATCCGGAAATCGTAATACACGTGTGAATACATAGACCACAATATGTCCCTAGTAAGCCTCTAGTTGACTAGCTCGTTGTGATCAACAGATAGTCATGGTTTCCTGGCTACGGACATTGGATGTCGTTGATAACGGGATCACATCATTAGGAGAATGATGTGATGGACAAGACCCAATCCTAAGCATAGCACGAAGATCGTGTAGTTCATTTGCTAGAGCTTTTCCAATGTAAAGTATCTCTTCCTTAGACCATGAGATCGTGTAACTCCCGGATACCGTAGGAGTTCTTTGGGTGTATCAAACGTCACAACATAACTGGGTGACTATAAAGGTGCACTATAGGTATTTCCGAAAGTGTCTGTTGGGTTGACACGGATCAAGACTGGGATTTGTCACTCTGTTGGTTATTGACCGCAGAACGTCTCGGTCATGTCTACATGTCTCCCGAACCCGTAGGGTCTACACACTTAAGGTTTGATGACGCTAGGGTTATAAAGGAAGTTTGTATGTGGTTGCCGAATGTTGTTCGGAGTTCCGGATGAGATCTCGGACGTCACGAGGAGTTCCGGAATGGTCCGGAGGTAAAGATTTATATATGGGAAGTCCTATTTTGGCCACCGGAAAATGTTCGGGATTTTTTGGTATTGTACCGGGAAGGTTCTAGAAGGTTCCCGAGTGGGGCCCACCTGCATGGGGGGACCCACATAAACGTGGGTAGTGGGGTAAGGCCCC
Organism: Triticum timopheevii; assembly: GCA_963921465.1. NCBI lineage: Eukaryota > Viridiplantae > Streptophyta > Magnoliopsida > Poales > Poaceae > Triticum > Triticum timopheevii. The sequence continues at coordinate 49,719,952 of OY997271.1, forward strand.
ACACCCCTGGTCAAGGAGCACCAAGATCCCCCCTTAGAAGGAATAAGATCATATCCCGAAAGGATAAGATCAAGATCCCTAAAAAGGGGGGATAACAATCGGTGGGGAAGGAAATGATGGGATTTCTTTCCTCCCACCTTGGCCAACGCCCCAATGGACTTGGAGGGCAAGAAACCAGCCCCTCCACCCCTATATATAGTGGGGAGGCGCATGGGAGCTTACCACGAAGTTCTGGCGCAGCCCTCCCCCTCTCCCAAGTACTCCTCCTCTCCCGCGGTGCTTGGCGAAGCCCTGCAGGATTGCCACGTTCCTCCATCACCACCGCGCCGTCGTGCTGCTGCTGGACGGAGTCTTCCCCAACCTCTCCCTCTCACCTTGCTGGATCAAGGCATGGGAGAAGTCACCGGGCTGTACGTGTGTTGAACGCGGAGGTGCCGTCCGTTCGGCACTAGGATCTCCGGTGATTTGGATCACGACGAGTACGACTCCTTCAACCCCGTTCTCTTGAACGCTTCTGCTTAGCGATCTACAAGGGTATGTAGATGCACTCTCCTTCCCCTCGTTGCTGGTTTCTCCATAGATAGATCTTGGTGACACGTAGGAAAATTTTGAATTTCTGCTACGTTCCCCAAAAGTGACATCATGAGCTAGGTCTATTGCGTAGATTCTTTGCACGACTAGAACACAAAGTAGTTGTGGGTGTTGATTTTGTTCAATATGCTTACCGTTACTAGTCCAATCTTGTTTCGACGGTATTGTGGGATCAAGCGGCCCGGACCGACCTTACACGTACTCTTACGTGAGAGAGGTTCCACCGATTGACATGTACTTGGTGCATAAGGTGGCTAGCGTGTGCCAGTCTCTCCCACTTTAGTCGGAACGGATTCGATGAAAAGGGTCCTTATGAAGGGTAAATAGCAATTGGCATATCACGTTGTGGTTTTGCGTAGGTAAGAAACGTTCTTGCTAGAAACCCATAGCAGCCACGTAAAACATGCAAACAACAATTAGAGGACGTCTAACTTGTTTTTGCAGGATATGCTATGTGATGTGATATGGCCAAGAAGAATGTGATGAATGATATGTGATGTATGAGATTGATCATGTTCTTGTAATAGGAATCACGACTTGCATGTCGATGAGTATGACAACTGGCAGGAGCCATAGGAGTTGTCTTTATTTATTGTATGACCTGCGTGTCATTGAACAACGCCATGTAATTACTTTACTTTATTGCTAACCGGTAGCCATAGTAGTAGAAGTAATAAGTTGGCGAGACAAGTTCATGGAGACACGATGATGGAGATCATGGTGTCATGCCGGTGACGATGATGATCATGGAGCCCCGAAGATGGAGATCAAAAGGAGCAAAATGATATTGGCCATATCATGTCACCATTTGATTGCATGTGATGTTTATTATGTTTATGCATCTTGTTTACATAGAACGACGGTAGTAAATAAGATGATCCCTTACAACAATTTCAAGAAGTGTTCTCCCCTAACTGTGCACCGTTGCTACAGTTCGTCGTTTCTAAGCACCACGTGATGATCAGGTGTGATGGATTCTTACGTTCACATACAACGGGTGTAAGACAGATTTACACATGCGAAACACTTAGGGTTAACTTGACGAGCCTAGCATGTACAGACATGGCCTCGGAACACAAAGACCGAAAGGTCGAGCATGAGTCGTATAGAAGATACGATCAACATGAAGATGTTCACCGATGATGACTAGTCCATCTCACGTGATGATCGGACACGGACTAGTTGACTCGGATCATGTAATCACTTAGATGACCAGAGGGATGTCTATCTGAGTGGGAGTTCATAAGATGAACTTAATTATCCTGAACATAGTCAAAAGATCTTTGCAAATTATGTCGTAAGCTCGCGCTTTAGTTCCACTGTTTAGATATGTTACTAGAGAAAATATAGTTGAAAGTTGACAGTAGCGATTATGCGGACAGTAGAAAGCTTATGTCCTTAATGCACCGCTCAGTGTGCTGAACCCCAAACATCGTTTGTGGATGTTGCGAACATCAGACATACACGTTTTGATAACTACGTGATAGTTCAGTTAAACGGTTTAGAGTTGAGGCACCAAAGACGTTTTCGAAACGTCGCGGAACATATGAGATGTTTTCAAGGGCTGAAATTGGGATTTCAGGCTCGTGCCCACATCATGAGGTATAAGACCTCTTACAATTTTCTTAGCCTGCAAACTAAGGGATAAAAGCTCAATCGTTGAGCTTGTGCTCAGATTGTCTGAGTGCAACAATTACTTGAATCAAGTGGGAGTTGATCTTCCAGATGAGATAGTGATGTTTCTCCAAAATCATTGCCACCAAGCTGCTAGAGCTTTGTGATGAACTATAACATATCAGGGATAGATATGATGATCCTTGAGGTATTCACGATGTTTGACACCGCGAAAGTAGAAATCAAGAAGAAGCATCAATTGTTGATGGTTGGTGAAACCACTAGTTTCAAGAAGGGCAAGGGCAAGAAGGGATACTTCATGAAACGGCAAATCAGCTGCTGCTCCAGTGAAGAAACCTAAGGTTGAACCCAAACCCGAGACTAAGTGCTTCTGTGATAAGGGGAATAGTCACTGGAGCGGAATTACCCTAGATACTTGGTAGATGAGAAGGCTGGCAAGGACGATAGAAGTATATTGGATATACATTATGTTAATGTGTACTTTACTAGTACTCCTAGTAGCACCAGGGGTATTAGATACCGGTTCGGTTGCTAAGTGTTAGTAACTCGAAATAAAAGCTACAGAATAAACGGAGACTAGCTAAAGGTGAGCTGACGATATGTGTTGGAAGTGTTTCGAAGGTTGATGTGATCAAGCATCGCACGCTCCCTCTACCATCGAGATTTGGTGTTTGCGTTGAGCATAGACATGATTGGATTATGTCTATCGCAATACGGTTATTCATTTAAGGAGAATAATGGTTACTCTATTTATTTGAATAATACCTTGAATGGTCTTGCACCTAAAGGAATGGTTTATTGAATCTCGATCGTAGTGATACACATTTTCATGCCAAGAAATATAAGATAGTAATGATAGTACCACTTACTTGTGGCACTGCCATGTAAGTCATATTGGTATAAAACGCATGAAGAAGCTCCATGTTGATGGATCTTTGGACTCACTCGCTTTTGAAAAGATTGAGACATGCGAACCACGTCTATTGGTGTATACGCATGAAGAAACTCCATGCAGATATATCATTTGGACTCACTTGATTTTGAATCACTTGAGATATGCAAATCATACCACATGGGCAAGATGACTAAAAAGCCTCGTTTTTCAGTAAAATGGAACAAGATAGCAACTTGTTGGAAGTAACACATTTTGATGTGTGCAGTCCAATGAGTGCTGAGGCATGCAGCGAATATCGTTATGTTCTTACTTCACAGATGATTCGAGTAGATGTAGAGTATATTTACTTGATGAAACAGAAGTCTGAATTATTGAATGGTTCAAGTAATTTCAGAGTGAAGTTGAAGATCATCGTGACAAGGTGATGAAATGTCTATGATATGATCATAGAGATGAGTATCTGAGTTACGAGCTTTGGCACGCAATTAAGACATTGTGGAAATTGTTTCACAATTAATACCGCCTGGAACACCATAGTTTGATGGTGTCTCCGAACATCATAGTTGCACCCTATTGGATATGGTGCGTACCATGATGTCTCTTATAAAATTACCACTATCGTTTATGGGTTAGGCATTAGAGACAACCACATTCACTTTAATAGGGCACCACGTAATTCCGTTGAGATGACACCGTATGAACTATGGTTTAGAGAAACCTAAGCTGTCATTTCTTAAAAGTTTGGGGCTGCGATGCTTATGTGAAAAAGTTTTAGGTTGATAAGCTCGAAACCAAAGCGGATAAAATGCATCTTCATAGGACACCCAAAACAGTTGGGTATACCTCCTAATTCAGATCCGAAAGCAATAGGGATTGTTTCTTGAATCGGGTCCTTTCTCGAGGAAAAGTTTGTCTCGAAAAGTTGAGTGGGAGGATGGTGGAGACTTGATGAGGTTATTGAACCATCACTTCAACCAGTGTGTAGCAGGGCGCAGGAAGTTGTTCCTGTAGCACCTACACCAATTGAAGTGGAAGCTTATGATAGTGATCATGAAGCTTCAGATCAAGTCACTACCGAACCTCGTAGGACGACAAGGACGCGTACTGCTTCGGAGTGGTACGGTGATCCTGTCTTGAAGGTCATGTTGCTAGACAACAATGAACCTACGAGCTATGGAGAAGCGATGGTGGGCCCATATTCCGACAAATGGTTAGAAGCCATGAAATCCGAGATAGGATCCATGTATCAGAACAAAGCATGGACTTTGGTGGACTTGCCCGATGATCAGCAAGCCATTGAGATAAATGGATCTTTAAGAAGAAGACGGACGTGGATGGTAATGTCACCGTCTATGAAGCTCGACTTGTGGCGAAGAGTTTTTTCACAAGTTCAAGGAGTTGACTACGATGAGATTTTCTCATCCGTAGCGATGCTTAAGTCCGTCGGAATCATGTTAGCATTAGCTGCATTTATGAAATCTGGCAGATGGATGTAAAAACGAGTTTCCTTACCAGTTTTTGTAAGGAAAGGTTGTATGTGATACAATCAGAAAGGTTTTGTCGATCCTAAGGATGCTAAAAGGTATGCTAGCTCCATCAATCCTTCTAAGGACTGGAGTAAGCATCTCGGAGTTGGAATATGTACTTTGATAAGATGATCAAAGATTTTGGGTTTATACAAATTTATGAGAAACTTGTATTTCCAAAGAAGTGAGTGGGAGCACTATAGAATTTCTGATGAGTATATGTTGTTGACATATTGTTGATCAGAAATGATGTAGAATTTCTAGAAAGTATATAGGGTTATTTGAAAAGTGTTTTTCAATGGAAAACCTGGATTAAGCTACTTGAACATTGAGCATCAAGATCTATAATGATAGATCAAAAACGCTTAATGGTACTTTCAAAATGAGCACATACCTTGACATGATCTTGAAGGTGTTCAAGATGGATCAGTCAAAGAAGGAGTTCTTGCCTGAGTTCTGAGGTATGAAGTTAAGACTTAAAGCTCGACCACGGCAGAAAAGAGAGAAAGGACGAAGATCGTCCCCTATGCCTTAGACGTAGGCTCTACAGTATGCTATGCTGTGTACCGCACCGGAAGTGTGCCTTGCCATGAGTCACTCAAGGGGTACAAGAATGATCCAGGAATGGATCATTGGACAGCGGTCAAAATTGTCCTTGGAGTAAATAAGGACATGTTTCTCGATTATGGAGGTGATAAAGAGTTCGTCGTAAAGGGTTACGCTGGTGCAAGCTTTAACGCCTATCCGAGTGACTCTGAGTAGCAAACCGGATACGTATAGTGGAGCAACCATTTGGAATAGCTCCAAGTGGAGCATGGAAGCAGCGTTTACAATATGACCTAGAAATTTGCAAAGCCTACACGGATCTGAAAGGTTCAGACCCGTTGACTAAAACCTCTCTTGCAAGCAAAACATGATCAAACCCCAGAACTCATTGAGTCTTAATCACATGATGATGTGAACTAGTTTAGTGATACTAGTAAACTCTTTGGATGTTGGTCACATGGTGATGTGACCTGTGAGTGTTAATCACATGGCGGTGTGAACTAGATTATTGACTCTAGTGCAAGTGGGAGACTGTTGGAAATATGCCCTAGAGGCAATAATAATAGTATTATTATATTTCCTTGTTCATGATAATTGTCTTTTATTCATGCTATAACTGTATTATCCGGAAATCGTAATACGCGTGTGAATACATAGACCACAATATGTCCCTAGTAAGCCTCTAGTTGACTAGCTCGTTGTGATCAACAGATAGTCATGGTTTCCTGGCTATGGACATTGGATGTCGTTGATAACGGGATCACATCATTAGGAGAATGATGTGATGGACAAGACCCAATCCTAAGCATAGCACAAAGATCGTATAGTTTGTTTGCTAGAGCTTTTCCAATGTAAAGTATCTCTTCCTTAGACCATGAGATCGTGTAACTCCCGGATACCGTAGGAGTGCTTTGGGTGTATCAAACGTCACAACGTAACTGGGTGACTATAAAGGTGCACTACATGTATTTCCGAAAGTGTCTGTTGGGTTGACATGGATCAAGACTGGGATTTGTCACTCCGTGTAAATGGAGAGGTATCTCTGGGCCCACTCGGTAGAACATCATCATAATGTGCACAATGTGACCAAGGGGTTGATCATGGGATGATGTGTTACGGAACGAGTAAAGAGACTTGCCGGTAACGAGATTGAACAAGGTATCGGTATACCGACGATCGAATCTCGGGCAAGTAAAATACCGCTAGACAAAGGGAATTGTATACGGGATCGACTGAGTCCTTGACATCGTGGTTCATCCGATGAGATCATCGTGGAACATGTGGGAGCCAACATGGGTATCCAGATCCTGCTGTTGGTTATTGACCGGAGAACGTCTCGGTCATGTCTACATGTCTCCCGAACCCGTAGGGTCTACACACTTAAGGTTCGATGACGCTAGGGTTATAAAGGAAGTTTGTATGTGGTTGCCGAATGTTGTTCGGAGTCCCGGATGAGATCCCGGACGTCACGAGGAGTTCCGGAATGGTCCGGAGGTAAAGATTTATATATGGGAAGTCCTATTTTGGCCACCGGAAAATGTTCGGGATTTTTTGGCATTGTACCGGGAAGGTTCTAGAAGGTTCCGGAGTGGGGCCCACCTGCATGGGCGGACCCACATGAACGTGGGTAGTGGGGTAAGGCCCCACACCCCTGGTCAAGGCGCACCAAGATCCCCCCTTAGAAGGAATAAGATCATATCCCGAAGGGATAAGATCAAGATCCCTAAAAAGGGGGGATAACAATCGGTGGGGAAGGAAATGATGGGATTTCTTTCCTCCCACCTTGGCCAACGCCCCAATGGACTTGGAGGGCAAGAAACCAGCCCCTCCACCCCTATATATAGTGGGGAGGCGCATGGGAGCTTACCACGAAGTTCTGGCGCAGCCCTCCCCCTCTCCCAAGTACTCCTCCTCTCCCGCGGTGCTTGGCGAAGCCCTGCAGGATTGCCACGTTCCTCCATCACCACCGCGCCGTCGTGCTGCTGCTGGACGGAGTCTTCCCCAACCTCTCCCTCTCACCTTGCTGGATCAAGGCATGGGAGACGTCACCGGGCTGTACGTGTGTTGAACGCGGAGGTGCCGTCCGTTCGGCACTAGGATCTCCGGTGATTTGGATCACGACGAGTACGACTCCTTCAACCCCGTTCTCTTGAACGCTTCCGCTTAGCGATCTACAAGGGTATGTAGATGCACTCTCCTTCCCCTCGTTGCTGGTTTCTCCATAGATAGATCTTGGTGACACGTAGGAAAATTTTGAATTTCTGCTACGTTCCCCAACAACTATAGACTTGCAAGATAGGATCAAGAACACACATATATTCATGAAAACATAATAGGTTCAGATATGAAAACATGGCACTTGGGCCCTAGTGACAAGCATTAAGCATAGTGGATACTAGGGATCAAACCCTAACAAAACTAACTTGATTACATGGTAAATCTCATCCAACCCATCACCGTCCAGCAAGCCTATGATGGAATTACTCACGCACGGCGGTTAGCATCATGAAATTGTTGATGGAGGATGGTTGATGATGACGACGGCGACGAATCCCCCTCTTCGGAGCCCCGAACGGACTTCAGATCAGCCCTCCCGAGAGAGATTAGGGCTTGGCGGCGGCTCCGTGTCGTAAAACGCGATGAAACTTTCTCTCTGATTTTTTTTCTCCCCGAACGTGAATATATGGAGTTGGAGTTGAGGTCGGTAGAGGTCCAGGGGGCCCATGAGATAGGGGGGCGCGCCCTATAGGGGGGGGCGCCCCCCTGTCTCGTGGACAGGCCGTGGGCCCCTTGGTGTATTTCTTTCGCCCAAAAATTCTTATTAATTCCAAAAAGTGCCTCCGTGGATTTTCATGACATTCTGAGAACTTTTCTTTTCTACACATAAAACAACATCATGGCAGTTCTGTTGAAAACAACGTCAGTCCGGGTTAGTTTCATTCAAATAATGCAAGTTAGAGTCCAAAACAAGGGCAAAAGTATTTGGAAAAGTAGATACATTGGAGATGTATCAGAGGGCTCGGGAGGTGAGCGGGGCGCGTCGGGGAGGTAGGAAGCGCGGCGGGAGGGGTGGGAGGGAGGAGGCGCGGCGGCAGTTGTGCGGCGACGCGAGGTAGGGCTAGCGGCGGTGACCAGGAGAGGGTACGCGGCGCGGCTAGGAGAGGATCGAGGGTTTAGGCTGATACAATGTAGAGGAATAGGATGCAAACCTCAATGTATTGATTGGGTGCATATGCACATGTATATATAGTATATAGGGCAGTCATATCCTCAACTATACAAAAGGAGGAAGACTTGGAGTAGAAGAATACATGTGCTAAATACATATACTAAACATCCTTGACTGTGGTCTAGCATGACAAATATGTGCGGATCAGATAGGACAAACATCGTTGTCGTGTACTAGTCACATCCATCTACCTTGAGTCCTAAAGATTAATGTGTGGCGTGGCGTGTAGCGTCACGCGAAGATGTCAGTGCAATGTTTGCCTCAGTTTGATGCGCGAGTGCGTCGTTCCACCAGCACGGTTGCCCTCCTGTTTCAAGGATCCTTTGCGAGAGTAAGGCTCCATGCATCTTGGAAGCTAGCGCACTCTCTTGATGTCTTTATGAGACAATCTTGCAGACGCTCATCTGCTGATGGATGGCATGTCATTCTGTTCTATTAATTCCTGATTCCTCTCATTCCCATTAGTAGAGGTTCTACACTTCGCGAGCTTTATTCAATTCATCCTTTCTTGTAGATCTCTGTGGAGGTGTTTCTGTGAGAGAACGTGGAAAGCCAGAACTACGAGTGAAACTCACGATGGCTTGCTCCCTTTTATTACCTGAATACCCAGTCCTCATTAATTGCACCACCAAACTACACTGCTCCATAGGGTGGTCTTATTGTGTGATGCTTTAGTTTTTCCTGTATTTTCTTGTATCTCTTACTTTTTTACGTGATTAACATGTCATGTACTGACTTAGGACAGTAAAAGTAAACTACTTCCCAGCCATATAACAAACATCCTCTACAAATTTGGCCTTCCGTGTTTGTGATTGCTTTGTTCTTGGCCGTCAGAACTACAACTTAGCCTCTATCGCGGGTTCTAATTCCTTGGCCAAAAGTCCTAAGGGCATTCCCTGGAAGAAATATCGGAGCCATTTAGCAAGCTGGCCACACGATCAGTCACTGTCCGTCTAAAATGAGTGAAATAGAGAAAACCACCAGAATACTTGCGTCTTTAGCAGAAAAAACACCACATTACATACATCTACAAAAAACACCGAACGCAAAATTAAACTTCGACAGAAACACTAAACGCAGCTTGACCACGAATTTGATGTGGCAATTGGCTGAAGCGGTACAGGGGTAAGAACGCTGAGGTAATGGACGTGAAGGGCTCGGTTAAACTGCGACCCTTTTGTATAAATAAGTGCCAAATTTACACCTCTGCTATCGCCCTACGCGCATAACCCCTTCGCATGTGTCGCCCGATCATGGATATCCAGATCGACGAGGACTTGCGGGGCCACAGGTCACGCTCCTGCCTCATAGTGCGCCAGAGCTTCGGCCGCGCCTGTCCGAGGCCTCACCCCGGAGCCCGTTGTCCTTGGTGAAGTACGCCTTGTTGATGATGATGTTGTTTTATGCATCTTGGTGAAGTTTCATAAATGTGTTTACACTACTAGTTTGATACCAGGAAACGAGAGCAAGGTCAGTGGCAAGCGACGAATACTATTATAGAGCCATCTCCAAATAATATATGTACAGTTTTGCACGCCTCCACATCGGTAGCTATGGAAGACAAAGAAACAGCGACAGTCTAGGACTGGATGAAATGGCCAGGCGTTTTTCTCCAGTCAAATGCTGCGCAGGACTAGTAGGACAAATCCGTTCCCAGAGCTTCCCACCTCCTCTTTTGTGGCTAGAGGTGGGCGTTGTACTCGCACCTGATATTTCTTTGCGTTTTCAACTTGTAATTTAAGGAGATACATGAGTACCATAAAGAGCAAGAGCTAGCCTAAAACACAGCGAGTAGACGATTGCTTCAAGTCCGAGCGTGGTTTATTTGAACAACCATTTATTCTTGATTCCTCTCATTCCCATTAGCGAGATTCTCTACTTGTCAACTACCGCCCGATTCACTCTTTCATATATCTACTTCTATAGAAGGGCTGGTGTAGAAAGGCACAACTACGAATGACACGCTCTCGGCCACCTGCTCCCTTTTATCTCCGGCGCGGTCCTTCTTGAATGAACTACCAAGTTGTAAAGTTCCACTGGTGTTAAGTGCGCACATCATAGTTGCATTTATAGGCATATGCAGTAGGCTGCATGATTACACTGTATGAACTACGGGAGCAATTGTTAATTAGACTGTTCTTAGTCTAATACAGTTGACACCATAACTCACAAAACCAAATATTTCTGGTTCAACAACCGTCAAGTTGCCGATGCATACATGGTAACCAGTGGCTGTATGTATGTTTTGCTAACCGTTATGGCTTCATGCATCTTTTTGATTCAGAGGCCGGGGGAAATCCTCCTTTTCAAAAAAATTAAAGAAGCTAATTTCATACTACATATAATCAAGTCTTCGGGTTGGGGTGTCCCCCATGGCTGGTTGCTCAAAAAGTTAAGCGTGATCGAGCACCTGGTTGTCAAAGGATATAGAGTTATAGACAAACCCTGATCCATCAATTAATTGACCAATGAAATGAGAGGATAGAAATTAGAAAGGATCCATGCAAATTCAAATGAGTGTTGACCGGAACCATGATAGGCCACATGCCCATCCCATAGTTGCCGGGAACGGGAACGGTGCCACGTCCCCTGTACCGGGAACTTCGACCCGGATCGAGGGTCGGGATCGACTCGACACAGGGAACGACGCGATTCGGTGACAGGAACGAGACCCCGGAAACGTAGGTTTGCAGCTTCGATTCAGCGAATACAGGATCTCGACCCAATTTGCCAAGAAATGGAAGGCCTGCTGGATGGGATCGAAACTTAACTGCAGTCCATGTCATGAGCCTTCCGCCGTCGACCCAAACGATGCGTGCTGGAGGCTGCTGTGGACGTGCCGACGCGGTGCCCGGCGGCGGCGGCAACGGCTGGTGTCACCGTGCGGACTGCAGATGCAGTGCTCGGCAGCAGACTGCGGAAGCGGTGCTCGACGGCCGGACGGCGCCGGTGGCTGGCGTGGACCTGCGGATGCAGTGCCCGCTTCCCGCTGCCCATCCTCTTGATTGGAGTTTGGGAATCATACGGGGCAAATTCACTTTCAGCGGGATATTTTCACACTTTCCCTCCCTCCTCGTCACCTTCCAAAAAGGAAAATGTGCTCCCCTAAAAAGAAGTGCTTCCATAAAAGAAAATGTAATTTCTATATATTTTCTGAAAGATGGATAATTTAATGAGGGTTGCGTTCCTCGACCCGCTATATCGTTCCCGAGTCATCATTCCCAAATTACTTGGGCCACGTGCCACTTATCGATCGGTTCACTTGAAAGATGTATACCCACATCGTTCCCTAATATTGGCTACTATTGGCCACCGGCTATCCTCGACCCTCGTTCCCATCGTCCCGGGAACTTGGCAACTATGGCCCGTCCTGTGGCAGGTCCATCCCACGATGATCAAGTTATTTGCGCTCACTGACAACTCTAGGGCCATAGCAGGCCGGAATGCACTAAACGAATTTGCTATCGGGCTTGCAATCATTGGGGAACATTGCTTGTGATTTCTTATCAAAGATAAATGTTGCGTACCGCTAAAAAATGTTGCATTTGAGCTAAAAGAAAAAGATAAATGCCGTGAGATTAGTGTCTCATTCTGATAAGGGCCGTACTCCAATATCTGCAATTAATTGCAATCACGGGCAAGCTAAACCTCTGGCTATATCCGCGCCCTCTCAAGTGTCCGCACCCATCAGAGCTCTCATTTGACGTCTCTTTTTTTGATATATTTGACGTCTCTTTGTCTAGCCGTGTCGAACGCTTCACATTTATTCTCATCAGGTCGTTATCCAACTCATTGCCCTCCTCCCAAAATTGTAACGTTTCGGCATCCACCACCCTTTATAGAGACATTCTATTTTGATTGTGCACCTTTTATTCCACCAAATATCATGCTATTGAAGAAGAGGGATGGCCGCCACGCAATGGTGTCGTAGGCAGATTCATTTAGAAGCCACATGTACTTTCATTCATCTCTATATCTCCCAGTGCTTAAATCTTTTAAGTAATAAAGCGTCTCTTAAAAAAAATCTCTATATCTCCTTTTCTTATGTACTTCGATACTGCTACCAGAGTCACTTCTAACAATTATGGTCTAGGGGTTCGGTTTTAGTGATGATTCTTCTAATATCCTTGGTGTAGCCATTGAATTTTTTAGTTGGGTTAGAGTGGTGTAACCATGATATTAGTCAACTAAGTTTTAATTAATCTCAATCATCACAAGGAAGAAAAATACCGTCTTTGATATTTTCTAAGGAGGGGGCATACCGCGAGAAGCACCCCTGATTGCAAAAAAAAAAAGGAATCCTCACTGCAAAAAATGGAAACACTAATGCCCACACGTGTGGGCGGTTCCCAACTCGCCCACATGCCTGGATCGTCGTTCACTGTCTTTAGCACGAATCTTGACACGAAAAGATGGATTTGGTGTGCCACGTAGGACGGGGCTGGTGTGTGGGCGTTGGAGAATTTGCCCACACGCTCGCACCACGCTGTTTGCCAGCTGCGCTGTGTGGGCGAACTAGTTTTTGCCCACACAGCCAGCCACCTAGTTCATGCGCGTCTGGGCGAAATGCTTTTCGCCCACACGACACTCCTATGGATGGCAGCTCAGTTAGGCGAACGTGGCAACTAGGTAGACACACATGACAACTCTGATTCTTTGCTAGACGGCAACAGCAGTTCCGTGTACGTGGCAACCAGATAAACACGCATGGCAACTGTGATTAACAATACATGGCAATTATGGTTGGACCTCACATGGCAATTAGGTAAACACACATGACAACTACTGTTTGACCATATGTGACAAGTAGTTATTCACACACGGCAACTACGGTTTGATTACACGACAACTAGCATTAATTAGACATGGCAACTATAATTAACCAAAACAGATAGAGTTGTCATGCTTTTACAACTGCACTTGCCATCCCGCATAACTACATCTGCCAACCAGGATGGCAACTAAATCGTCACCCCGCGGTGTACCTAACGTAGTTGCACCAGGATGTGTGGGCATTTTTGCTTCGTGCTACACGCGCGGGATGGAGATGAGTAGTACTTGTTAGCGTGAGGCACTAAGTAGCCGCACCCACACGTGTGGGCAATTCTAATGTTCGCCCACACACAACCCGTGTGGGCTGCCTTCTGCTCACACCACACACGGTATGTGGGCGCATGTCGGATATACCACACGTGTGGGAGTTATCGGCGTCCAAAAAAACTATATGTAGCTGCATGATTGCACGATCTCAAAAAAGGAGTTCCTTGTTTCACCAGAGATCACTACACTTTAATCTATTTTCTTGTAGTCCTCCTACTATGGTACACCCAAGGTTTTGGTTACTGGTCGAAATTTTGAGATTTTGTGCCCCTCGGTAAATCCTCGGTAAATTTCGAGATTTCGTGCCCCTCGACCTCACCGCCGCCGCCCGAGCCAGAGCTTGCGCTCGCCGCCGACCGTAAGGCTCTGCCTCTCCTGTCCCCTACGCTCCTCTCTCTCTCTCTCTCTCTCTCTCTCTCTCTCTCTCTCTCTCTGCTAGGGCAATTCATATATATGTTGATACTATGTTGATGTTCATATGAACCCTAGGTGTTCATATGAACCCTAGATTTTTTTATGGCAATAGGCATTTTATAGCATTTAGAAAAAATGATTAGCAATTTTTTATTTAATTAGCCAGGGCAATTTTTATGAAAATGCCTAAACAGTAATTCCATTTAGCTTTAAACTAATAGAGGGTATATAAATAATAGTAGCATTTAGATTTAAATTAACATAGGCTATAAACAAAAAACACTTAGCTACAAAAAAATATTTGGACTACGGACCTAAATTTGTTCCAAATTTCATTCAAGTGAAGTTTGAATTATTTAGACTATGGACCTGAATATTTTTGAAGAAATTGGGTGTAGGTACTAAGGTCTTGCTGTGGAAATTTTAGTGAGGTCTGAAGGGTTAGAGAAAATGGAGGTCCTAGACTTTTAGCTTTAGACAAAAGCCAAAAGTATTTAGCTATAAATAAAAAACAGTAGCTATGGCATTTAGGTACAAACAAAAAATAGAATTATTTTTCTTTTCAAAAACTTGGTCAAATTAATTGTTGCTATGTAAACAAAAAACATGATTGTTTTTATATGATATATGTCATTGATGTTCATTTGCATATTCCATTATTCTTGATTATATCTTTTCATTGAAGTGGCCATGTTATATGAAAATTCCTCAATAGTGTTTGCTCATGTTATATCTTTTCATTGAAATGGTTCAATTGTGCCCAAATGGCTTTGTTGTTTCCAGGGAATGAAGCTGAGTGGCCTATGTTTTGCCGGAATGTTGATTCATTTCTGTTCCGGTAAATTTCAGGTTCTCGATTTGTCCACTTTTTAGCCAAGATCATGCCGAAATTTTCCGTGAATTTTGGCATGACTTGCGCTACAAACTAGGACATATCGAGTGCCCGGGATTTGCCGCACCAGGAAGGAGTCAACGTTGCTGCAAAACAATAGGCCTTTTTTATGTCATTATTCATTTTATTAGGTCTAGAATTAATTGACTAGATTTAATCATAGAAAACATGGCTAGCAACGATGAAGGACAGGGTTCTGGTGATTGAGACGACGTCTACCGGGCGGCAGACGAATTTTTTAGCCTTGCCGACGATCAACCGATGTTGTTGTTGGGCCCACCGGTGGCATCGGGGACTGAGACTGACACGCAGACCGGTGCTGAGACCGAGACCGGCGCTGAGACTCAGATCGGCATCGAGATCGGCGCTGAGACTGAGACCGGCGCTGCCTCGGGGAGCGGAGCCGGTGTAGAACCGAAAGCAAAGAGGCAACGGCTTCCTAACAAACTCAGGACTACTAGACTGGTGGTCACGGAGGTGGACGACCGCAATTTTGAGCCAAAGGCGCCCGAGGAAGCGCGCTCGTGCTACGGCAATAAAATAGGCTGCATCGTACGGACAACCGCCACCATCAACGATGAGAAACTACAGAAGATAGAAAATATGAGGTGCTCCCTCCTAAAGAAGTTTAACCAGATATTCTTGTTCCCGGGCCGGAATGAGAAGGATTGTGAAGATCCAGATGAGGACCTGGCAATGAAGAAGATAAACAAACATGCCATGACCAAGTTTAGCGACGCGTTGGCCACCCGGAAAAATCAAGTGAAAGCAAAGATTATCGACAAGAAGGAACCCTACTCCGAGAATGTAAAGGATAATCCGACAATCACGGAGGAGCAGTTTCAAATATTCAAGGAGGCTTGCGAGGCCGAAGCTGCCAAAAAAAGTCTAAGTACAAGAAGGGGCTTCAAGAGAGGAACATTGGGAGCCACCACCTAGGAAGCCGTGGTTATGGCGGAAAGAGGTCCAAATGGGCAAAGGAGGATGCGGAAGCCGCGAGTCTGGGCATCCCAGACCCCTTGGCGGAGTTCACCGTCCCGCAGGAGCGTGACGTCCTCAGGGCCCGGCACCGTTGAGACCCAGTGAAGAAGGTTTACGAGACAAAACCGGTCATTACGGAGTTCATGAGACTGCTGGTAATTTTAATTTCTGATCAATTCGACTGCACACGTTAGTCATATTTGTAAACGATCCTTGTGCCTTTTGCAGAGAGAGCAGCACAGGATTGCGGCCGAAAGCAACTCGCCGTCTGAGGCATTGGCGAGGCCCAAGTGGGACACTCCATTCAACCGGGCGTTGAACATATTGAAATGACAACCGGTGGATACTCGACCGTCGTATAGATGCGGGCACGGTGTCGGAGATGGCGCCACGTGGAAGAAGTACTACCGTGAGACCACGGAGGAGAGAAAGGAAAGACGGAGGTTAACTGAAGAAAACATCGACAAGAAAGTTGAGATTGCGGTTGAGAAGAAATCATCTCAGACAGTCGCAACAGCGGTAGCTGCCGCAAAACAGGTGGTTGCAGATTTGTCTACTTCCTTGGTTCCGGCCATTTTCACTTGGACAAGGCAAAATCCAGAAAAAAATGCAGAGGACTTTCCCCTTGCTGACTTTTTGGGGAGTAGCTCGACTAGCGTTGCACCAGCACCTGCTCCCGCACCGGCTCCCGCACCTGCTCCCGCACCGGTTCCCGCACCGGATGTGCTCGGCGGTGCTTCGTCTTTGGCTGAGCTCGACGCCCTCACGGTATCTGTCACACCGGCCCCCTTCAATATAAATGTATAATCTCCCGTTTTCGTTGCCTTTCGGATGTCTCACGTCACAGATTTTTGTTTGCAGGCCGACGAAACCCCGTGCACCATATTGTACACCATCGGCGACCAGAAGGTGGACGTGGGGAAGGCGACGATAATGGTGCCGAAGGTACCATTGTTCCACAGCCGGCCGATCCCCCAGAACGTCTTCAAGGTTTCCGTGGCCAGTGTCAAACCGGGCCACGAGAATTTGCCTCCTATAATACTAGTGGAGGATGACAACGAGACCCTGCGGCGGCTTGGTGATTGTTGCAATGGGTGGGTCCTATTGTGGCGAAAGAGTCTGCTTCGTCTGGAGGCGGCCGGGAGCACACCCACGAGCAGGCAGCCTCAGCAAGGTATGAACATCAACACCCCACCTACCCAATTAGCGTCGGGTGTCGGGTTGGGTGATAGCGGACGGGGTAAGGAGGAGGCTCCATTAGTCGCTGATGATGTCGCCATGGATGAGGATGAGGATGACGATGGCGCTGAACAGTATGTCTATACTGGCGCCTCCTCAGGGTTTGAGCGTCATGAGTCGGTGCCTGAATTGCCGTCTCAACGTATTATGGACGACCTTCCGGTAGTAAAGAAGTCTAGGAAGAGAGCGCGGAAAGGAAAAAAAGCTGATTCTATGATCCAGCTGCTTCAGCAGTCTCGGCTCCAGGACCGTATAGATATCCCCGATGCGGATAAATGGCATATCCCCGGTCAACCAATCCTACCTGCAATAGCGCTATGGGCCAGATTTGGCGATCTAAGGAGACTTCATGACGATGCGCTGCGGATAGAGAAAGGCCTCATCGCCTCGAAAGATCCAGGATACCCACTCTACGTGGTTAACGTTCCGCGGCAAATGTCGTACGTCGACTGCTTCCCCCCGGATAAGTTCTTCCTCTGATTCAATTACAAATTCGACATGTTTCACGTGAAGAAGCTGGATTTTACGTTTGTCCGCCTTTATGCCTTGCACATGAACTACATCATCGGGGTTGAGCAGATACCTCATATCTGTGTCGCTGACCCGTACTACGTGCACGAGGGCTTCTTGGGGGTCTGCGCAAAGCACGGTGAATACGTGAGGGATTACATCGTCAGTTTCAGGCTCGCCAATAAGGACAAGGAGGCGATTCTCGTGCCTTATCATCCCGTGTAAGTCATCCGCGCTACTATCCTTCGATTTCAATCATTCATTTGCACGGTGGAGGCTAATTAATTTGAGGTGTACTTATTTTGCGCAGCGGCGGGCGCGCCGTCCTCATCATCCTCTACCCCTGATTCTCCCACGCTCTTTACTTGGAATCGTCAAAGAACATTCACAAAAAGGATTACACCCACATCAAGGACGTTCTCGACAGTGCTATGTTTTACCACCAAACAAGGGGTGGAGAGGTCAAGGACAAGAAGAGAAGGGGCGGCAGGGTTGCCTTCAGCCATAAGACCGACTTCTGCTGCATCCAGCAACCGAACGATTCTCTTAATGATGGATTCTATGTCCTACACAACATGCTGGAGTATAGACGGGACACCAAAACCTTCGCATGTCACCTAGTTCCGGCGATGCCCATATTCTGCAATGGGCAAAGACATAGGAGATATCGAGGATCATCGACTTCGAGCTAAGTTCTATATCATCCAGCGCGAACTTGCCCAAATCATCATGAAGGAGGTCGTTGGAAAAACAGGGATGTTCTACGGAGAAGGACAAATGTCGTGGGAAGATGTCCGAACATGGATAGCCTCTCAGCGTCTCGGCATGAAGCCTTTCACTAAGCTCGAGGACTATCTCCCTGACATGGATGGATGGCATGATATGGTGGAGTGATTGTCGATATATGACAATGTGTCCATTTAGTCCATACTTTCTGTATGACAAAACTTTGAGTTATGCACAGTGAAACTTTATTTGCGATGTAATTAAATCGTCCTCCTCCTCGACTACCGACAATCACTCTAGCTAGTTAGGGCATTTTGGGTACGATGAACTTTGTTATTTATGCTTATGATATATTGTTTCTATTTTTGCCAAGTCTGTCTCTTTCTGTTGCTCAACTATATATGTTGCATAGCATCGACTCATGTGACGATGCAGGTGCATAGATCATAGATGCGAAGAAGTGCTACGCCGGGAGTATATATACGACGAGTGGCCGGAGTGTCTGTCCCAGGTGTACCGGTTTCCGGTTTTCGGTTTCCGAGCGACGGGCAGTAGTTAGTTTAGGTTCACGCTAATGCGAGAGAGGAATACAAACTCATGTACTCAAAGTGATAGCTCTTCTCGCGTATATCATTGTTTAGATGGATGACGATGTATTTGCAAGTAATCAAGACTTGTATCGCTATTTTCGAGATGATGACGAGAGACCACTTTGTGTTGGATGATGATTATGATGTTGACCTGATTTGATGAGACTAATTGTATGTATATGCTATGATTACATTCGTATGTGTATGATATGCTATTGTATAAAGCCTATTCAAATACAAAACAAATATGGAGGGAAAAAACTAATAAAACTAGTAGTAGCGAGGGGGAAAATTTAGCATTAGCGCCGCCTTACCAGTAGCGCTTCCTTGTAAACAGCGCTGCAGATAATATTAGCAGCGCCCTTTTCTAAAGAGCGCTACAGCTATTCATGTATACACTACTAGGGAAAACCCTAGTAGTAGCGCGGGTTTTGAGGCTAGCAGCAGCGCGGGTGGCCGCGCTACTAATAAGGCGCAACAGCTAACTCATAGTAGTAGTGCGGCCCTTACCCGCGCTACTACTGTTGGCGATATCAGCAGCGCTTTTTAGGAATGCGCTACTATTACCTAGCTGTAGCGATTTCGCCGTCCCTCGCTACTGCTATATCTTTCATCATTTTCCCAGTACCCCTTTCCCTTTCAGTTTCCCTTTCATATACTAGATACTAGGTACTGCTAGTACATATCAAATTCATAAACCATTACTAGGTAGTACTCCCTTGGTTCCAAATTACTCGTCGTGGTTTTAGTTCAAACCACGACGAGTAATTTGGAACAAAGGGAGTACTAGATAACAATTTCATGCATAGTCAGCATGCATCCTCAAGCAGTACAAGGTCATATCAACGGCCATCATCATATGTAGTTCTAGATGATATCGACGACGATCATCATATGTAGTTCTAGATGATATAGCCACACACACACATATGTAGTTCTAGATGATATCGAAGACAATCATCATCCTCAAGCCTGGGCGGTTGGTGTTCCTGATAGTAATTAGGATGGCCTGTCCAACACGAAGATTCTTGCCATCGAGGAATTTCTTCCACCCAACTGAGTTTAAGTGTGTGCGACCGTCCGTGTCCACGTGGTAAGTACAGGTTGTGACGGAGCCCCTTGTAGTAAGGCGTAGTCCAGCTGAGCCTTCTTCATCAGGCTCGATATCATAACTCACAGATATGCTCTTTGCCAATTTCTGAATAAGAAAAACATATCAATTAATAAATAGCCTCGCAAATAAGTACATATGGATTATCTACACTATTAATAGTTTCCTTAGATTCTACACTAATAAACATGTGACCGAACTCTACACTAAAACATATCATCGACTAGATTCCACACAACATACCATATCATTGGACTGTACACTAATTAATTCATCGGATAATTTGCATTTGTAAGTATAACATACCATATCATGTCGATCAACCATGGTATTTGTCAAGCGGGTCACGAATGGCACCCCGACAAAGTCAGCACGTGGCGGAATTATGTCCCACAGGTTGGAGACCTCCTCCTCACTCAGCCTTGTTCTTTGAGCAACGATGGCTTCATGAAGTGGGTCCTCATCATCTTCATCGAGTGGGTCCTCATTATCTTCATCATCTTTATCATCTTCGTCATCTTCATCATCTTCCACCAGGTTGAGATAAATGACATCTAGCTTGGGTCTTTCTGCTCGGAAGGAGAAGCTGATCAACTCACCACCAGTAAGACGCATGCGAGCGACGAAACGGGCCCATCCATCTCCTCCAATCTCCGACATATTGCGCCCTTTCTCGACCTCCATAGTGTACGGCCCCCCAGGAGCCTCAAATGTCACAGTGTCTCCTGTCAGCTTGTTGAATTTCAACCTCACATTGCATGGGACGATCTATGTAAAATAAGCAAAATGACACAATGCAGTAATACCAACACTAAAAATAAAATAGTTATTACATTTCATCTAATTTCTTACCGCCGCATGACGAAAACTCGGCTGGAAGTAGATGCCGAACAGCTTCCTAGTTGCAAGGCTGCTGGCGCATCTTGACTTGCACAGTCGACATAGTGGTGGTGGTGGTGGCGCCATTTTTCCTAAAGCAATATGAGCAAGGATTAACGATCAACTAAATCAAAATGTTCTAAGTGAACTAAATCAACTAGCCTACTAAATCAACTAAATCAAAATGTCCTAAATCAACTAAATCAACTAGCCTACTAAATCAACTAAATCAAAATGTTCTAAGTCAACTAAATCAACTAGCCTACTAAATCAACTAAATCATATCAACTAAATCAAAATGTTGCATATGAACTAGCCTACTAAATCATCTAAATCAAAATGTTCTAAGTCAACTAAATCAACTAGCCTACTAAATCAACTAAATCAAAATGTTCTAAATCAACTAAATCAACTAGCCTACTAAATCAACTAAATCAAAATGTTCTAAATCAACTAAATGAACTAGCCTACTAAATCAACTAAATCAAAATGTTCTAAGTCAACTAAATCAACTAAATGAACTAGCCTACTAAATCAACTAAATCAAAATGTTCTAAGTCAACTAAATCAACTATCCTACTAAATCAACTAAATTATATCAACTAAATCAAAATGTTGCGTATGAGCAAGAGGGAGAAGGAGGGGTGACTCGAGGAGGGAGAAGAGAGTAGGATGGAGGAGGAAGGCGGAGCGAGGAGGGGCCGGCCGGCGTGGCCAGTTGAGGGAGGACGGAGGAGGAAGGCGGAGTGAGGAGGGGCCAGCCAGTGGCGAGTGGAGAGGGAGGACGGAGGAGGAGGCTGGTACCGAGTCCAGCAAGGAGGAGGAGGTGACAGCGCGCGGCGCAGACGGAGGAGGGGCGACGGGGGTGGACCGGCATGCGGCGCAGACGGAGGATTGAGTGTCTGACTGTGTGAGTGGATCGGATAGAGGAGATGGGGGTGGGAGATGAATGGCTTAGCAGTAGCGCGCTGTAGGAAAAGACGCTACTGCTAAGCTATCTAGCAGCAGCGCCTTTCACAATAAAGCGCTACTGCTATGTGTCAGCATGTAAAAATAGACTTTGTTCAATATATCAAAAATACATTGATCATCAACGATCTTTTTGTGTACAATATGATTCCTCACCGGTTTAGGAACAGGTGAAGACTCATATTGCAGCCACAAATTCTACACATAGAGTTCAATGAAGACCAAGTGCTTGTCAAAGTTTGAGAAGTAACATATTTAAGGTGGTAGAAACTCTCTTTCACGGAGCGAGGTGGGACTAAATTTTTGTAGGAAACTTAGCAGTAGCGCTTATCTGAGAAATGCGCTGCTACTATGCTACGTAGCAGTAGCGCGCGTCGCTACGTTGCTGCTATAACTAGCCTCGCGGCGGCCTCGTGGGAACTATAGGAGCAGCGCGTCTTTGAGCGGGCGCGATACTGCTATATCTCTTTCAGCAGCGATTTTCGGCTGGGCACGCTACTGCTAATTAGCAACAGCGACTTATTTTAAAGCACGCTGCTGATAAGATTCGGTGTATAGCCTTTTCCCTAGTAGATAGCAGTAGCGTGCGACGACAGGCGCTACTGCTATACGTTAGCTGTAGCGCCGTATTAGTAGTGCTGGTCCCCGCGCTACTGATAGGCCTAAAACCCGCGCTGCTGCTAGGCTTTTCCCAGATAGTGGTCGCTTCTGCACACTCTAAAGGTTAGGGGTTTTCCTGATCGGTGGTGTGACTGGATCGAAGCTCTCCCTGCCACCAGCTCCACGGCCGTTATGCTTAATTAACGGAGTTCCTGGTAGATGGATCCAGTGCAAGAATAGGCTCCGCCTAGGGGACCCGCTCCCCCCTACCTCCTTATCATAGTTCCAGACATCCTGCAACAATTGATCATTAAAGCTAAGAATGATGGCCTCCTAGTTCACCCCGTTTGCCTGTATCTTCTCTGCCCCGTTTTGCAATACGCCGATGATACCCTCATCATAGTCAAAGCTACTCCAAATGTCGTAAAACACCTAAAGGCTATCCTTGATGATTTTGCAGCGGCCACTGGGCTTCAGATCAACTTCACAAAGACGACCTTCATTCCTCTAAATGTTGGCCCTCATGAGGCCACAACCTTGCTGCTGACCTAGGCACCGACATCGCCTCCTTCCCGCAAACCTATATCGGCCTTCATTTCTCCCCACATAAACTACCCCCATGGGCTTTCCAACCTGTGATTGACCGCTGCGACACCTATCTCTCCGGCTGGTGTGCTCTGCTTCTTTCTCGCGGAGGCAAACTTGTCCTTCTTTCTGCTGTCCTTGATAGTTTGCCCACGTTCTTTATGCTCTGTTTTTCCCTCCCTGCTCAGGTAATAGAGGCTATCAATAAACCTAGACGTACCTTTTTCTGGTCTAATGATGCGACTTGCTCCGGAGCGAAATGCTTGGTTGCTTGGGACAAGGTTTGTACTCCTTGAGCGGCAGGTTTCTAGGTGTTAAGAACTTGCATGGACAAAACTTTTGTCTACTGCTGAAATTTTCTTACAAATTCCTACATGCCAACAACCTACCTTGGAAGGATTGGGTCCTCCACCACTCACCTCTCCACATAGGCCTTGGCAAGAACAGCTCCTTCCTTGCCAAGACCATTTTTAAACATCTACAAAGTTTGAGAGACATTTCCCATTGCACTATTGGCGATGGCTGCCCCACCTTCTTCTGGTTAGATCGTTGGCTACAGCCAGAACCTCTGGCTGTAGTCTTCCTAGCTCTCTTCTCCCACCATACCAACCAAAATGCTCTAGTAGCCACTATTCTACGGGATGGGATCGAACTTGCCCTTCGTAATCGTTTAACCTCTACCGCGATCGCAGAGCTTTCCTCTCTGAACTCTTTGTTGCAGGATGTTTTCTCTCAGGTACCGGACTCTAGGCGGCTACTTAATCGAGATGCCTTCACTACCCGGGGAGCTTATGCCGCACTCTCTACACAGTTGGCTGATCCGATGCTCTCGGCTATTTGGGACTCAAGAGTCCCAAAGAAAGTAATGATTTTTGGCTGGTTGTTTTACCTCGACCGGCTGAACACTCGACAGAACCTGCGCAAGAAAACCATCCTGGATTCGGACGTTTGTCCGCGGTGCAACAACTCGGTTGAAGATCGTGACCATCTATTCTTCTATTGCACAGCTGCTCGCCGGATATGGCAGCGGATTGGTCTTCGGCAGATTGCCACGCCCGTCGCGGATCTGTTCTCCATCACGCTACCGCCGACGTTGCCTACCACCGTTCGGCCCTTTATGATGCTTCTGTTTTTCTGTAAGATTTGGGATGCTAGGAACAAGAAGGTGTTCCAAAACCTTGAAACTGATGCATCCCAAACTCTAGCTGCTATCCTAGATGACTTAATTACTTGGTCTCATCGTCTTAAGACCGAGACTCTACAAGGACATGCCGGTCTGTGGCGTGATTTCCTCTCTTACCGCAACTTGTAAAACTCTGAGTCATACCGCTTTTGAAATATATTTAGGTGGGGAGCCTTTCCCCCCGATGACCATTTCAAAAAAAAAGTCGTTGTTGCTGTTACAACGCCACTGCAGAACCGACCTAGCGGTCGGGCAGTCCCGGGGGAGCCGCTACTTGTCGCAAGCCAAGTCTGGGAAGGCCTCGATCCGCCGCCACTAGCACTGGCCGTCACAACAGCAAACAAACAAAGTCGTTGTAGTTGTCGCACCACCTCTAGGAGAACACTGGTACATGCTTGAGAGCCCGCCTCCAGCATCGCTTACCAAGAGACAGTATGGCATGTACCGCTGCCAGAGGTTTTGTAGGCGGCCCTGTTGAATACCACCCAAGCCCCATAGATCGAAGGAGGGATGATAGCCGATGGTGGTGCACACCTACTTCGGAAGGGAAGTTAGACATGAGAAATAAACCAAGCCGGAGCTCGAGAATACACGGGATGTCCTACCATAAACGTCCACCAGACAGGGATTTGATAGAATCCATGGACAAAAACTCGTATGAATCTCGGAAACGAAGCAAACTACTTATATGGATATCTTGGGGCACAAAATATGGGTAGATGTAAACCATCGGAATAAGTCGATCGAAGCATTATTACCTGCGTTGTGTAAATAGTGCAGCAGCAGTGCGGCCGTAGACCATGGAGCCAAGAAAATTAATCACATGCGGTGTAGCTAAGAGAAGCAGCGGCTGAATCGACCTGCAGCCAAACCAAGAGAGGCAGCGGTAGAATATATTTTTCTTTGAGAAAAGTAGTACTCCACGATTTCATTACCAATTTACCGTATCACCCTAAGCTAGCATACACCAAATAATCTAAACAGTACCCATGCGTAGTAGAAGTACGAAGAACGACTGTCCAAAGCCATTCTCACAAAGAACAGCCTGCCCCATGCTCCTCTCGCATTGGCCTTGTTACCAGCTCCATTGATCATCAGAAAACAACATTAGAAAATAGATGAGGAGCCACCCACGGCCCACCGCTTCACCACAATCCCTACAGCCGTCCACCCACCTACAGGCCTAGCTGCTGTCATCTCCCCCAACTCCGGCTGCCTAAAACAGCCGGTGGAGCCTAGGGCGACGGACAGGTTTGGCCACTAGAAGGCCTCCTCTCAAGTCGCCGACTCTTGATTACCCAGTACTTATGCTATGAAGGCGTGAGATTTGAAGGGACTATTTGGTCGCTGGACCGTAACTGCACAAAGAAAGCGACTCAGGCAGGGGGGAGGGGATGGGACAGGACGGGAACGGACGGGGACTGCCGCGTTGATTGCATGGCTACATCCTACATGCTTATGGGAGGACGAAACAGCTGGGAATTGAAGTGATAGTAAAACAACGGACCACTAACATTCATGGTGATCATAGTAGTGCGCTCTAGTTATGTAGGATGTATTTTTGCAGGACTGGTAATGTGGACATGCATAGCGTTACGCATGTGCAGAATTGCTGATCTGACTGGACCGGTGACATGGAGGTTGCATGTTGAGAGAACATCGACATGACATCATGCTGATGTGGACAATGCACATGTAGATAGAATTGCTATAGTGAGGAGCAACTTCTTAAGGATGGTAGATGCAGCATTCTGGGATATTCAAATTTAGGATTAAGCAAAGCGGTTATGATACAACAGAGAGTAGCACTAAAAAGAAGGAATCTTATAAGGCCGGTAACTTCTAATTTGAAGGTTTCTAGGATAACGTAAAAGCCAACTGTTTAACGTTTGCCAGATTGGCTTTTAGTCGACATGTGTATGGTCAATATTTTATAAAAACAATTTTGACGGTGATATATGGACCCTTCGGCTGTAATTTGACTCCTAACTCGAGATATCGCATGTCCTATAGAAATTATGGGGCGCCTTACGAAGCGTATGAAGTGAACCGTCAAACTTATGTATTCTTGTTTGCAAATTAATAATAAGCTAATTATATTTCTATATAAAAATAGTACTACTAGATTTTTTATGAGAAATACTTGTATGCATGACTGCGATACATGGTACTAGTTTTTTGGAGAGCTATCAAAATGGAGATGCATCTTTTTTCGCGAATACGCAAGCTGCGAAGGAGAAAGTAGCATGGGATTACAACGCATACAGGACCATGTACGCAGAGGCAGATGCACAAGCGTTGGAGCAAACTAGAACAAGGGGTCTGCTCAGCCCTAGGTGCCTACACTAGCAACTACTCACCAGGGATGTTGTTAAGCAGCCCATTGGCGCCTGCCTTTGCCCATAGGCGCGCCTCGTCTTTGATGGTGTCGGAGACCAGGGTGAGAGAAGGAGTGGCTCGGTCGAAGATGCACGCGTTGCGGTGTTTCCAGAGCCACCACGCCGTGAGGATGATGAGGGAGGATAGGCCTTTTCGCACTGGCACCGGCGAGCGGTCGAGGCAGGAAGTCGACCAAGTCTGAAAGGGGGTGTCTGCAGTTGGAAGATCGACGGCCATGCGAGCCCAGCCGAGGATCTCATGCCAAACCTTACGCGAGAACGAGCAGGCCGCAAGGAGGTGATGCATGGACCCGAGCTCTTGACCGCAGAGCGCGCAAGAATCCTCGTGCCGCAAGCCGTGGCGGGCAAGCCGCTCCGCGGTCCAGCAGCGGTCTTGCATGGCAAGCCAAAGGAAGAACCTGACGCAAAGAGGCGCCCAGGGATGCCAGGTGAGCCACCAGTGAGGGTCTTCACATGCGCCCAAGAACAGCGCCTTGTAGCAGGAGCTCGCCGAGTACGTGCCAGAAGCGGTCCAACGCCAGGAGAGCACGTCTGGCGTGGAGGAGAGCGGTGTGTGGCGCACGAGGCACCATAGGTCGACGTATTGCACCATGGCCGCCGGGCCGAGTGCGCCTCGGGTGTCGTGGACCCCAGGAACGTAGGTGAAGGCCGTCGCGCACAGTGCGGTCTTTGCGGGGGCGGCGCGGGACGAGAGCATAGACGAGAGGGACGATCTCAGCCACGGTTCTGCCATTGATCCAGTGATCGGTCCAGAAGCGGCAGGTGTCGCCCGAGCCAAGCTGCCAACTTGTGGAGGCGCGAAAGATGGCGTTTGCATCGGCGTCATGAGGAATGGGGAGGTGGCTCCAAGGTCGCGAGGGGTCCGTGCGCTGGAGCCACAGCCATCGAACGCGCAAAGACAAGCACGTGGGGTAGATGTCGCGGATGCCAAGGCCACCGAGAGAGATAGTGCGGGACACTCGTTGCCTGTTGACGCGGCATTGGCCTCTGTTGGCCTCCTTGTGGCCCGCCCAAAGGAATCCACGGATGATACGATTCACCTTCTTGATGGCCATTTTATTGAAGGCGGTGGCCGTGAGGAAATACGTGGGGATGGCGCAGAGGACATGTTGGACAAGGGCGAGGCGATCACCTTGAGAGAGCATGGAGGCGCGCCAGGTGGATAACTTGCGGCCGAGCTTGTCGAAGATCGGCTCCAAACTCGTCAAGCAGGCCTTGCGGACGGCAAGAGGCAGCCCAAGGTAGGTGATCGGAAAGTGTGCCACAGGGCACTGCATCTCGGAGGTGATCGTGGTGATGTGATCGTCGGTGCACCGGATCGGGGTCGCCGAGCATTTGTTGAAGTTGGTGTGCAGCCCGGAGGCTCTGCCGAAGACATCGAGGAGGGTGCGCACGACAGCGATGTTATGGCTGTCCGGATGACAAAAAATGACGACGTCGTCCGCGTAGAGAGATGTACTGGATGCCGCATGCCGGGTGGTGAGGCGATGAAGGAGGCCGGCGTCCACAGCGCGCAGTAGCATGGAGTTGAGGACGTCGATCACGATCGTGAAGAGCATGGGAGAGACCGGATCACCTTGTCGCAGACCATGGGCATGGTCGATCGGGGGACCTGGGTGTCCATTGATGAGCACCCTCGTCGAGGCCGTGGAGAGAAGGATGGATATCCACTCGCGCCATCGTGGCCCAAAGCCAAGGTGCGCCAAGACCTGGAGTAGAAACGGCCAGGACACGTTGTCAAAGGCCCGCGCGATATCGAGCTTGAGAAGCATATGCGGCGCCTTGAGGTTGTGGAGGAGACGAGCCGTTTGTTGCACGAGCATGAAGTTGTCATGGATGCACCGCCCTCCGATGAAAGCACTTTGGTTAGTGGAAACCATGGATCCTAGATGAGGTGCCAGCCGAAGGGAGAGCAGCTTCGCGACAAGCTTGGCGAAGATGTGGATGAGACTAATCGGCCGGTAGTCATAGAGTGATCTCGCGTCCGCACGCTTTGGGAGCAAAGTGAGGAGTGCCTCGTTGAGCTTTTGAAAGCTTCTGCCGTTCATGGAGTATAGCTTGTCGAAAGCTTCACGGAAATCGTGCTTGATCATGTCCCAACAAGCAACAAGGAACTCGGAGGTGAAGCCATCGGGGCCGGGTGCCTTGCCGGCCGGCAAGCTTTTGACGGCGTCCCAGATCTCGTCATCGGTGAATGGGGCGTCCAGCGCACGCAGGTCGAACAGCGGAACTTGGAGAGCATGGAGATCAAGCGTGCACTTGGTATAACATATATGTATGTATGAGTGGGTCAGATCGAAGAAATTGGACATCAGCTGTCGTGCACTTGTATCCATGACTGCGGTCTTGCATGATGAATATATCCGGATCAGATAAGACATACTCCCTCCGTCCGGAATTACTTGTCATCAAAATGGATGAAAATGGATGTATCTAAAACTAAAATACATCTAGATACATCCACTTCAATGACAAGTATTTTCGGACGGAGGGAGTACATTGTTGTCGGAAACCAGTCACATCCATCTAGCTCATGATTCATGTGTGACATGGCGTTTAGCGTCACTCGAAGATGACCGTGCAATGTTTACTGCAGTTTACCGCTACGCTGCGCCTTCCGCCAATGCGGCTGCCCTCCTGTTTCGTGGATTATTTGCAAGACTAAGAAATGACGCATCTTGGAAGCTCGTGTACTCTCTTGTTTTTCTTATGGGACTATCTTGCTGATGCTCGTCTGCCGATAGATGGCATGTCACTATGTTTTATTAATTCCTGATTCCTCTCATTACCATTAGTAAAGGTTCTACGCTTTGCCAGCTTCCTTCTATTCACCCTTTCTAGTAGATATCTATACATGTATTTCTCTACAAAGAACGTGGAAAGCGAGAACTACGAATGATAGTCACGATAGCTTCTTCCCTATTATTCCATGACGCCCCAGTCCTCATTGATTGCACCACCAAACTGCCCTATTCCATAGGGTGGTACTACTGTGAGATGTTTTACTTTTTCTAGGATTTGGTAGGTCAGTCTTTTTTCTGATTAACATGTCATGTACTTATTACTAAACAGTATAACTCAGCTAGTTAGGAGCCTCCACAGTGATTTGAGATCCTAAACTGTCCGATTAAGCGTATAAACGAGTGAGATCATTCCATCCTCCCGTAGCATTCATTTGCGCCTGTTCACTCAGCAAAACCGGCCGAAGTCGAACCAACATCAAAAGGGCCGCTGCTCCGCAGGCTTATTTCTGAGCCTTCTAACATCCGCTTGGCTTTTGACCTTGTGTTTTTGCGATCGGTGCGTTCTTGGCCATCAAATCTACAGGCTAGTTCAGCCTACACTGCGGGTTCTAATTCCTGGGCCAAAAGTCCTAAGGGCTGCTACCCGTGGTAAACTAGGCCTCTTTTCCGGACCCATTTAGCCTGCCCACGATCAGTCACCCTCTAAAATGAGTGAAAAGCATAAAATCACCAGAATACTGGGGTCATTAGCAAAAAAACACCATCACAATACTGCCATCTAGCAAAAAACAAGGAACGGAAAATTAAACTTTGACAGATACCACTAAACACAACTTGACCGCGACTTTGACGTGGCAAATGGGTAAGAGTGTTGGAACCGTAGCCCTCTCTCACGCTCGACTAGAGGTAGAAGAAGACACAAGACACAAGAAATTTCGGGTCGGCGCACGAACGCCGCCGTGGGCGCACGCACGCCCTAATCTTCTTTATCTTTTCAATGGCTACATCGCTGGCTCTTACCATACAAGCAGTACACGGGCGGGGGATTTATACACGGCACGCACACACACCCCAACTGCCACACACGCATGCATGGCCCAGCCACACCGCAAATCACGCACGCACCAGCTAAGGCACTACATGCATGCATCCATGACTCGGCCACTAACAACTTATCCATGCATGCGTGTGACTCAATCCTCCCCTACCAACTAGGCAGTCAACTAAGGGCATGTACAATGGTTAATAAGATAGTCTTATCTTAAGTCTTGCATGTAATTTAGAGATGGCAAAAAAAGATGTATACAAAATGGGCCATCTCTTAGCCTTATCTTCAACAACTAGGTATTCCTAAAAATATGGTGAGACATGTTGTGCTAAGAGATCATCTCTTGTCTTCTCTTAAATAAGAGAAGACAATCCTTTTCTTATGATTTATCTCTCCTCCACCTCATCATTTATCCTACGTGGCATTGCTAAGATAGAACCATTGTACATGCCCTAACAAACTTGCATCAAGATTATGGCTAACAAAGAGTGCTGTAGTAACGGACGTTAACGGCTCGGTCAAACCGCGGCCGTTTTGTATATACGAAGACCCAGTTAACCCTGCTGCTATCGCTTGACACGCATAGCCCCTTCGCTAGTGGCGCCCGTCCACGGGTATACGGATCGATTAGGCCTTGCGGTACCTCAGGTCACCGACCCGCATCACAGTGCGCTAGTGGTGGGCGAGGATGGTCTCCAACCGGCTGAACGTTCGGCTGCGCCCCGCGATGGAAGTCATTGGTGAAGTACGCCTTGTTGATGACGATGTTGTTTTATCCGGCTAGGTGAAGTTTAATGAACTTGTTTACACTACTAGTTTGATACCAGGAAACCAGAGCAAGGTCAGTGGCAAGCAACAAATACAATTACAGAGCCATCACTCTCCAAATCTCTACTCCTAATGAAGCAGTTGGTAGTCTCGCTTTCAGGTTTTTTTTCGTCCCACCTCCCATGGTTTTTTTTTGGTACCTCCTCCCACCTCTGACTTATCAACCAGAAACCGAAAAAACCTCCTCATGAGGCCCCAACCCGCACTCATCCACGTAACAAAAAATAAGACCTACGAAGATTAACCAACGAAAAAAAAGACCTAGGAAGGTTAACCAGCGACAAAAAAACCTAAACCTATCGCCCGCACGTACGAGCGACCTCTCCTCTCGATCCACCCCCTCCTGTGCGACCGCTCTCTTTCCCTCTCCTCGCGATGCGGCGCCGCCCCCATCTCTCGCTCCGCCGCCACCGGCCCCCGCCTTCCCCTACCTCCCGCTCAGCCACGTCCACCACCCCCACCCTTCTCCCCATTGCCGGATCCGCTTGCAGATCGTCAAGGTTAGGCAGCGGAGCTCCACATCCGTGACCCGTGCGTGCTTGTCAAGGAAGCTGCTCCTGGATCTACGCTTGCGCGGCTGTGGCGGAAGGGACACGAGGTGGCCGCCGTCGCCGCGGGAAGACCAATCCACCACCTTGTCCAGAATCTCTTCCTCCGCCATGTTTCACCGAGGAAGGAGGGGGCGGCTCAAAGTCTCCCTCGTTGCCGCCTGCAGCTGCAGCTGCCGCCATGGGTGAGCTCCTCCTACACGACCAGTTTTGATGGATTCATGGGCACATGCATGTATAGCGGCCGGTGTGGCCGGCGGTCGTGCCGCGTCTCGGCCCGAATGTCAAGTATGTTTCGTTTCCCTCTCCACCCTCTCATCTCTTTTAGGTTTGATGCCCCGACGTCTCTTTGTTGTGCGTCTCTTTGCTGATCTGGATTTGGATCGACTGAATCAACCAATAGCTAGAGATCTGAAATAGAATAGGTTCATTTTTTTAGTAAGGTCTTTAAATCATAGTTCAGTAGAGGGAAATACCATGTCACCTGTAATGGAATTTCATTTGTGTCACTTGCATGAACCAAACATATATGTGTGCTGACTACATGCCCTGGGAAGTGTGTTGATTCCCATGTCAATTTAGTAATTGTAGCTATATTCCTGCTGGAGCAAGGAACAAATGTCAGGTTCATTTACATCTGCAGACTCCAGTTGCTTGTTCATAACTATGTTTTCCTCCTGCTGTGTCATTCAGGTCTATGTTTGTTTTCCTCCTGCTGTGCAGTAACCTAGAAGCCTGTAACCATGTCCGTAGACTAAATTAATACTATCCCTGAGTGAAGGTAATGTTTCCAGCAAGAGAATTGACAGTGTTGACAGTTCCGTGATATTTCGTAGTTGGGTGATACAAGGATCTGATGTTGTGTGCTGCTACATCTACACGCCTTCTTTCTTATAGGAATCGGCTCCGCAGGTTAGTCCTCGATCTTCCATGTGGCTTACTGAATTTGAAGTAGTGAAGGAACTATGATCTGAGGCAAATGTGTGCAGATATTCAGTAGCTGAAGCCTCCCGATTGATAACATACACGTTAGTACTCTGAACCTCCAAATTCCCTGCTCTGTTCTTCCAGAAGATACATTAATAGATCCTTTTTTATTGTTGTTGGTTGTTTGTTGTTCAGGGATCTTCAAAAGGCCACAACCATAATAATGCAAGGATCTGCTGAAGCAGTGGTTGTAAAGGCTCCGCGTGAGTGATTCCGTGCAAGGGTAATGAGAGTTCTAGAAAGAGGTAAGGTGATATTTGGTTACTCCATATGATTAGTTGATTCATGGATCCTTAGATGCATTTGATCATGATAAATTAATCTATATTCATCAGGAAAACATCTACATGTGCGATGGTATACTAATTCACCCATATGTGACCAGATTTAGTATTATAAATGACTACATTTAAATAGACCATCACAATTTTCACAGGAACAAACTCAAATGACCTTTTTTTTCTTGGAATAAAAGGAACATAATCTCCCAATTTCAATAACCAAACTAGAGAGTATATAGAGAACTTAGTTACTGTATTGCTTAGGCATAGCCAATCTGGAGCAGTGCTAGACACACGGGGAGAGTTTTACGGGATTAACGGGATAGCTTGGTTGGACAAAAAATAAGGGTGTGAGGGACCCACCCCCACTGAAAATAGGTGGGGGTGGGGTAGTTAGGACGGCAATCCGTCAAAGGACCATAACAACCCCGTGCGTTTGCTTTTTTCCTGGGTGAAAGCACTGGAGGTTTTGTTCTGCATGAACCTTTATTTATTTTTCCTCTTATATTTTTTCTATCTTGGATGTCTCAAGTAAATAAAATTTGAAGCTTCAGTGCATGATAGAAATGTAGTTATGATATACTCCCTCCAACCCAAAATAAGTTATTTTGGGACGGATGGAGTATATCTTAACTGAATATTTTATCTCATCAACTGAAAAATGTAGCAATCAGTCACACATCGAATATTCAATTTACATCTTTCTGGTACAAAGACATCAATTATCTTCTATTTGCATCCATGTGTGTAGACAGTCTCATGAAGATGGCCATGTTACTTTTAGGTGGAAGATAATCTGTTCAATCTTTTCAAAGGTACATTGGTGAAATGCAGCAACCAGATAAAAGAAATGCATTTCTCCATCTCCCTCTGATGGCAAGTGCGACCCTGATGAAGCTGCTCCCCTACATCAAGGACTACCCCGATAGTGCGGCCTTGATGGCACAACTCCCATACACCAAGGACTAGCCCCATGGTGCGGCCACGACATCACTGCTCCCCTACACCGCCATCTACAACCTGAGATCTTAGAACAGGTGCAGAACTTACACAAATTCCATCTCCCTCATTTTTGATCAATTACATCTATATTCTTGCTTGCAAGGTCATGTGAATTGTTTTTTTATTATGGCCAGTCGTGAGATCGATTGTTTTGGATGCAGGTTTGCAGGTTCATTGGAACAAATGTTGAAAAGGAAGATGCACAGTAAGAATTACAGTAAGAAGTTCAACTACGAGCCCAGACATGAGGTATTTTAACCGCCAACAGAGGGTGTGTTGCGCTAAAAATTAGTAATCTTCGCTCCAAATTCTTAGGTCACTGGCCCAGGTTAGTGCCCATTGTCATTGTGCATCTCTGTTAACTATTTTAGAACTAGCACAAATCTGAGTAGGGCTGGAACAAAATGAACACCCAGGGTTTGAGTACCTGTACTATGATATAATTATCTTCCAAACAGGTGTCATTTCCTTATCAAGATGGTCCTCGTGATTTAGGAAAACTAACAACACCTCAATGGTCTTCGCACTAGATTAGCTATAGGATCCATTTTCTGGAGCATTTTGATTTTGGTGGACTATTTAGATACTTCCATACATACACTTTACTGAAGGTTATTTTGACGGAACGTTAGCTTGGAAGCTTTTCCATACTTTTTGTAACTATCCTTCAGCAAAACTAGAGGCAGTTTGAAGCTGAAATACCAAAGATCATTCTAGAGTGAAAAAACACCCCCACGTCGCCCTCCTCTGGCGACTCCACCCGCGCGCCGCCGGGACTTCCCCTCTCCCCTTCTCGTCTCACCGCTGCCGGAGGCGCTCCGCCGGCGAAGCCTGGGCGGGCGCCAGTGAGGGCGGCGGCGGGGCCTCTTCCTGGGCGCTCTCCTTTCTTCTCCTTCCCCCTTCACTGGGTGTGGCGGCTACGCGGTGGCGCGCGCCGATCTGGGTGATCCGGCTGTAGGGTGCAGCGGCGGTCCTCGGTGGGCGGCTGGCTGTGGCTGGTGTCGTCGGGGTGGCCTTGGCGCGTCGTGGGGTGGACGCGGTCAGCCGGGGCAAGCGGCCAGATCTGAGCGACGCGGCCTTTCCTGGATGCGGCGGCGGGGATGGCTGGTGGTGCCGCGGTGGCTGCACCCTGGCGGCGCGGCTGCCGGTGCTTTGGCGGCGGGGCTGGCGGGAGGAGGTGTCTCCGGTGGTCACGTGCTTTGTCGAACCTAGGCTTGGTCCCGGCGAGCGGCTCGGCGTGGTGGCTGCTCTGGTCATGGGCTACGGCGACGCGGGGTGGTATGGTGGCCTCCCTGCTGCTTGGTTTCTACACGGCAGCTCGGCGGTTCCAGCTGCAGCGAGGGTTGGCTTCTCCGCCGGCGTCGGCTCGTTTGCAGGTGGACTACTTCGGCCTTCGATCCCTCTCCCCGGCGTCCGGTTGCTACTTTCGTCGAAGGGCTGGTCCTCTCCCAGCTGCGTTCCACCGCTCGTCTCGCGTCCCGGTGCTGCAGGATCGAGCTCGTCCCGCGCCCGACGCGGCTAGAAGGAGCTCGTCTTGCCCACGGTGCAGCAGGACTGACCTCTGGATCGGGCGGTGGCGGCGATCCGGTGTCGTTCCTTTGGGGTGTGACGTGTCTCGGGTGAGGTGGTGTCGAGGTCTTAGATGCTGGGGCGGCGGCCCTGATGGTGGTAGCGCGGTGCTTATGGGCAGAGCCCGTGCCTTGGTGCTGCCCGGTCACCATGGCCGTGTGGGCGGCGTGGTGTCCGGGGTGTGGCGTTCGATGGCGATGAGTGTTGGCCGAGGTGAAAACCTTTTCTATCTTCGGACGGACCGGCGGCGGCGAAGATCGTTCCCTTCTTGAAGGTGTCGTCGCGGCTCTCATTGCCTGTCATGCAGTTCCGGGGGAAACTCTGATCTTTGGATCGGGCGGTGGCGGCGATCCGGTGTCGTTCCCTTCATGAAGGCGCCGCCTTGGAGCGCATGGTTCGTCATATGTAGCTTCATCTCTGCGTGGGTAGTGCTAGGGGTGGTGTTGCTACGCTCAGCACCTATGTATCCTGCCCTGAGTGTGTGCGTGTGTTGCGGTGGCGGGGCGTGTGTTTGTACTGGGTGCTTGTTGATTGATGCTTTATATATAAAGCGGGGCGAAAGCCTTTTTCGGTAAGATCACACTAAAATCCTTTTCTTAAAGCTCTCATGGCTGACTTGAATTTCTTCTTGGTTGGTTTAGTAGACGGAAAGTTAGCCTCGGTCTCCAAATTCTGAAATACGGAGTATAATTTTTGTTTACTAAAAAGATTAATTGACTTTTAATAGCTGGGGTGATGTGATCTGTTTTTCAACCATGTTAACGTCTATGTTTTTAAGGCGGTAAGGCGAGGCAAGGTGCTGGGGGGGCGCCCCACCGCCTAAGCGCTAAAGCGTAAGGCGAGGCGACGCCTTAGACGTATGCATATATAATATATGGCAGCCAATTAGGAGATTTAACAACTAGCATTAACTTAATAAATTGTACATACATATATCATAGATGGCAGTCAATTAGGAGATTTAACAACTACCATTAACATATAAACTGTTACCAAAGCATATAGGACTCAAATCATCTTGGGTACATGATAGAACGGCGCCTTTGAACTTCAGCTTCATCCTCCTCATCAATATATCGCTCTATAGCTTTAAACTTCCCACTGTTTAAGGAATTGCGCATCTCTATCCTAATCTCCATGGATGCCTCGGGACACTTGTCCGCATCAGTGGAACCCCCAGAAAGGTGCTGCTTCAGCCTTTTCACTCCAGCATGGATTATCTTGCCACATAATGTACACTGGAGTAAATCTTTCCTCTCTAAATCTGGCCAAAACCAATACTTCCAAGCTGGATCGTCAGATCTAGCTCTTCTCCTAGGATTCATCAGAGCAGGGACACCTGACCAGTGGCTACTGCAGCAACACTGAGAGAAGGCCAATCAGTTGTCCAAGAAAAAGAGAGAACCAAAGCATTAGAGCAACCAGATCAAGCACGGGGAAGGAGAGAAGCGGTGGTGTTGCTGCTGGATGGAAGAAAGAGAATAGACAAGAGCCAGAGGAGGGGGAGGAGCTGCAGCCGGACAGGAGCCAGGAGCCATACCTTGTTCTGGTGCTGATCTGGTGGAAGAGGGTTGCGCCAGAGGAGGAGGGAGAAGCTGCAACTCGAGAGGGGGAAGGGGATGAGCTGCAGCCGGAGAGGAGGAAGCTGGCGCAGAGCTGAGGAGGAAGCCGCCGCCAGAGGAAACAGGAGAGAGACCTCTCGCCTGGAGACTAGGATTTGCACGATTGGTTCGATTCTCTCTCTCTTTCCCCTTCTTGTAACAGTTCGCGCGTGGGCCAATATTTCCCACGCTTGTGTTCCCGCGTGGGCCGGTTTTTCCCGCTGGAATCTGTTTCCCCTGCGTGACAAACCAGAGCGTCTGATTTGGGCCAAGGCGTGCAAGGCGGGGCTGAGGCGGACGATTCAGACGCCCTACAGCCCAAGGCGGACGCCTTACTCAACAAACTAAGGCGAGTACGACGCCTTGCCATCTGGGAGCGCCCTGACGCCAAAGCGTCGCCTAAGCGACGCCTCAGGGACGCCTTGAAAACATAGGTTAACGTATACTTTTGGAATGGAAAACGAATCTATATCTATTTGTTTAAACAGAGAGAGGACCTGTTTTTCAACCGCATTAATGTATACTTTCGGAACAAAAATGACATTATATCTATTTTTAAGCTTTTCCAAAATTGGAAGCTGGAAGATGTATACTTTTGGCTGCACGGTGATTTTTTTCTGCCTATCCGTCCATTCTACTGAACCTGATCATCTCTGATTAGTGTTGTTCCTACTTCTTGCAGGGTAAACCATTGAGTGGCAATGATACATGTGTGTCCATTGCAACTTAGAGGTACGACATAGTGATTAGCAGCATGAGGTGCTGAGCACATCACGTGTGTGTCTGTATGTGTGCGCTGATATGTGGTTCATGAGGAACAAACTGATTAAGCTTGCTCCAAAGCTACGAGCGACTGAACTAGGTATCTTTTCTATTTTCATGGTGAAGCCTGGTTTTAACTGCTAAAGAATAGCAGGAGATGGAATCATCGAAATACAATCAATTCTTAAGTAAATGAACTGAGACTTGATGGTTGTGTGTTATTGGTACAATATGTATTTTGGGCCTGAATTGTGACGCAAATCGAGAATTCCTGGTTACTTATTATTAGTATATACTATACCTTTTTTGGGCCTGAATTCTGAACCTTGCTGATTTTGTTTTTGTAGTGTGTTATCAGTGTAGTATGCATTTTTGGCCTGAATCCTTAACCTTATCTAGGTATTGGTTTTCAGCAATCAGTGAAGCACTCATGGTCATGCGTATTTGTTAGTCTACATTACTTATAGATTTAGTTGTTTTGATATGTATCCACTCGTCGGTTAGTTAACTGAAATTTGTTGGCAGTGGTTCTTTATGTTCTTTAACTGTTATACAGAAGCAGCGGACTGAAACATTTAAAAACAATCAGCTCTTTATGAATTAACTAAAGACTTGATGGTTGCATTATTATTATAGTATATACATTTTTGGGCTTGAATTACAAATCTGATTCAAATATCCTTGTTTTGTGTTATTATTATGGTAATGTTATCGAAATTTGTTAATGTTTTTTTCCTTTCCTTCCTGAACTTCTGATACTCTCTGCAGTGATGAAATGTTTTTGCATGTCAGTTAAGTACCAGGGCAACCACAGATGATGTTCCTTCCTTTCATTGAGTTGCCTTACTGTTATGTCGTCCAACTTTTTGTTAATATACACACTCGACAACTTACTGTTATAACTTTCAACTCTTTGTTAATATACACACTTGATTCTGGAACCCATGAACTCTTTGTCTCTCCGAGGACATGTTTCACATCTACTCCTGTTTGTAAAAAAACATTATAGTCTATTATGTGGTATATAGGCAAAAAATACATAATTGGTTCTCTTCTATGTGCTTTCCTTAATAAATACACTTGGTTCACAAAAGCCTTAGCATAATTTGTTGAACAAGTTTTGCCTAACTTTATTTCTTGCATCTCCTATGGTAGGTTTTATTTCTTGGTACTTGTAAAATTGTTCAGATTACTTAGCTTCGTTCAGCTGCTGTGTTGACTAAATCTATTGTGCCTATAAGCATACGTGCTTGCCCGTGACCATGTCGGCTATGTTGTTATTCTTTCTTGAATTGGTAGGTTGAAACCAAGAGGGCATTGTAAACTTTGATGACACTTTGTGGGAAACCAATTACTTCATGGCCAGAGGTGATTTTGGAATGGAGATTTCAGTTGAGAAGATATTCCTTGCACAGAAAATGATGATCAACAAGTGCAACCTTGCTGGTGAGCCTGTTGTCACAGCGATTGTAGGCACCATCCATTCCAATTGTCCATTGGTTTAACTTCAGTTTTTTATGTACAACTTATAGGCCGGACTGATTTTTTTACTTGCCGTGATGAAGCTGTAGACTATACACATAAGTTGCTGATTTTGCATGTTATACTTGTGTAAATGTTGTTCCACCTTCCCATTTTGTAATTTCATGGCCATTTCAGATGATCTAGACATTTAATGTATGGAATTTACATTGGCACTAAATATGGAATATTGGAAGATAGTATGACACAATATCTGTTATGAGGTAAAAAATAATAATTTTATCACTTTAATATTTTAGTCATGACTTGTATTTTTATTTTTGAATTATATTTAGCTTTTCAGAAAGTTGTAAAGAATAGTTCTATTTTTTGTGGGTAGTCAATCAAATTATGGTTCTTGGTTGAAGCCCTCTTGATGAACGACACCCCATGCAGTAGCGACAATGACCACATGGAAGAGATTAAGAACATCAGCAACATCTTGCGGTGTTCCTCCTCATCGTTGTTGTCACCACCGAATAATGACGACCAGCTCATTAGACCGCTACTAGAGCATTGGAGCCTTCTTGAGAAGGCAACACACCTGAGATCGGGAGAGAGTGAGCGAGAGAGAGGGGGAGAGATTGAGGGAGGGAGGGAAGGGGGAATTGGGAGAGAGATCTTGCACACATTGGTAGGAAAAACATGTTCTGAAATATAAATGAGATTTGATGGTAAGTCATCATTGTGTTTGTTCCCTATCTGTCAGATACCATAACCTTAATGTCGGATGTGTTGTAGAATTAATTTTTTGATAAATATATTTTAAACAATTGATACTTTAGTATGATTGTAAATTTGTCCATCCACATATCACCTCAAGGAACATTTTTAGTTGATGGATGGAAGAAAGAAAAAAAGAAGTTGCCAATGCAGCCCGTTGCAACGCACGGGCGTTCTACTAGTATACAGACAGTTTTGCACGCCTCCACATCGCTAGCAATGGAAGACAAAGAAACAGCTGCAGTCTAGGACTCTGAATGAAATGGCCAGACGTTTCTCTCCAGTCAAAAGCTGCGCAGGACTAGTAGGACAAACCGTTCCAACAGCTTTCCACTCCTCTTTTGTGTCTAGAGGTGGGCGTTTGTACCCGCACCTGATATTTCTTTGCGTTTTCAACTTGTGATTTAAGGAGATACATGAGTAAATAAAGAGCAATAGCTAGCCTAAAACACAGCCGAGTGGACGATTGCTTCAAGTCCAAGAGTGGTTTATTCGAACAACCATTTATTCTTGATCCCTCTCATTCCCATTAGCAAGATTCTCTACTTGCCAACTTCCGCCCGATTCACTCTTCCATATATCTACTTCTATAGAAGGGCTGGTGTAGAAAGGCACAACTACGAATGACACGCCCTCGGCCACCTGCTCCCTTTTATCTCCGGCGCGGTCCTTCTTGAATGCACTACCAAGTTGTGCAGTTCCACAGGTTGTTAAGTGCGCACATCATAGTTGCATTTATAGGCATATGCAGTAGGCTGCATGATTACACTGTATGAACAATTGTTAATTAGACTGTTCTTAGTCTAATACAGTAGGCATATGCAGTAGGCATATGCAGTAGGAGCAATTGTTAATTAGACTGTTCTTAGTCTAATATAGTTGACACCATAACTCACAAAACCAAATATTTCTGGTTCAACAACCGTCAAGTTGCCGATGCATACATGGTAACCAATGGCTGTATGTATGTTTTGGTAACCGTTATGGTTGCATGCATGTTTTTGATGCAGAGGCCTGGGGAAATCCTCCTTTTCCAAAAAAATAAATAAAGAAGCCAATTTCATACTACATATAATCAAGTCTTCAGGTCAGGGTGTCCCCCATGGCTCTGAAGAAGTTAAGCGTGATCGAGCACCTGGTTGTCAAAGGATATAGAGTTATAGACAAACCCTGATCCATCAATTAATTGACCAATGAAATGAGAGGATAGAAATTAGAAAGGATCCATGCAAATTCAAATGAGTGTTGACCGGAACCATGATAGGCCACATGCCCATCCCATAGTTGCCGGGAACGGGAACGGTGCCACGTCCCCTGTACCGGGAACTTCGACCCGGATCAAGGGTGGGGGTCGACACCATGGTTTTGGGTACCGGGCGGTAAATTTGGTTACCAGAACCGCGTTTCCCGGTACCCCACGATAATTATATATCTCGAGCAAAAAATTCGAACATTTTGAATTTTTTGAATTTAAACTCCTAATGTCTCTTAAAAATGATATATCTCTATCTCAACACAAGTATACTCATCCCCTAGTGGTCAGGCTGCTTGTCCAACAACAGTGCGTCATGTGTTCGACGACAGCCCGCTACTTTTTACGTTTTGATTTTTGAAGAATGGACGCCACACTGTATGTGGTAATTTCCAAAAAAAATAACTGCATGCGAGGGTCGAACTCACAACCTGCATGTACGTGCAGTGGAGCAGACCTGTTACCACTGTGCTAGTACTAGTGCACATTCCATTTTGTGTTCCAAACTTTTGTATTCTAGTGTTCAAAAATTTGAATTTTAAATTTCGCTCTATTTTTTTCCGGTATTTCGTGGTTACCGTGGTAACCGAGTTTACCGCCCCCCCTCCAGAAAAATGTTCCATTCGGAATCCAAAACATTGGTCGACACAGGGAACAACGTGATTCGGTGACGGGAACGCGACCCCGGAAACGTAGGTTTGCAGCTTCGATTCAGCGAATACTGGATCTCGACCCAATTTGCCAAGGAACGGAAGGCCTGCTGGATGGGATCGAAACTTAACTGCAGTCCATGTCATGAGCCTTCCGCCGTCGACCCAAAAGATGCGTGCCGGAGGCTGCTGTGGACGTGCCGACGCGGTGCCCGGCGGCGGCGGCAGCGGCTGGTGTCACCGTGTGGACTGCAGATGCGGTGCTCGGCGGCAGATTGCGGAAGCAGTGCTCGACGGCCGGACGGCGCCGGCGGCTGGCGTGGACATGCAGATGCAGTGCCCGCTTCCCGCTGCCCATCCTCTCGATTGGAGTTTGGGAATCATACGGGGCAAATTCTGTGGAGTAGATTACTTTCTGCTGTCAAAACTTTCAGCGGGATATTTTCACACTTTCCCTCCCTCCTCGTCACCTTCCAAAAAGGAAAATGTGCTCCCCTAAAAAAAAGTGCTTCCATAAAAGAAAATATAATTTCTATATATTTTCTGAAAGATGGATAATTTAATGATCGGTTCGCTTGAAAGATGTATACCCACATCGTTCCCTAATATTGGCTACTATTGGCCACCTGGCGATCCTCGACCCTCGTTCCCATCGTCCCGGGAACTTGGCAACTATGGCCGGTCCTGTGGCAGGCCCATCCCATGATGATCAAGTTATTTGCGCTCACTGACAACTCTAGGGCCATAGCAGGCCGGAATGCACTAAACGAATTTGCTATCGGGCTTGCAATCATTGGGGAACATTGCTTGTGATTCCTTATCAAAGATAAATGTTGCATACCGCTAAAAAAATGTTGCATTTGCGCTAAAAGAAAAAGATAAATGCCGTGAGATTGGTGTCTCATTATGATAATGGTCGTACTCCAATATCTGCAATTAATTGCAATCACGGGCAAGCTAAACCTCTGGTTATATCCGCGCCCTCTCAAGTGTCCGCACCCATCAGAGCTCTCATTTGACGTCTCCTTTTTTTTGATATATTTGACGTCTCTTTGTCTAGCGGTGTCGAACGCTTCACATTTATTCTCATCACGTCGTTATCCAACTCATTGCCCTCCTCCCAAAATTGTAACGTTTCGGCATCCACCACCCTTTATAGAGACATTTTATTTTGATTGTGCACCTTTTATTCCACCAAATATCATGCTATTGAAGAAGAGGGACGGCCGCCATGCAATGGTGTCGTAGGCAGATTCATTTAGAAGCCACATGTACTTTCATTCATCTCTATATCTCCCAGTGCTTAAATCTTTTAAGTAATAAAGTGCCCCTTTTTAAAAAATCTCTATATCTCCTTTTCTTATGTACTTCGATACTGCTACCAGAGTCACTTCTAACAATTATGGTCTAGGGGTTCGGTTTTAGTGATGATTCTTCTAATATCCTTGGTGTAGCCATTGAATTTTTTAGTTGGGTTAGAGTGGTGTAAACATGATATTAGCCAACTAAGTTTTAATTAATCTCAATCATCTAGCACAAGGAAGAAAAATACCGTCTTTGATATTTTCTAAGGAGGGGGCATACCGCGAGAAGAACCCCTCATTGCAAAAAAAAGGAATC
The DNA here is from genome assembly GCA_963921465.1 of Triticum timopheevii. Classification (NCBI taxonomy): domain Eukaryota; kingdom Viridiplantae; phylum Streptophyta; class Magnoliopsida; order Poales; family Poaceae; genus Triticum; species Triticum timopheevii. The sequence goes on from OY997271.1 coordinate 49,763,688, forward strand.
CTCACTGCAAAAAAAAGAGGAAATACTAACGCCCACACGTGTGGGCGTCCCCCAACTCGCCCACACGCATGTATCGTCGTTCACTGTCTTTTGCACGAATCTTGACACGAAAAGATGGATTTGGTGTGCCACATAGGACAGGGCTGGTGTGTGGGCGTTGGAGAATTTGCCCACACGCTCGCACCACGCTGTTTGCCAGCTGCGCTGTGTGGGCGAACTAGTTTCTGCCCACATAGCTAGCCACCTAGTTCATGCGCGTGTGGGCGAACTGCTTTTCGCCCACACGACACTCCTACGTTGTGGATGGCAACTCAGTTAGGCGAACGTGGCAACTAGGTAGACACACATGACAACTCTGATTCTTTGCTAGACGGCAACTGCAGTTGCGCGTACGTGGCAACCAGATAAACACACATGGCGACCGTGATTAACAATACATGGCAATTATGGTTGGACCACACGTGGCAACTAGGTAAACACACATGACAACTATATGACAAGTATTTATTCACACACGGCAACTACGGTTTGATTACACGCGACAACTACAATAAATTAGAGATGGCAACTATAATTAACCAAAACAGATAGAGTTGCCATGCTTTTACAACTACACTTGCCATCCCGGATAACTACATCTGCCAACCAGGATGGCAACTAAATCGTTATCCCGCGGTGTACCTAACGTAGTTGCGCCAGGACGTGTGGGCATTTTTGCTTCGTGCCACACGCGCGGGATGGAGATGAGTAGTACTTGTTGGCGTGTGGCATGAAGTAGCCGCGCCCACACGTGTGGGCAATTCTAATGTTTGCCCACACACAACCCGTGTGGGCTACCTTCTGCTCACTCCACACATGGTGTGTGGGCGCATGTCGGATATACCACACGTGTGGCAGTTATCGGCGTCAAAAAAAACTATATGTAGCTCCATGATTGCACGATCTGAAAAAAGGAGTTCCTTGTTTCACCAGAGATCACTACACTTTAATGTGTTTTCTTGTAGTCCTACTATGGTACACCCAAGGTTTCGGTTACCAGTTGAAATTTCGAGATTTCCCACGGTTACTGTGTATTTTCGTGCCCCTCGGTAAATTCCCATACAGAGCAAAAAATACCAAATTTTTGAATTTAAACGCTCGATTTATAATAAAGTTCGTAGGATCTAATTAATGCCAAGACAGTTGGTTCTGACGTGTTGGTAGCAACCTAGTTCCTATTTTGAGAGGTCTCTGATTCGAATGTTCGTTCATTCACTTATTTAAATTCAAAATTCAATTATAAAATTCGTTCAAAATATTCTCGATATTTGTTGGTAACCATGGTAACCACGTTTACCAGTCCCCTCGGTAAAATTGCCTCATTCGGTAACCAAAACCTTGGGTACACCATGAATTCTATGTTTCAATCTGTAGCTGCCACATCACAATCTAACGGATGTTCGTCTACAAATGGATGCATGTGTCCGAATGGTTACTGACAGATACTTGCAGCACACTGTGGGGTGTTGTCTATTTCGTAAGAGAACCTGATCTAACCACAAGTTGTGATAACATCCATCATAGTCATTATTTAGAACCATATGTATGTATCCAACTACTAAAGGTTAAATCTCTTCTCAATTCCCCTCTTTCTAAATAGCTAGTTCTACACTTTGCCTACTCCATCCTGGCTAGAGTTGTTTCTATGGAAGGGTGTGAGAAGTGATAAGGGAAAGCAAGGGCCAGCTTTTCTCCAATGCACCGGAGCAATGGCAGTTGATGTCCTTTTATAACTTCTGATTCCGAGTATGTACTTTTCTTTGTTTGCTGTCATACAACTTAAACTAATACAATGTTTTTTTGTGGGTTCTCTAATGCACCGACATGAGCAGAAATTCGGTTGGTAGAACAGTGAATGACTCTTTCATAGTAAATTCACTCCGCAGTAGTTCTTTAGCTAATAGAAGGGCAGCCCATACTACTATGTGCATGTGTTCTACCTCTCTTCAGTGCAACTAGTCAATCAGGAACCAAATGATGCTCGTGAATTTTGTGGCCCTATGTAAATGGAGGAAAATAGTGATCACCAGCAGTCATGCAGAGAAGAACGTGCAATAACTAGCTTATTGCCCGTTTGTTGAAGTGGGGAGTTGGATATTCTAGTGCTTCAACATCAATCTTGTTCGACATATACAAATACCCACCCTAGATTTTGGTAAGATTTAATTTAATTTGAGTATGAATATGAGAGGCGAGGAAAGTTTTGATTTAGTTAAGATTTTAATAAGATATAGTTTGATTTAGTACCTACAAACTCCCATTAATTATGGATGGAGGAAATATACGGAAACCCAAAATTTCAGTTAACAATAAGTTTAGCTTGTGCCTACAGCTGGTAAGTATTTTGACCAACCAACACTCCATCTATGTTGATTTGACTCAGAGAAGCAGAAGCAGTCACCACACGCCAACTATAAACTTGTTTGATCTTCTCCTAGTGATTTCTTGTTGGCCACTGAGCATTCAGACAAGCTGGTGATCCTCCAATCTGATTCTTCGAATGCCTTGGCAGTACTCTTAGGCGACACTCTTTTGAAATCAGTCTATGGTCATTTAGATGCAGAGATTAAAGCTCACATCGTTGTTAGGGAGTTTGTTCCTCGTAAAATTTGTAGAGAGGAAAATAGGGTAGCACATCTTCTGGCACATTATAGCCATACCAAATGTTCCACTGTGCTATGGTTGAACTCAAATCCTCCATGTTGGGAGGAGCGGTTGTCTCGAGATTATAACCCTATAGTTTTAGAATAAACTCCTTTTTACCCCGCAAAAAGAAAAATACATACGTACACGGAATGATGAACAGGAGTGTGGCTGAGAAATTCCTTCTCGTTGTGGTCGTGTCTTTTCTTGATTACAAGTCCGTCAGCCGATCATCATCAAACGCCCCTTAAAGCAGCTTGTTCTGAAGTAGGCGAGCCTATTGTCTTGGCCCCCGGGAGGATGGACTGCCTTGTCTGTGGATGACAACTCATTCCTCAACAAAGACAGCTCGGCGGGCCTCGTCAGTATGACCCTGCGGGATGACAAGGGTGCCATAATTTTTGGGGCATACAGACGTCCTTAATACTGCAAAGATGCATTAAGGGCATCTCCAATGCTGATTCAAAAATTTGTTCTGGCATCCGTCCGCGGACATGGATGCAGGAACCAACCATCAATCACTGCCCGCATATATTTCAACCATTTTTTAAACAAACAGGATGAAATTCATGTAAATACAACTGATTCCATAGAAGCCCGGCAAAAAATGTCAAATTTTGGACATATTTAAACTAGAAAAGGTAAACCTATGTGCACGTCTGGCTGCGTGGAGCTCCACTGTCACGACACGGATATCCTACACTAGTCTACAGCCAGCCGTTGCGGATCCTTTTGTGTTCCCCATGTACGACTGCCCGCTCATCGGAAGTGCACGTTGTTGTTTGAGTGATCTAGATGAAACGATACAACACCTTTTCATTGACTGCCCTCTCGCCAAGTTGCTTTGGCCCACCATTCATATAGCCTTCAATATTACTCCTCCAGACAGCATTGAAACATTATTTGGGACGCGGTTAACTGGAGTACAGTAAGCTATTGCGGCACAGATTCGGATAGGAATATTTGCTTTCTTATGGGCTATATAGGCATCATATCCTGTTTTTATGCCGGTTGTGGCCTTTTTAATTCAGACTTTTTTTTTGCTATGTTTATGAGCTGAACTATTTCCAAACTTTGTGTTTCGTTGAAATGTTTTAATAATATGGTTGTATGCATCTGTCGGATGCAGAGGCCGGGGTGATCTTCCTTGTCAAAAAAAATCTTCAACCATAGGGAAGGGGGGCCATCCGCTTTCGTGAAGCATGGATCGGTGTTAGTTTTTGGGGCGGGGGACGACGGTGTTCCACGAGAGAGGGCGAGACACCGGCTGTGTATGTCAGTGATGCACCGGTTTTGGCCTTCCTGGGGCTCAAGCGGCAGCGGTCTTCCATGATCTACTTTTCCTTGATGTTGGCGGTGGCCGCCGCCCGTCGCCTCGTCAATCTCCAAGCCGGCTTCTTTCTTCGTCGGCAGAGCGCAGTTCCGCGAGCGTTGCCGACGGATGGCTCGGCGTCTGGCCTCGTCCACCGCAACCACGATGCTCATTCCACCGTGTTGGCTTGGAGCAACTCGCCACTCCTCCGCGTGCTGGTTTGGAGCTGCGAGTTGTTGAACCAGGCGCCGGCTTGTGGTGGCCACTTCCTCCGTCGGGCTTGGCTGGGAGGTGCAACAACGTGTTGCCTGGCTCGTATCCGGCGGGCTCGGTGGGCCACCTAGCCGGTTTTTATACAGGGGAACTGTTCTTCTTGCTCGCCGGATGCCACGGGAAGGTGGAGGAAATAGTGGAAGGAGGAGATTGGGAGCAGAGGACTGGCATGATTCATGCCTAGCGTCAGGTCTCCTTTAAATAATGGTCGGGCGCGAGGACCTTGGCCGACGTTGTGTTTAATGACGGCCAACTTATGAACGGACGGTTAACCGGAGTAGGTTTCTTGGCACAGGCGCGAGTTTAATGGAGCCGTTTGAATGCGGCGAAGAGACGTGTTCAAATAGGTGTGTAGCAGGCGACGCTCTTTCGGCCAGCGCCATTGAGAGGTCGCGTCCATTGTAGGCCGGCTTCAATGCGGAGCAGCCGCTCTACACTGGCATGAATGTAGACAGCTGATGCCGAGAGGGAAAGCGCGCGGGTGAGGGAGGAGAATTTTGGGTGTGTCAGGGTGGTCATAATAGGGCGTGGCTGCTTTTCAGATGCCCGTAAAACCCTCCTTAGTATGTCTTCGATTTACGGGAAAAAGTGTTTCCAGACCGTCCTGCAGACCGATGCAGGACCGCGTTTGGACGGCAAACCACGTTCGGACCGTGCGTCCTGAACAATTATGGACGGTTTGAGAGGCATGGGAGATAACTTAAGTCTGAAATACATGACATTTTGGAGGGAATCGGTCTCGCTATCCAAACGATCGAACCTGCCGATGAAGCTCCAGTTTGATTGCGTCGGCCATCATGGACGGCTCCTTGGACAGGTATGCTTATGGCTATTTGGTTGCTGTGATCAAGCGCTTGATGGAAGATCAGGTATTTACTCACGTAATTTTTACTCGTGAATATAGTAGGGTTGCACATTGCTTAGTTAACTTTTTGCGTAGTGGAAAGGCACTATGTGCTTAACGACCTTTCTAGTTGTGCTGCTGAACTTTTCACTCTCAATTGTAACTCTATAATCATGGAATGAATACCCTAACTATCCGGCGCAAAAAAAATAGTGTAGACAAAAAATTCCTTCTCATGGTGGTACCGATATATCTTCGTATTTTGACTTTTGGAGTGTGGTACTGCTATATATATGACCCTTTGGTTTTGTTCGGTTTTGTATATAGGTTTCTTTTTACTGTCATTTTATACATAGGTTGTGAATCAGAATCTTGCTTGTCCAGCCCAACCCCAGGCCCCATTTTATATCTATTGTTTCCCGAACACTAGCCCAACCAAATGCCGCCTAACCTGGGCACTTTTTTTCCGAGGTTTTATTGATCATAATGCCCCCTAACCCGGGCACGGCTACCTCTCAACTACTGTGAGACGGTAGCTCACCTCTCCTCAAGGGAAACCATTAGTAGGCCGGCCCACTACTGGTATGTCACCTTCTCTATTTTGGTAAACTTCGTGTGTTATTTCCTTTGTTCCTTGTTTCCTCTTGCCTTTTTATCGTTTTGTTTACATTTTGTTTCTTTTAATAATTCTAAATAGATACTCCAAAAATTGAAAACATAAAAGTCAATGGTTAATTCTGGCCAGATTGGCCACAAGACGACGTCTATATGGTCCATACTTTCTAAAAGCAATTTTGACGGTGATATGTGGACCCTATGGCTGTGATTTGACTCCTAACTCGAGAAATCACATCTCTGGTAAAAATTACGAGGCACCCAACAAAGCATATGTAGTGAACCGCCAAACTTATGTACTGTTGTCTAGAAACTAATAATAAGCTAACTATATTTTTAAATAAAAATATTACTCCAAAACTGTGCTAAGTGTGCGTGAATTAATATGGATCGGAAGGAGTACTAGATTTGTTATGAGAAATACTTGTATCCATGACTGCTATACATGGTACTGGTTTTTCTGGAGAGCTATTAAAAGGGAGATATGCGTCCATTCTGTATATGAAATATGTATGGATGAGCGGGTCATTTTGAACAAATATCAACAATAGTGCACTTTTCCATGACTGTTCTCGCATGACAAATATTTGCGGATCAGATACGACAAACATCACAATCGTGTACGAGTCACACCCGCAGATGTCGTTCTGCTGCATTGTTCCACCAGCAAGGCCACCCTCCTGTTTCGTGGATCATTTGAAGAGTAAGAATACACGAATCTCGCGGACTTTCTTCCTGTCCTTATTGGACTATATTGCAGATGCCCGTCTCCCGATAGACGGCATGTGACTCTGTTCTATTAATTCCTAATTCCTCTCATTTTCATTATATAAGGTTCTACGCTTCATGAGCTTCCTTACTACTCACACTTTCTCGCAGATATCTGTAGATGTATTTCTGTGAAAAAGCATGGAAAGCGAGAACTGAGAATGACTAACGGTGGCTTGCTCCCTTTTATTCCCCGAATGCCCAATTCTCATTGATTACACCACCAAACTGCCCTATTCCATAGGGTAGTATTATTGTGAGATGCTTTACTTTTACCTAGATTTTCTAGTATGTCTGTCTTTTTTTTCCTGATTAAAATGTCCTGCACTTACTTAGGGCAGTAAAACTGAACCATTTCCCTGCCACCTAACATCCTCTTTAAATTTGGCCTTCCTTTTTTTGTGATTGATGCGTTCTTGGCCAGCAGATCTATGGCTTAGTTCGGCCTACACGGCGGGTTCTAATTCCTGGGCGAGAAGTCCTAAGGGCTGCTACCCCTGATGAAAAATCGGAGCCCTCTCGTAAACTAGGCCTCTTGTCCGGACCCGTTTAGCCCCACAAAAGGCCACACGATCAGTCACTGTCCCTCTAAAATGAACAAAAAACATAAAAACACCACAATAATGGCATCATTAGCAAAATTAAATTTTGATACAAAGCACTAAACGCAACTTGATCGAAACTTTGACGTGGCAGATGGCTGACACGGCAAAGGGGTAAGAGCGCTGAGGTAACCAACGTTAACGGCTCGGTCAAACCGCGACCCTTTTGCATCAAAAAATGACCAAGTTAACCCCGCTGCTATCCCTCGACGCGCATAGCCCCTTTGCCGGTGCTGCCCGCCCATGAATATACTGATCGACGAGGCCATGTGGGGCCTCAAGTCACGCGCCCGCGTCATTGTGCGCCAGATGTGGCCGAGGATGGGTTCGAACCAGTTGAACGTTCGGCCGGGCCGCTCCGAGGCCTTTGCCCGGAGACCCGCGATGAAGTCATTGGTGAAGTATGCCTTGTTGATGACGATGTTATTTTATTGCCCTTGGTGAAGTTTAATAAAGTTATTTACACTACTAGTTTGTTACTAGGGAACCAAAGCAATGTTAGTCGCAAGTGACAAATACAGAACATCAAGGAACCTGAAAGCTCTCATTGGAATCTCACAGGATAGCTCCGTAAAAAAGGATCAAGAGGAATAGCGACTCGTGATTAACGACTCGGGATCTAGCTCTACCGCCGTATCCTTCCTTTGCCGCCACCTCACCGAGACCCCCCTTCCTCCCACCGCCGCACCTTCCTCTCCTTGCCGCCGCCACAGGCACCCTCCAGCAAAGTCCGGAGGGCTCCGAGGAAGGCAGCAGCATGGCCCTTATCTGGGTGCTCAACGCAGGTACAGCGGCTGCAATCCATGGATCAAGGACGGCGGTCCCTTTGGTGAAGCTTTTCCGTTCGGTGGCATGGCGGGCTGGCGGGCTGCCGGAGGTCGACTTCTGTGGCCGGCAGACCACCGGCAGGTTCGCGCAATGGCAGCGAAGCCTCGGCGGCTAACGGCATCGTTTTTTCCACTGCTTACTGTCTGGTCTAGGTGCGCTTCAATCTCGCCGTACTTGGTCATGCTGGATAGCTAGCCAGTGACTGTTTTATGGGCGGAGCGGGAGGTGGGGATTTAGATCGAGATAATTCCTTGGTCAGTTACAACTGGCCACGACGAAGACAACGCCCACGGGTGTCGACATTCTTTTTGAGGACGTCGTTCGGGCCTGCCCTACCTCTTCCCACCTCACAGCTTCTCGGGTGAAAACCCTAACTGCGTGGGTGGTAACGGTGCTCAGGCGTCGTGTCCTTCCTGAAAGAGTCATCGCGAGAGCTTTCTGCCGTTGGGCACCGTTCGGGTTTGTTGGCAGGTTTAGATGGCGTGCCCCTCTTCCTCCATGTGGCATCTGTTTCGGGGGAAACCCTAGATTTGGGTCTTCCCGATTGGATGATGACAGAGACTATTGAGACATTTGCCCTCCTAAGGGCATTGTTTTGGAGCAAGGGTTCCCTGGAGGGGCCAATAGTTGGAGCGGTGTTGCATCTACTGTGTTGGACGTGGTTTGACGGATGCGCGCAAGCTAGTGGCGTTGTCTAGCGTCGTGGTGATGTCGACAACAGATGGGCCTATCAAGGTCTACGCAATGATCACTCCTGAAGATGGGATGGCGGAAGACGGTGGCGGCGGATCCTACAGCATGCGCATGCGGTCCGCGTTGTGGGATGTCTAGACCGGTTGGTGCTCTCAACTTGCCAGGCAGGCGGATTCTTGAGACCGCTGGATTAGATGGTGTTCGTTGATACGGTCAGGGCACATTTTTAGATTTGTAGGTGTAGCCACTTTGTTTGTCTCGAAGGTCGGTTTAGGTTGATCTTTGTATTTATTTGTCAGACTTTGCTAAATAACTTACTAAAGATATGCATGCATCATTTTCATGCAGAAGTCTAGGATAATCCTCCTTCTCAAAAAAAAAAACTTCAAATATACCTACAGTTTTGCACGTGTCCACAACGCTAGCAATGGAAGGCAAAGAAATAGCTACAGTCTAGACTCTGAACGAAATGGCGGGACGTTTCTGCCCAGTCAAAGGCTCCGCAAGATTAGGAGGACATGGCGTGCATCCAGATGAAGTCTATCCTGGCATGCATGCTGGAGGAGTTTGAGCTGGCGGTGGATGGAGCTTCGACGGCGGCACGAGGCATCGCTGACGTTGCGGATGATGGACGGGCTCCCAATTAATCACAGGATTAAGGAAAGAGGAAGGTGAGCGTTTGTATTGAAATGAACCGCAGATTTTGATGGCAACAGCACCTGTACAGTAACTACACGACTGCAGACGAGCCGAACCCTTCCTAGAGCTTCCCACCTGCTCTTTGGTGGCTAGAGATGGGTGTCGTACTCGCACCTGATGTTTCTTTGCATTTTCAACTTGTGATTTAAGGCCATACACAAGTAAATAAAGAGCTAGATCTAACCTTAAACACAACCGAGTAGATGGTTCTTTGGTGGCTACAGGTTGGTTTTGTACTTGCACCTGATGCTTCTTTGCGTTTGCAACTTGTCATTCAGGCAGATACACCAGTATATAAAGAACTAGAGCCAGCCTAAAACACAAACTAATACTAGATGATTGCTTGAAATCCAAGCGTGGTTTATGCGAACAATCATTTATCCTTGATCCCTCTCATTCCCACTAGCAAGATTATCAACTTCCGCTTGATTCACTCTTTTATATATGTACTTCTATAGAAGGCCTGCTGCAGAAAGGGATAAGTACGAATGATACACTCTTGGTCACCTGCTCCCTTTTATCTGCAACACGGTCCTCCTTGATTGCAGCACCAAATTCTATAGTTTCACCTGTTGTTATGCGCACATCATAGCTACATTTATAGGCACATACTTCATATTCATAGTACTACCTCCGTCTTGATTTATAAGTCTCCTTTGTATTTTGTGCCAAACTTTGACTAGAGATTTAACTAATAAAATATTCATGCATGTGATAAAAAATTGTATCGTTGAATTCGTATTTGAACATTGTTTCCAATTCTATACTTTCTATAACATGGATTAACATTTTGTTAGTTAATTTTAAAATCAAAATTTGGCACACAATACGAAGAGGACTAATAAACCAGGACGGAGGTAGAACGCTGCAAAGATTACATTGTATGAAATACGGGAGCAATTATTAATGAACTTTGCTAAGTTACATTGTATGAATTATTAATGCACTGCATGCTTGATAACATACATAATTTATCAAGTATGCAGTGCATTAATTATCATGCTACTTTACACAAAATTTATCGGTGGTATATTTTCATCAACTATTCACCGGGACAAAGTTACCGTGGTGTTTGTAACTAATTTATCAGGTCGGCAATACGTATAGTACCATGTTATTTATAGAGAAGTTATCGAGGAATGTTTTGAACAACTTTTTCCCTGCATCACAATTAATGTGAATGTTTGTATCTGAGCAATCAGGTCTGATAACCGTATATTATCACTATCTACACAAAAGTTACCAGAGGTATGTTTCAATAACCTTTTTCCCTAAGTCAAAAGTTACCATGGTGTTTTCTATGTAAGTTATCATATCTTTGGTGAGTATATTACCATGCTATCTACATAAAAGTTACCGGTGTATGTTTCAACAGCTTTTTCCCTGGGGTGAAAGATGCATGTTTGTATGAAAGTTATTATGTATGCGGTGTGTAAAGTACCAATGTTGTTTACACATAGGTTATCGAGTTAAGTTTCTACATGCCTTTTCCCCCGGTTCAAAGTTATCACGTTGGTTGCACATAACTTATCAGGTTTGCGGCGAGTAAAACACCATGTTATTTACACACAAGTTACTGATATGTTTCAACAACTTTTTTCCTCGGGTCAAAAGTTATCGTAATGTTTACACATCAGTTATCCGGTATATGATGCATACATTACAATGCTCTATACAGATGAGGTATCGGGGTATGTTTTAGCACTTTTGTTTTCACCGGATCGAAAATTACTATGGACTTTAATTAAGGCCATTAATTTGCAATTTTTATTGCGAGAATTAATTGGAAGACAAAATAAAGTAAGATTAAAAATTGATGAAACAGACGCCATACACGTAAGATGTGAGTGTGCTCCAGCATGCATGATTTGTGAAAGCATACTAGTGTCTTTAGCATGTGTGTTAAATTGATGAAACATACGCCATGCACGTTAAACTGATGAAACAGACGCCATGCACGTAAGATGTGAGTGTGCTCCAGCATGCATGATTAGTGAAAGCATACTAGTGTCTCTAGCATGCTCCTAAATGAAGATAGCATGGTAACTTTTGACCCGAGGAAAAAAGTTGTTGAAAAAGACGAAGAATACCATGTGGACCCTGAGTTTATATATAATTAGGATATTACTAGCAAAATAGCCCGTGCGTTGCAACGGCAGAAAAATATAACACACGCCCCTAGCCCAGTAATTATGACTCAATACCATAATTGGTCCATGTTCTTTATTTCCACATGGCATCTTATCTGTGTCGCCTCTTATCCTCCTTCCCACCTTTCCTAACTACATAGTTAAAAAACGAAACCGATGATCGAACCGGTGAGGCCGTCATCGGTTGAGGTTTATACTGGTCGAATCGCCAGTTCACCAATTCGATGTCTTGTTTTTCATATCATAATTAATTGGTTTTATGTATTAGTGTTACATACTAAATAGGAAACATGCCCGTGGGTTGCTACATGTATAAGAATAAATAAATACGCATGTACTTTAAACTTAAAAAAACTCAAACAACTTTACAAATGGGAAAACAATATTAAAGTACTCAAAAGTACCAAGGACCATTCTTAAAATGAAAATCCATCATTGTCTTGATTATAGGTTTAACTTCCAATAAATTGATCAACGCGGGTGAGCTATATATACACAACCAGTTTAAATTTCATCTACGCCAAATATGAGTACATGCTTATATATGTGTGCATGGGTTCAGACAAAATTAACTGCACTGCCATGAAATAATATTATAGAAACAACAACTTGAACATATATAATTGTAGCGTATTTGCTTTTACAATTGGGGAGCTCACTCTGTATTAAATTATTTTCTATTAATGAAAATATATATTTGGATCTCCAAGACTCCAACTAATCCTAAGGCTGGGCTTGGCGGGCTCAAGTTGTAAATCTGACACTTCATAGATTTACTGTATATGCAAAGTATGTACGAAATAGAAATATCGGACAAAAATAAGATGTGTGTATGAATTGCTATAAACAAAATATGCAAACAATTTAAATTGTTAAAAATTGAGATAAAAGGAGGTATATCTCATGAACGAATTTGTGATTAGATTGTTTGTGTGTATTACATACGCTGCAAAAACTAATTGTCAGAATATTACAAGTATTAAACCTGCACTGTTAGCCACGAAGCATTATGTGATCTTGGCAAGCTGGCCACCTAGCTTTCCTACGGGTGATGCTGCTGGGACAAAAGCATCATAGACTTTCATTGGTTTGACCACATCGGAAAAATCAGTTCGTGAGGTTGTAACTGTACCTCCCCTCGGACGAAGTCATGTACGTACGTATCTGGGTTCTTGGTGCCTGGTTGTCCGGCAGGAGAGGTAGAGATTAGTGACCACCAGCGCAGCCGATCCAGGCGGCACAGCCAGGCGCGACGTCGGTGCAACGAGTTCCCTGTCATTTTCTGTGGTGGGGATCCCGGTCAAGCCTCCACACGGCGCCGGTCTAGGGCTGACCCGTTCATGCACTCGTCGTGGCTCGAGGGCACATCACATGGGTGGACGACGCCGAAGCCCCTAGCCTCGGTTTGGTTGAGGGTCCGTTTGAGGCTGGAACCCGTCGACAAGGGCGGACTGGGCGATTCGCTCGAAGCCAGCCGTCCTCGATCCGGATGAGCTGGGCACCTCCTCTGATGTTGTCTGCCTTTTCCCGTTCATGGTGAGTTCCTCACATCATCGTCGAAGATGGACGGCAAGGAAGATGGATGGCAAGGTGAACAGCCGCTGCAACTCTAGCAAGACGGCAACCGCCGTACATATGGCAGTCTATCTCTGTAGCGCGGCAACAGCCGTACATATGGCCGTCTATCTCTGTAGTGCGCTCTCCTGTGCTTCCGCTGATCCTCCTCACCTCTTGTCTAGGCGTCGTCGCCGTCATAAAGATCGATCAGCCGAATATAGCAGGGGCTTCGTATATGTATTATTTTTCCGGTCAAGTTTGTTAGGATCCAACGCGTAAGGAAACCGACTTATGAAGGAAAGATCAATCATGACGTGATCGATCCGGCGTTGTGGTGACGCGAGTCAGGAGGAACGCTTTTGCTGGGCTTGGCTGATCGATCCATCGAGTTCATGTAAGAACCAGGTCGGACGGACGTACGAACATGCTATTAGTACCACCTCGTTTATATTACGATTTTGTCTATATGAATCGTAAAAGCGTATTACGACTGGGCGGAAGCGTATTGTGACGGTGAACCCGGAGACCCAATCCGTGCTTTATTATTAGGGAGAGATATTGTAAGAGATAATTATATTGTATATATGTAGCCAGTAGCGATCGGATAGATATACGAGAACTTGTTGTTCGACCAATCTCTCAGAGAAGGAGAGGTGGTCGATATCACTTCTCTCTGTATGCATATGTTCATGACGATCTTCTGTTTCCTTCATATGCTTACTAGCTAGTGTGTCTAGTCCTCTCTATACGTATAGTACGCGGCGCAACCAAGCACTAAGATAAGAGAGGACACTTCTCTCTATTAATTAGCTAGCTAACACAATATATGAAACACCTAAATTAACCCCCCAAAACCCCCTAACCCCCCCCCCCCCCCCTAAAAAAACAAAAACCCTAGCCCCTGAAATGCTGACGCATGGACGCCTATTGGTCCCGGTTGGTGCCACAAACAGGGACCAAAGGGCCTCCTGCCTGGGCTCGCCGCACCGGCCACGTGGAGGTCCATCAGTCCCAGTTTGTATAAGAACGGGACTAAAGTGTTGGGGAACATTGCAGAAAATTAAAATTTTTCCTATGGTTTCACCAAGATCCATCTATGAGTTCATCTAAGCAACGAGTCAAGAGAGTGAATTTGCATCTACATACCACTTGTAGATCGAGTGCGGAAGCGTTCAAGGGGATGGTGATGATGGAGTCGTACTCGCCGTGATTCAGATCACCGATGACCAAGTGCTGAACGGACAGCACCTCCGCGTTCAACACACGCATGGGACGGGAGACGTCTCCTCCTTCTTGATCCAGCAAGGGGGAAGGAGAGGTTGATGATGATCCAGCACGACGGTGTGGTGGTGGTTGCAGCAGAACTGCAGCAGGGCTTCGCCAAGCAACTACAGGAGGAGGACGAGGTGTAGCAGGGGGAGGGAGGCGCCAAAGCACAGGGTGCGGCTGCCCTCCCCCTGCCCTCCTTTATATAGGCCCCCAGGGGGGGCGCCGACCCTGGGAGATTCAATCTCCCAAGGGGGCCGCGGCCAGGGGGGTGGAGTGCCCCCCAAGGCATGTGGTGCGCCCCCCACCCTAGGGTTTCAACCCTAGGTGCAGGGGGTGGGCTTAGGGGGGCGCACCAGCCCACTATGGGCTGGCTCCCCTCCCACTTCAGCCCATGGGGCCCTCCGGGATGGGTGGCCCCACCCGGTGGACCCCCGGGACCCTTCCGGTGGTCCCGGTACATTACCGGGTGACCCCGAAACTTTCCCGATGGCCGAAATACCACTTCCTATATATAATTCTTTACCTCCGGACCATTCCGAAACTCCTCATGATGTCCGGGATCTCATCTGGGACTCCGAACAACATTCGGTATTCTGCATACTCATATTCATATAACCCTAGCGTCACCGAACCTTAAGTGTGTAGACCCTACGGGTTCGGGAGACACGTAGACATGACCGAGATGACTCTCGGGCAATAACCAACAGCAGGATCTGGATACCCATGTTGGCTCCCACATGCTCCTCGATGATTTCATCGGTTGAACCACGATGTCGAGGATTCGATCAAACCCCGTATACAATTCCCTTTGTCAATCGGTACGTTACTTGCCCGAGACTCGATCGTCGGTATCCCAATACCTTGTTCAGTGTCGTTACCGGCAAGTCACTTTACTCGTACCGTAATGCATGATCCTGTGACCAACCACTTGCTCACTTTGAGCTCAATATGATGATGCATTACCGAGTGGGCCCAGAGATACCTCTCCGTCATACGGAGTGACAAATCCCAGTCTCGATCCGTGTCAACCCAACAGACACTTTCGGAGATACCTGTAGTGCACCTTTATGGTCACCCAGTTACGTTGTGACGTTTGATACACCCAAAGCACTCCTACGGTATCCGGGAGTTACACGATCTCATGGTCTAAGGAAGAGATACTTGACATTGGAAAAGCTTCTAGCAAACGAACTACGCGATCTTGTGCTATGCTTAGGATTGGGTCTTGTCCATCACATCATTCTCCTAATGATGTGATCTCGTTATCAACGACATCCAATGTCCATAGCCAAGAAACCATGACTATCTGTTGATCACAACGAGCTAGTCAACTAGAGGCTCACTAGGGACATACTGTGGTCTATGTATTCACACGTGTATTACGATTTCCGGATAATACAGTTATAGCATGAATAAAAGACAATTATCATGAACAAGGAAATATAATAATACTTTTATTATTGCCTCTAGGGTATATTTCCAACAGTCTCCCACTTGCACTAGAGTCAATAACCTAGTTACATTGTGATGAATTGAACACCCATAGAGTTCTGGTGTTGATCATGTTTTGCTCGCGAGAGAGGTTTAGTCAACGGATCTGCGACATTCAGATCCGTATGTACTTTGCAAATATCTATGTCTCCATCTTGAACATTTTCACGGATGGAGTTGAAACAACGCTTGATGTGCCTGGTCTTCTTGTGAAACCTGGGCTCCTTGGCAAGGGCAATAGCTCCAGTGTTGTCACAGAAGAGTTTGATCGGCCCCGACGCATTGGGTATGACTCCTAGGTCGGTGATGAACTCCTTCACCCAAATTGCTTCATGCGCTGCCTCCGAGGCTGCCATGTACTCCGCTTCACACGTAGATCCCGCCACGACGCTCTGTTTGCAGCTGCACCAGCTTACTGCTCCACCATTCAACATATACACGTATCCGATTTGTGACTTAGAGTCATCTAGATCTGTGTCGAAGCTAGCGTCGACGTAACCCTTTACGACGAGCTCTTCGTCACCTCCATAAACGAGAAACATCCTTTGTCCTTTTCAGGTACTTCAGGATATTCTTGACCGCTGTCCAGTGTTCGTTGCCGGGATTACTTTGGTACCTTGCTACCAAACTTACGGCAAGGTTTACATCAGGTCTGGTACACAGCATGGCATACATAATAGATCCTATGGCTGAAGCATAGGGGATGACACTCATATCTTCTTTATCTTTTGCCGTGGTCGGGGACTGAGCCGAGCTCAATCTCACACCTTGTAACATAGGCAAGAACCCTTTCTTGGACTGATCCATTTTGAACTTCTTCAAAATCTTATCAAGGTATGTGCTTTGTGAAAGACCTATGAGGCGTCTCGATCTATCTCTATAGATCTTGATGCCTAATATATAAGCAGCTTCTCCAAGGTCCTTCATTGAAAAACACTTATTCAAGTAGGCCTTAATGCTATCCAGAAGTTCTATATCATTTCCCATCAAGAGTATGTCATCTACATATAATATGAGAAATGCTACAGAGCTCCCACTCACTTTCTTGTAAACACAGGCTTCTCCATAAGTTTGCATAAACCCAAACGCTTTGATCATCTCATCAAAGCGAATGTTCCAACTGCGAGATGCTTGCACCAGTCCATAAATGGATCGCTGGAGCTTGCATACTTTGTTAGCGTTCTTAGGATCGACAAAACCTTCCGGCTGCATCATATACAGCTCTTCCTTAAGATGTCCGTTAAGGAATGCCGTTTTGACGTCCATCTGCCATATCTCATAATCATAGTATGCGGCAATTGCTAACATGATTCAGACGGACTTCAGCTTCGCTACGGGAGAGAATGTCTCGTCGTAGTCAATCCCTTGAACTTGTCGATAACCCTTAGCGACAAGTCGAGCTTTATAGATGGTAACATTACCATCCGCGTTCGTCTTGTTCTTGTAAATCCATTTGTTTTCTATCGCTCGCCGATCATCGGGCAAGTCTGTCAAAGTCCATACTTTGTTTTCATACATGGATTCTATCTCGGATTTCATGGCTTCAAGCTATTTGTTGGAATCTGGGCCCGCCATCGCTTCTTCATAGTTTGAAGGTTCACCGTTGTCTATCAACATGATTTCCAGGACAGGGTTGCCGTACCACTCTAGTGCGGAATGTGTCCTTGTGGACCTACGAAGTCCAGTCGCAACTTGATCCGAAGTACCTTGATCATCATCATTGTTTTCCCCTTCAGTTGGTGTGGGCATCACAGGAACATTTTCCTGAGCTGCACCACTTTCCCGTTCGAGAGGTAGTACTTCATCGAGTTCTACTTTCCTCCCACTTACTTCTTTCGAGAGAAACTCTTTTTCCAGAAAGCATCCGTTCTTGGCAACAAAGATCTTGCCCTCGGATCTTAAGTAGAAGGTATACCCGACAGTTTCCTTAGGGTATCCTATGAAGACGCATTTTTCCGACTTGGGTTCGAGCTTTTCAGGTTGAAGTTTCTTGACATAAGCATCGCATCCCCAAACTTTTAGAAACGACAGGTTAGGTTTCTTCCCAAACCATAATTCATACGGTGTCGTCTCAACGGATTTAGAGGGTGCCCTATTTAAAGTGAATGTAGCTGTCTCTAGAGCGTATCCCCAAAACGATAGCGGTAAATCGGTAAGAGACATCATAGACCGCACCATATCCAATAGAGTGCGATTACGATGTTCGGACACACCATTACGCTGAGGTGTTCCAGGCGGCGTGAGTTGTGAAACGATTCCACATTTCCTTAAGTGTGTGCCAAATTCATGACTTAAATATTCTCCTCCACGATCTGATCGTAGGAACTTTATTTTTCGGTCACGTTGATTCTCTACTTCATTCTGAAATTCCTTGAACTTTTCAAAGGTCTCAGACTTGTGTTTCATTAAGTAGACATACCCATATCTACTCAAGTCATCAGTGAGAGTGAGAACATAACGATATCCTCCGCGAGCCTCAACGCTCATTGGACCGCACACATCGATATGTATGATTTCCAACAAGTTGGTTGCTCGCTCCATTGTTCCGGAGAATGGAGTCTTGGTCATTTTGCCCATGAGGCACGGTTCGCATGTGTCAAATGATTCATAATCAAGAGACTCTAAAAGTCCATCAGCATGGAGCTTCTTCATGCACTTGACACCAATGTGACCAAGGCGGCAGTGCCACAAGTATGTGGGACTATCGTTATCAACTTTACATCTTTTGGCATACACACTATGAATATGTGTAATATTACGCTCGAGATTCATTAAGAATAAACCATTGACCATCGGAGCATGACCATAAAACATATCTCTCATATAAATAGAACAACCATTATTCTCGGATTTAAATGAGTAGCCATCTCGTATTAAACGAGATCCTGATACAATGTTCATGCTCAAACTTGGCACTAAATAACAATTATTAAGGTTCAAAACTAATCCCGTAGGTAAATGTAGAGGCAGCGTGCCGACGGCGATCACATCGACTCTGGAACCATTCCCGACGCGCATCGTCACCTCGTCCTTCGCCAGTCTCCGTTTATTCCGCAGCTCCTACTTTGAGTTACAAATATGAGCAACGGCACCGGTATCAAATACCCAGGAGTTACTACGAGTACTGGTAAGGTACACATCAATTACATGTATATCAAATATACCTCTGGTGTTGCCGGCCTTCTTATCCGCTAAGTATTTGGGGCAGTTCCGCTTCCAGTGACCCTTCCCCTTGCAATAAAAGCACTCAGTCTCAGGCTTGGGTCCATTCTTTGACTTCTTCCCGGTAACTGGCTTACCGGGCGCGGCAACATCCTTGCCGTCCTTCTTGAAGTTCTTCTTGCCCTTGCCCTTCTTGAACGTAGTGGTCTTATTGACCATCAACACTTGATGTTCTTTCTTGATTTCAGCCTCTGCTGACTTCAGCATTGAGAACACTTCAGGAATGGTCTTCACCATCCCCTGCATGTTGTAGTTCATCACAAAGCTCTTGTAGCTTGGTGGGAGCGACTGGAGGATTCTGTCAATGACCGCCTCATCAGGGAGGTTAGTGTTCAGCTGAGTCAGGCGGTTGTGCAACCCAGACATTTTGAGTATGTGCTCACTGACAGAACTGTTTTCCTCCATCTTACAACTATAGAACTTATCGGAGACATCATATCTCTCGACCCGGGCATGAGCTTGGAAAACTAGTTTCAGCTCTTCGAACATCTCATATGCTCCGTGATGCTCAAAACGCTTTTGGAGCCCCGGTTCTAAGCTATAAAGCATGCCGCACTGAACGAGGGAGTAATCATCAGCACGAGACTGCCAAGCGTTCATAACGTCTTGGTTCTCTGGGACGGGAGCGTCACCTAGCGGTCCTTCTAGGACATATTGTTTCCTGGCAGCTATGAGGATGATCCTCAGGTTCCGGACCCAGTCCGTATAGTTGCTGCCATCATCTTTCAGCTTGGTTTTCTCTAGGAACGCGTTGAAGTTCATGTTGACATGAGCATTGGCCATTTGATCTACAAGACATATTTGCAAAAGTTTTAGACTAAGTTCATGATAATTAAGTTCATCTAATCAAATTATTACAATGAACTCCCACTCAGATTAGACATCCCTCTAGTCATCTAAGTGTTACACGATCTGAGTCGACTAGGCCGTGTCCGATCATCACGTGAGACGGACTAGTCATCGCCGGTGAACATCTTCATGTTGATCGTATCTTCCATACGACTCGTGTTCGACCTTTCGGTCTCCGTGTTCCGAGGCCAAGTCTGTACATGCTAGGCTCGTCAAGTTAACCCTAACTGTTTTTGCATGTGTAAAACTGTCTTACACCCATTGTATGTGAACGTAAGGATCTATCACACCCGATCATCACGTGGTGCTTCGAAACGACGAACTATAGCAACGGTGCACAGTTAGGGGAGAACACTTCTTGAAATTGTTGTAAGGGATCATCTTATTTACTACCGTCGTTCTAAGTAAACAAGATGCATAATCATAATAAACATCACATGCAATTATATAGTAGTGACATGATATGGCCAATATCATATAGCTCCATTGATCTTCATATTCGGGGCTCCATGATCATCTTGTCACCGGCATGACACCATGATCTCCATCATCATGATCTCCATCATTGTGTCTTCATGAAGTTGTCACGCCAATGACTACTTCTACTTCTATGGCTAACGCGTTTAGCAATAAAGTAAAGTAATTTACATGGCATTCTTCAATGACACGCAGGTCATACAAAAAATAAAGACAACTCCTATGGCTCCTGCCGGTTGTCATACTCATCGACATGCAAGTCGTGAATCCTATTACAAGAACATGATCTCATACATCACAATATATCAATCATCATTCATCACAACTTCTGGCCATATCACATCACACGAACAAACGCTGCAAAAACAAGTTAGACGTCCTCTAATTTGTTGTTGCATCTTTTACGTGGCTGCAATTGGGTTCTAGCAAGAACGTTTTCTTACCTACGAATAACCACAACGTGATTTTGTCAACTTCTATTTACCCTTCATAAGGACCCTTTTCATCGAATCCGCTCCAACTAAAGTGGGAGAGACAGACACCCGCCAGCCACCTTATGCAACTAGTGCATGTCAGTCGGTGGAACCGGTCTCACGTAAGCGTACGTGTAAGGTTGGTCCGCGCCGCTTCATCCCACAATACCGCTAAAGCAAGAAAAGACTAGTAGTGGCAAGCAAGTTGACAAGATCCACGCCCACAACAAAATTGTGTTCTACTCGTGCATTAGAGAACTACGCATAGACCTAGCTCATGATGCCACTGTTGGGGAACATTGCAGAAAATTAAAAAATTTCCTACGGTTTCACCAAGATCCATCTATGAGTTAATCTAGGCAACAAGTCAAGGGAGTGAGTTTGCATCTACATACCACTTGTAGTTCGAGTGCGGAAGCGTTCAAGGGGATGGTGATGATGGAGTCGTACTCGCCGTGATTCAGATCACCGATGACCAAGTGCTGAACGGACAGCACCTCCGCGTTCAACACACGTACGGGACGGGAGACGTCTCCTCCTTCTTGATCTAGCAAGGGGGAAGGAGAGGTTGATGATGATCCAGCAGCACGACGGTGTGGTGGTGGATGCAGCAGAACTCCAGCAGGGCTTCACCAAGCAACTACGGGAGGAGGACGAGGTGTAGCAGGGGGAGGGAGGCGCCAAAGCACAGGGTGCGGCTGCCCTCCCCCTGCCATCCATTATATAGGCCCCCAGGGGGGGCGCCGGCCCTGGGAGATTCAATCTCCCAAGGGGGCGGCGGCCAGGGGGGGTGGAGTGCCCCCCAAGGCATGTGGTGCGCCCCCCCCCCCACCCTAGGGTTTCAACCCTAGGCGCAGGGGGTGGGCCTAGGGGGGCGCACCAGCCCACTATGGGCTGGATCCCCTCCCACTTCAGCCCATGGGGCCCTCCGGGATGGGTGGGCCCACCCAGTGGACCCCCGGGACCCTTCCGGTGGTCTCGGTACATTACCAGGTGACCCCGAAACTTTCCCGATGGCCGAAATACCACTTCCTATATATAATTCTTTACCTCCGGACCATTACGAAACTCCTCGTGATGTCCAGGATCTCATCCGGGACTCCGAACAACATTCGGTATGCTGCATACTCATATTCATACAACCCTAGCGTCACCGAACCTTAAGTGTGTAGACCCTACGGGTTCGGGAGACACGCAGACATGACCGAGACGACTCTCGGGCAATAACCAACAGCGGGATCTGGATACCCATGTTGGCTCCCACATGCTCCTCGATGATTTCATCGAATGAACCACGATGTCGAGGATTCGATCAAACCCCGTATACAATTCCCTTTGTCAATCGGTACGTTACTTGCCCGAGACTCGATCGTCGGTATCCCAATACCTTGTTCAGTCTCGTTACCGGCAAGTCACTTTACTCGTACCGTAATGCATGATCCCGTGACCAACCACTTGGTCATTTTGAGCTCAATATGATGATGCATTACCGAGTGGGCCCAGAGATACCTCTCCGTCATACGGAGTGACAAATCCCAGTCTCGATCCGTGTCAACCCAACAGACACTTTTGGAGATACCTGTAGTGCACCTTCATAGTCACCCAGTTACGTTGTGACGTTTTATACACCCAAAGCACTCCTACGGTATCCGGGAGTTACACGATCTCATGGTCTAAGGAAGAGATACTTGACATTGGAAAAGCTTCTAGCAAACGAACTACACGATCTTGTACTATGCTTAGGATTGGGTCTTGTCCATCACATCGTTCTCCTAATGATGTGATCTCGTTATCAACGACATCCAATGTCCATAGCCAGGAAACCATGACTATCTGTTGATCACAACGAGCTAGCCAACTAGAGGCTCACTAGGGACATATTCTGGTCTATGTATTCACACGTGTATTATGATTTCCGGATAATACAGTTAGAGCATGAATAAAAGACAATTATCATGAACAAGGAAATATAATAATACTTTTATTATTGCCTCTAGTGCATATTTCCAACATAAAGGTCTAGGGCATTAGTAACGACACTTTAGTCCCGGTTTAATAACCGGGACAAATGACCCTTATGAACCGGGACAATAAGCCTTTTTTCTACTAGTGTAGAGTAGAGAAAGTAGTTGGCCTGCCTCTAGACATACAAAAGAGCTAGCTCACCTCAGCTGGTGGGTAGCCCGCACGTCAAGTTGGAGTTCTTGTGCTTGACTCCCGCTTGGCGCATTATTTTTTAATGCACGGATAATTCAGAAAACAGACGGATAATACTATTTTTGCTTTATTTATTCTAAATAAGTGAAAGTAAAAAGAGGGTACAGAAGGTTGTGCCTTCTAGTTTCATCCATCTCGTGATCATAAAAATGAATCCACTAACAAGGTTGATCAAGTCTTGTTAACAAACTCATTCCGAATAAGACGGAACCGAAGAAATTTCGAATAACACTAAGTTCCCTCAACGGGGATATGAAAATCCCCAACGATGAGAATATCATACTTTTTCTTGACAATAGGGAGAGGAAATTCAAAACCTCCAAATTAATAGTTGGAACTTTTCCAATAGAATTGATGCTATGAACTTGAGATTGTTTCCTCGGAAAGTGTACCGTATGCTCATTACCATTAACATGAAAATTGACATTGCCTTTGTTGCAATCAACAACATCCCCTGCAGTATTAGAAAAGGTCTACCAAGGATAATAGACATACTATCATCCTCGGGTATATCAAGAATAACAAAGTCCGTTAAGATAGTGACATTTGCAACCACAACAGGCACATCCTCACAAATACCGACAGGTATAGCAGTTGATTTATCAGCCATTTGCAAAGATATTTCAGTAGGTGTCAACTTATTCAATTCAATTCTACGATACAAAGAGAGAGGCATAACACTAAAACCAGCTCCAAGATCACATAAAACAGTTCTAACATAATTTCTTTTAATGGAGCATGGTATAGTTGGTACACCCGGATCTCCAAGTTTCTTTGGTATACCACCCTTAAAAGTGTAATTAGCAAGCATGGTGGAAATTTTAGCTTCAGGTATCTTTCTTTTATTTTTAATGATATCCTTCATATACTTAGCATAAGGATTTACTTTAAGCATATCAGTTAAGCGCATACGTAAGAAAATAGGTCTAATCATTTCAGCAAAGCGCTCAAAATACTCATCATCCTTTGTCTTGGATGGTTTAGGAGGAAAGGGCATGGGTTTCTGAACCCATGGTTCTCTTTCTCTACCGTGCTTCCTAGCTACAAAATCTCTCTTATCATAACGTTGATTCTTTGATTGTGGGTTATCAAGATCAACAGCAGGTTCAATCTCTACTTCATTGTTTTTGCTAGGTTGAGCATCAACATGAACATTATCATTAACATTATCACTAGGTTCATGTTCATCACCTGATTGTGTTTCAGCATCAGAAATAGAAATATCATTGGGATTCTCAGGTGTGTCTACAGTAGGTTCACTAGAAGCATGCAAAGTCATATCATTTTTCTTTTTCTTCCTTTTAGAAGAACTAGGTGCCTTTAAATTGTTTCTCCGAGAATCTTGCTCGATTCTCTTAGGGTGGCCTTCAGGGTAAAAAGGTTCCTGAGTCATTCTACCAGTTCTAGTAGCCACTCTAACAGCAAAGTCATTTTTATTATTTAATTCATCAAGCAAATCATTTTGAGCTTTAAGTACTTGCTCAGCTTGAGTAGCAACCATAGAAGTATATTTGCTAATGAGTTTGAGTTCACCTTTAACTCTAGCCATGTTATCGCTCACGCATCCTATCTCGAAAGTATTATTCTTTAACTCTCTACCAACATAAGCATTAAAACTTTCTTGTCTAGCCATCAAGTCATCAAATTCATCTAAGCATGGGCTATGAAATTTAGTAGAGGGGATTTCAACTTTATCATATCTATAGAGAGAATTCACCTTTACTACCTGTGTCGGGTTATCAAGACAATGTGGTTCTTCAATAGGCGGTATATTAAGACCATGTATTTCTTCAATAGGTTGTAAATTCTTAACATCTTCAGCTTTAATACCTTTTTTTCATTGATTTCTTTGCCTCTTGCATATCTTCAGGACTGAGAAATAAAACACCTCTCTTCTTCGCAGTGGGTTTAAGAATAGGCTCATGAGTTGGCTCAATTGGTCCAGGAATTGCCTCAGGAATTGGCTAAGGAAGAGTCCAATTATTTTCATTCGTAAACATATTATTCAATAGTAATTCAGCTTCGTCGACTCTTCTTTCCCTGAAAACACAGCCCGCACAACTATCCAAGTAGTCCTTGGAAGCATCGGTTAGTCCATTATAAAAGATATCAAGTATTTCATTTTTCTTGAGAGGATGATCAGGCAAAGCATTAAGTAACCGGAGAAGCCTCCCCAAGCTTGTGGGAGACTCTCTTCTTTAATTTGCATAAAATTATATATTTCCCGCAAGGCAGCTTGTTTCTTATGAGCAGGGAAATATTTAGCAGAGAAGTAATAAATCATATCCTGGGGACTACGCACACAACCAGGAGCAAGAGCATTATACCAAGTCTTAGCACCACCCTTTAATGAGAACGGAAATACCTTAAGGATATAAAAATAGCGAGAGTTCTCATCATTAGTAAACAGGGTGGCTATATCATTCAACTTGGTAAGATGTGCCACAACAGTTTCAGATTCAAGGCCATAAAAAGGATCATATTCAACTAAAGTAATAATCTCAGGATCAACAGAGATTCATAATCCTTATTAGTAACACAGATAGGTGAAGTAGCAAAAGCAGGGTCGAGTTTCATTCTAGCATTAAGAGACTACTGCTTCCATTTAGCTAATAATTTCTTACGATCATATCTATCATTGCAAGCAAAGATCTCCCTAGCAGCTTGTTCATTCAGAACATAACCCTTAGGGACAACATGCAATACATAATCATTGGGAGAACCTTCATCATCACTATCATCAATAATAGCATCTGCAATATTTTCATTTCCCCTAACTCTAGCAAGTTGTTCATCAAGAAATTTACCTAATGGCAAAGTAGTATCACGCACAGAAGTAGTTTCATCATGCATAGCAGAAGTGACATCATCAATAACATGCGACATATCAGAATTCATAGCAGTAGCAGGTTTAGGTGTCGCAAGCTTACTAATAACGGAAGGAGAATCTAGTGCAGAGCTAGATAGCTGTTCCTTACCTCTCCTCGTAGTTGAGGGCAAAATAGTAGGTTTGTCGTCTTTCAAGTTTTTCATAGTGATCAACAGATATAAATACCAAGTGACTCAGAGAATAGAGCTATGCTCCTCGGCAACGGTGCCAGAAATTATTCTTGATAACCCACAAGTGTAGGGGATCGCAACAGCTTTTGAGGGTAAAGTACAATCCAAATTTATTGATTCGACACAAGGGGAGCCAAAGAATATTCTTGAGTATTAGTAGTTGAGTTGTCAATTCAACCACACCTAAATAACTTAGTATCTGCAGCAAAGTATTTAGTAGCAAAATAATATGATAATAAAGGTAACGGTAGCAAAAGTAAAGATAATAGTTTTTGGGTTTTGTAGTAGTTGTGACAGTAACAACGGAAAAGTAAATAAGCGAAGAACAATATGTGAAAAGCTCGTAGGCAATGGATCAGTGATGGATAATTATGCCGGATGCGATTCCTCATGTAATAGCTATAACATAGGGTGACACAGAACTAGGTCCAATTCATTAACGTAATGTAGGCATGTATTCTGTAAATAGTCATACGTGCTTATGGAAAAGAACTTGCATGACATCTTTTGTCCTACCCTCCCGTGGCAGCGGGGTCCTAGCGGAAACTAAGGGATATTAAGGCCTCTTTTTAATAGAGAACCGGAACAAAGCATTAGCACATAGTGAATACATGAACTCCTCAAACTACGGTCATCACCGAGAAGTATCCCGATTATTGTCACTTTGGGGTTGTCGGATCATAACACATAATAGGTGACTATAGACTTGCAAGATAGGATCAAGAACACACATATATTCATGAAAACATAATAGGTTCAGATCTGAAAACATGGCACTCGGGCCCTAGTGACAAGCATTAAGCATACATCAATCCCTAACATAACTAACTTGATTACATGGTAAATCTCATCCAACCCATCACCGTCCAGCAAGCCTATGATGGAATTACTCACGCGCGGCGGTTAGCATCATGAAATTGTTGATGGAGGATGGTTGATGATGACGACGGCGACGAATCCCCCTCTCCGGAGCCCCGAACGGACTCCAGATCAGCCCTCCCGAGAGAGATTAGGGCTTGGCGGCGGCTCCGTGTCGTAAAACGCGATGAAACTTTCTCTCTGATTTTTTTCTCCCCGAACGTGAATATATGGAGTTGGAGTTGAGGTCGGTAGAGGTCCAGGGGGCCCACGAGATAGGGGGGCGCACCCTATAGGGGGGGGGGGGCGCCCCCCTGTCTCGTGGACTAGCCGTGGGCCCCTTGGTGTATTTCTTTCGCCCAAAAATTCTTATTAATTCCAAAAAGTGCCTCCGTGGATTTTCATGACATTCTGAGAACTTTTCTTTTCTACACATAAAACAACATCATGGCAGTTCTGCTGAAAACAACGTCAGTCCGGGTTAGTTTCATTCAAATCATGCAAGTTAGAGTCCAAAACAAGGGCAAAAGTATTTGGAAAAGTAGATACGTTGGAGACGTATCAGAGGGCTCAGGAGGTGAGCGGGGCGCGTCGGGGAGGTAGGAAGCGCGGCGGGATGGGTGGGAGGGAGGAGGCGCGGCGGCAGTTGTGCGGCGACGCGAGGTAGGGCTAGCGGCGGTGACCAGGAGAGGGTACGCGGCGCGGCTAGGAGAGGATCGAGGGTTTAGGCCGATACAATGTAGAGGAATAGGATGCAAACCTCAATGTATTGATTGGGTGCATATGCACATGTATATATAGTACATAGGGCAGTCATATCCTCAACTATACAAAAGGAGGAAGACTTGGAGTAGAAGAATACATGTGCTAAATACATATACTAAACATCCATGACTATGGTCTAGCATGACAAATATGTGCGGATCAGATAGGACAAACATCGTTGTCGTGTACTAGTCACATCCATCTACCTTGAGTCCTAAAGATTAATGTGTGGCGTGGCGTGTAGCGTCACGCGAAGATGTCAGTGCAATGTTTGCCGCAGTTTGATGCGCGAGTGCATCGTTCCACCAGCACGTTTGCCCTCCTGTTTCGTGGATCCTTTGCAAGAGTAAGGCTCCATGCATCTTGGAAGCTCGCGCACTCTCTTGATGTCTTTATGAGACAATCCTGCAGACGCTCATCTGCTGATGGATGGCATGTCATTCTGTTCTACTAATTCCTGATTCCTCTCATTCCTATTAGTAGAGGTTCTACACTTCGCGAGCTTTATTATATTCATCCTTTCTTGTAGATCTCTGTGGAGGTGTTTCTGTGAGAGAACGTGGAAAGCCAGAACTACGAATGAAACTCACGATGGCTTGCTCCCTTTTATTACCTGAATACCCAGTCCTCATTAATTGCACCACCAAACTACACTGCTCCATAGGGTGGTCTTATTGTGTGATGCTTTAGTTTTTCCTGTATTTTCTTGTCTCTCTGACTTTTTTATGTGATTAACATGTCATGTACTGACTATAACAAACATCCTCTACAAATTTGGCCTTCCGTGTTTGTGATTGCTGTGTTCTAGGCCGTCAGAACTACAACTTAGCCTCTATCGCGGGTTCTAATTCCTTAGCCAAAAGTCCTAAGGGCATTCCCTGGAAGAAATATCGGAGCCATTTAGCAAGCTGGTCACTGTACGTCTAAAATGAGTGAAATAGAGAAAACCACCAGAATACTTGCGTCTTTAGCGGAAAAAACACCACATTACATACATCTACAAAAAACACCGAATGCAAAATTAAACTTCGACAGAAACACTAAACGCAGCTTGACCACGAATTTGATGTGGCAATTGGCTGAAGCGATACAGGGGTAAGAACGCTAAGGTAATGGACGTGAAGGGCTCGGTTAAACTGCGACCCTTTCGTATAAAAAATGACCCAATTTACCCCTCTGCTATCGCCCTACGCGCATAACCCCTTTGCATGTGCCGCCCGATCATGGATATCCAGATCGACGAGGACTTGCGGGGCCACAGGTCACGCTCCTGCCTCATCGTGCGCCAGAGCTTCGGCCGCGCCTGTCCCAGGCCTCACCCCGGAGCCCGTTGTCCTTGGTGAAGTACGACTTGTTGATGATGATGTTGTTTTATGCGTCTTGGTGAAGTTTCATAAATGTGTTTACACTACTAGTTTGATACCAGGAAACGAGAGCAAGGTCAGTGGCAAGCGACAAATACTATTACAGAGCCATCTCCAAATAATATATGTACAGTTTTGCACGCCTCCACATCGGTAGCTATGGAAGATAAAGAAACAGCTGCAGTCTAGGACTGGATGAAATGGCCAGACGTTTCTCTCCAGTCAAAAGCTGCGCAGGACTAGTAGGACAAATCCGTTCCAACAGCTTCCCACTCCTCTTTTGTGTCTAGAGGTGGGCGTTTGTACCCGCACCTGATATTTCTTTGCGTTTTCAACTTGTGATTTAAGGAGATACATGAGTAAATAAAGAGCAAGAGCTAGCCTAAAACACAGCCGAGTAGACGATTGCTTCAAGTCCAAGAGTGGTTTATTTGAACAACCATTTATTCTTGACCCCTCTCATTCCCATTAGCAAGATTCTCTACTTGCCAACTTCCGCCCGATTCACTCTTCCATATATCTACTTCTATAGAAGGGCTGGTGTAGAAAGGCACAACTACGAATGACACGCTCTCGGCCACCTGCTCCCTTTTATCTCCGGCGCGGTCCTTCTTGAATGCACTACCAAGTTGTACATTTCCACAGGTTGTTAAGTGCGCACATCATAGTTGCATTTATAGGCATATGCAGTAGGCTGCATGATTACACTGTATGAACTACGGGAGCAATTGTTAATTAGACTGTTCTTAGTCTAATATAGTTGACACCATAACTCACAAAACCAAATATTTCTGGTTCAACAACCGTCAAGTTGCCTATGCATACATGATAACCAATGGCTGTATGTATGTTTTGGTAACCGTTATGGTTGCATGCATGTTTTTGATGCAGAGGCCGGGGGAAATCCTCCTTTTCCAAAATAAATAAATAAATAAGCCAATTTCATACTACATATAATCAAGTCTTCAGGTCAGGGTGTCCCCCATGGCTGGTTGCTCAAAAAGTTAAGCGTGATCGAGCACCTGGTTGTCAAAGGATATAGAGTTATAGACAAACCCTGATCTATCAATTAATTGACCAACGAAATGAGAGGATAGAGATTAGAAAGGATCCATGCAAATTCAAATGAGTGTTGACCGGAACCATGATAGGCCAGATGCCCATCCCATAGTTGCCGGGAACGGGAACGGTGCCACGTCCCCTGTACCAGGAACTTCGACCCGGATCGAGG
This sequence comes from Triticum timopheevii, assembly GCA_963921465.1. Taxonomy (NCBI): domain Eukaryota; kingdom Viridiplantae; phylum Streptophyta; class Magnoliopsida; order Poales; family Poaceae; genus Triticum; species Triticum timopheevii. The sequence continues at coordinate 49,793,987 of OY997271.1, forward strand.
GTCGGGGTCGACACCATGGTTTTGGGTACCGGGCAGTAAATTCGGTTACCGCAACTGCGTTTCCCGGTACCCTACGATAATTATATATCTCGAGCAAAAAAAAAATCGAACATTTTGAATTTTTTGAATTTAAACTCCTAATGTCTAGTTAAAAAAGATATATCTCTATCTCAAGACAAGTTTACTCGTAACCTAGTGGTAAGGCTCCTTGACCAACAACAGAGCGTCACGTGGTCGAGGATAGCCCGCCACACTTTTTCCTTTTTGATTTTTGAAGAATGGACGCCACACTGTATGCTGTAATTTCTACAAAAAATTACCTGTGTACGAGGGTCGAACTCGCGACCTGCATGTGCGTGCACTGGAGCAGACCTGTTACCACTGCGCTAGTACTAGTGCAAATAACATTTTGTGTTCCAAACTTATGTATTCTAGTGTTCAAAAGTTTGAATTTTAAATTTCGTGGTTACCGTGGTATGGCTAGCCTTAGTGTGGTAACCGAGTTTACCGCCCCCCTCCATGTGCGTGAATTTGAATTTTTTCGGTATTTCATGGTTACCGTGGTAACCGAGTTTACCGCCCCCCCTCCAGAAAAATGTTCCATTCGGAATCCAAAACCTTGGTCATCACAGGGAACAACGCGATTCGGTGACGGGAACGCGACCCCGGAAACGTAGGTTTGCAGCTTCGATTCAGCGAATACTGGATCTCGACCCAATTTGCCAAGGAACGGAAGGCCTGCTGGATGGGATCGAAACTTAACTGCAGTCCATGTCATGAGCCTTCCGCCATCGACCCAAAAGATGCGTGTCGGAGGCTGCTGTAGACGTGCCGACGCGGTGCCCGGCGGCGGCGGCAGCGGCTGCTGTCGCCATGCGGACTGCAGATGCGGTGCTCGGCGGTAGACTGCGGAAGCGGTGCTCGATGGCCGGATGGCGCCGGTGGCTGGCATGGACCTGCGGATGCAGTGCCCGCTTCCTGCTGCCCATCCTCTTGATTGGAGTTTGGGAATCATACGGGGCAAATTCTGTGGAGTAGATTACTTTCCGCTGTCAAAACTTTCAGCGGGATATTTTCACACTTTCCCTCCCTCCTCGTCACCTTCCAAAAAGGAAAATGTGCTCCCCTAACAAAAAGTGCTTCCATAAAAGAAAATGTAATTTCTATATATTTTCTGAAAGATGGATAATTTAAGGAGGGTTGCGTTCCTGGACCCGCTATATCGTTCCCGAGTCATCGTTCCCAAATTACTTGGGCCACGTTCCACTTATCGATCGGTTCGCTTGAAAGATGTATACCCACATTGTTCCCTAATATTGGCTACTATTGGCCACCTGGCGATCCTCGACCCTCGTTCCCATCGTCCCCGGAACTTTGCAACTATGGCCCGTCCTATGGCAGGCCCATCCCACGATGATCAAGTTATTTGTGCTCACTGACTACTCTAGGGCTATAGCAGGCCAGAATGCACTAAACGAATTTGCTATCGGACTTGCAATCATTGGGGAACATTGCTTGTGATTCCTTATCAAAGATAAATGTATGTATGTATCCAACTATTAAAGGTTAAATCTCTTCTCAATTCCCCTCTTTCTAAATAGCTAGTTCTACACTTTGCCTACTCCATCCTGGCTAGAGTTGTTTCTATGGAAGGGTGTGAGAAGTGATAAGGGAAAGCAAGGGCCAGCTTTTCTCCAATGCACCGGAGCAATGGCAGTTGATATCCTTTTATAACTTCTGATTCCGAGTATGTACTTTTCTTTGTTTGCTGTCATACAACTTAAACTAATGCAATGTTTTTTTGTGGGTTCTCTAATGCACCGACATGAGCAGAAATTCGGTTGGTAGAACAGTGAATGACTCTTTCATAGTAAATTCACTCCGCAGTAGTTCTTTAGCTAATAGAAGGGCTGCCCATACTACAATGTGCATGTGTTCTACCTCTCTTCAATGCAACTAGTCAATCAGGAACCAAATGATGCTCGTGAATTTTGTGGCCCTATGTAAATGGAGGAAAATAGTGATCACCAGCAGTCATGCAGAGAAGAACGTGCAATAACTAGCTTATTGCCCGTTTGTTGAAGTGGGGACTTGGATATTCTAGTGCTTCAACATCAATCTTGTTCGACATATACAAATACCCACCCTAGATTTTGGTAAGATTTAATTTAATTTGAGTATCAATATGAGAGGGAGGAAATTTTTGATTTAGTTAAGATTTTAATAAGATATAGTTTGATTTAGTACCTACCAACTCCCATTAATAGTAGATGGAGGAAATATACGGACACCCAAAATTTCAGTTAACAAATAAGTTTTTTTTTGAAACTTTCAGTTAACAATAAGTTTAGCGTGTGCCTACAGCTGGTAAGTATTTCACAAAGTTTCTTTGTAGCTCAGGCTACATGGAACCTCTTATCCTCAACCCTCCAACTTTGCTTTGAGATCCGTACTCTCCAACTAACTAACAACAAGCAGATTTCTCTTTTTTGTTTCTCTAAAATGAAACAATATATGAACTTCAAACTTTACAGATCGAACAAACATTAGAATATCAATGTGTAAAAAAACTTTCAGATTTTTTGGTCTGATATAAATATAGAAAATGAGATTTTGTTTGACTAAAAATATTATTTTAAGCATTTAAAATGCATGAAAAAATCTGGAAGTTTTTTCCCAGATTGTAGTTAGAATGTATTGTTGTTCTGCAAAATTTGAAGTTTATATGTTGTGTCGTTTGAGAGAAACAAAAAAGACAAATACGTTTGCACGGATCGCGATGCAGAAATGGATGGCAAAGATAAGGGGCACCATGTAGCCTAAGTATTTTGACCAACCAACACTCCATCTATGTTGATTTGACTCATAGAAGCAGAAGCAGTCACCACGCCAACTATAAACTTGTTTGATCTTCTCCTAGTGATTTCTTGTTGGCCACTGAGCATTCAAACAAGCTGGTGATCCTCCAATCTGATTTTTCGAATGTCTTGGCAGTACTCTTAGGCGACACTCTTTCGAGATCTGTCTATGGTCATCTAGATGCAGAGATTAAAGCTCACATGGTTGTTAGGGAATTTGTTCCTCGTAAAATTTGTAGAGAGGAAAATAGGGTAGCACATCTTCTGGCACATTATAGCCGTACCAAGTGTTCCACTGTGCTATAGTTGAACTCAAATCCTCCATGTTGGGAGGAGCGGTTGTCTCGAGATTATAACCCTATAATTTTAGAATAAACTCCTTTTTACCCTGCAAAAAGAAAAGTGCATACGTACGCGGAATGATGAACATGAGTGTGGCTGAGAAATTCCTACTCGTTGTGGTCGTGTCTTTTCTTGAGTAGCTACCTCAACTTGATAATACAAGTCAGTCGGCCGATCATCATCAAACACCCCTTAAAGCAGCTTGTTCTGAAGCCGGCGAGCCTACGATTGTCTTGGCCGCCGGGAGGATGGACTGCCTCGTCTGTAGATGACAACTCATTCCTCAGCAAAGATAGCTCGGCGGGCCTCGTCAGTATGACCCTGCGGGATGACAAGGGTGCCATAATTCTTGGGGCATACAGACGTCCTTAATACTGCAAAGATGCATTAAGGGCATCTCCAATGCTGATTCAAAAATTTGTTCTGGCATCCATCCGCGGACATGGATGCAGGAACCAACCATCAATCACTGCCCGCATATATTTCAACCATTTTTAAAACAAACAGGATGAAATTCATGTAAATACAACGGATTCCATAGAAGCCCGGCAAAAACATTCACATTTTGGACATATTTAAACTAGAAAAGGTAAACGGTTAACTGGAGTAGAGTAAGCTATTGCGGCCCAGATTCTGATAGGAATATGTGCTTTATTATGGGCTATATAGAACTACAGGAATGATATAATCTTTAAGAGACAAAATATTTTAAAGTTCTTGCAGGTCATCTTCAGAGCTACGGCTTGGATCCGTACGTGGTCGTTACTCACTCCTACGGACTCCATGGGAGCTTATGGTTACTAGGTGCAACCGTTGGCAGATGGTAGCGCGGGGTATCTTCAACCGGTTTGGATGGCGATCCATTAATAGGGTAGGTGTCTAGGCATCATATCCTGTTTTTATGCCGGTTGTGGCCTTTTTAATTCAGACTTTTTGGTTTTTTGCTCTGTTTATGAGCTGAACTATTTCCAAACTTTGTGTTTCGTTGAAACGTTTTAATAATATGGCTGTATGCATCTGTCGGATGCAGAGGCTGGGGTGATCTTCTTTCTCAAAAAAAATAAATCTTCCCTATGTTTGGTTGCGCCGCTCGTTGGAGTGGGAAAGGGGGTGCTTCAACCGGAGGGAAGGGGGGCCATCCGCTTTCGTGAAGCATGGATCGGTGTTAGCTTTTGGGGCAGGGGACGACGGTGTTCCACGAGAGAGGGTGAGACATCGGCTGTGTATGTCAGTGATGCACCGGCTGTGGCCTCCCTGGGGCTCAAGCAGCAGCGGTCTTCCATGATCTACTTTTCCTTGATGTTGGCGGTGGCCGCCGCCCGTCGCCTCATCAATCTCCAAGCCGGCTTCTTTCTCCGTCGGCAGAGCGCAGTTCCGCGAATGTTGCCGACGGATGGCTCGGCGTCTGGCCTCGTCCACCGCAACCACGACACTCATTCCACCGTGTTGGCTTGGAGCAACTCGCCACTCCTCCGCGTGCTGGTTTGGAGCAGCGAGTTGTTGAACCAGGCGCCGGCTTGTGGCGGTCACTTCCTCCGTCGGGCTTGGCTGGGAGGTGCAGCAACGTGTTGCCTGGCTCGTATCCGGCGGGCTCGGTGCGCCACCTAGCCGGTTTTTATACCGGGGAACTGTTCTTCTTGCTCGTCGGATGCCATGGAAAGGTGGAGGAAATGGTGGAAGCAGGAGATCGGGAGCAGAGGAGTGGCATGATTCATCCCTAGCATCAGGTCTCCTTTAAATAATGGGCGGTCGCGAGGACCTTGCCCGATGTTGTGTTTAATGATGGCCGACTTATGAACGGACGGTTAACCGGAGTAGGTTTCTTGGCACACGCTCGAGTTTAATGGAGCCGTTTGAATGCGGCGAAGAGACGTATTCAACCAGGTGTGTAGCAGGCGACGCTCTTTCGGCCAGCGCCAATGAGAGGTCGCGTCCACTGTAGGCCGGCTTCAATGCGGAGCAGCCGCTCTACACTGGCATGAATGTAGACAGCTGATGCCGAGAGGGAAATTGCGCGGGTGCGGGAAGAGAATTTTGGGTGTGTCAGGGTGGTCATAATAGGGCGTGGCTGCTTTTCAGATGCCCGTAAACCCCCCCCCCCCCTCCCCCCTTAATATGTCTTTGATTTATGAGAGAATGTGCTTCCAGACCGTCCTGCAGACCGATGCAGGACCGCGTTTGGACGGCAAACCACGTTCAGACCGTGCGTCCCGAACAATTATGGACGGTTTGAGAGGCATTGGAGATAACTTAAGTCTGAAATACATGGCATTTTTGGAGGGAATCGGTCTCGCTATCCAAACGATCGAACCTGCCGATGAAGCTCCAGTTTGATTGCGTCCATTGCACTGTCGGCCATCATGGACGGCTCCTTGGACAGGTATGCTTATGGCTATTTGGTTGCTGTGATCAAGCGCTTGATGGAAGATCAGGTATTTACTCACGTAATTTTACTCGTGAATATAGTAGGGTTGCACATTGCTTAGTTAACTTTTCGCGTAGTGGAAAGGCACTATGTGGTTAACGACCTTTCCAGTTGTGCTGCTGAACTTTTCACTCTCAATTGTAACTCTATAATCATGGAATGAATACCCTAACTATCCGGCGCAAAAAAAAAATAATGTAGACAAAAAATTCCTTCTCATGGTGGTACCGATGTATCTTCGTATTTTGACTTTTGGAGTGTGGTACTGCTATATATATGACCCTTCGGTTTTGTTCGGTTTTGTCTATAGGTTTCTTTTTACTGTCATTTTATACATAGGGTGTGAATCAGAATCTTGCTTGTCCAGCCCAACCCTTTTTATATGTATTGTTTCCCGAACACTAGCCCAACCAAATGCCGCCTAACCCGGGCACTTTTTCTCCAGGGTTTTATTGATCATAATGCCCCCTAACCCGGGCACGGCTACCTCTCAACTTTCTATATATATGTATTGTTTCCTATATATATGTATTGTTACCTCTCAACTTTTTTTCCAGGGTTTTATTGATCATAATGCCCCCTCTCATAATGCCCCCTATATATATGTATTGTTTCCTCTTGCCTTTTTATCGTTTTGTTTACATTTTGTTTCTTTTAATAATTCTAAATAGATACTCCAAAATTTGAAAACATAAAAGACAATGGTTAATTCTGGCCAGATTGGCCGCAAGACGACGTGTATATGGTCCATACTTTCTAAAACCAATTTTGACGGTGATATGTGGACCCTTTGGCTGTAATTTGACTCCTAACTCAAGAAATCACATCTCTGGTAAAAATTACGGGGCACCCTACAAAGCATATGTAGTGAACCGCCAAACTTATGTACTCTTGTCTAGAAACTAATAATAAGCTAACTATATTTTTAAATAAAATATTACTCCAAAACTGTGCTAAGTGTGCGTGAATTAATATGGATCGGAAGGAGTACTAGATTTGTGATGAGAAATACTTGTATCCATGACTGCTATACATGGTACTGGTTTTTCTGGAGAGCTATTAAAAGGGAGATATGCGTCCATTCTGTATATGAAATATTTATGGATGAGGGAGTCATTTTGAACAAATATCAACAATAGTGCACTTGTATCCATGACTATGGGCTAGTTTGGTTCGCTTCCACGCTTGAAAATGCCTGGCCTGGAGCCTCCCGGGATGCTGCCTGGTCTTTGTTTGGTTGAAGGGAAAAAGTTGGAGCAAGCCTGGCCTGGGCTGCCCAGGCAAATAATTAGCCTGCCAGGCGTCCCTTTTGGGTTGCCTGGATGAGACGGCGTGACTAGCCTGGTACTAATCCGGCTGTTTGCATGCAGGTTTGGGGCAGGTTATCAGTCTTCTATATTTTTAACCCCCTAGTGACCTCCCAGGCTCAGGTCACGTTCCAAACAGCAATCGGGCGAGGCTGCCTCACCAGGCTAGAAATATCAAAACCTCAGGCCCAGGCCAGGCAGAACTTTCACCCAGGCACATGGCCCAGGACAGCAACCAAACTGACCCTATGTTCTCGCATGACAAATATGTGCGGATCAGATACGACAGACATCGTAATCGTGTACGAGTCACATCCACAGATGTCGTTCTGCTGCATTGTTCCACCAGCAAGGCCACCCTCCTGTTTCGTGGTTCATTTGAAGAGTAAGAATACACGAATCTCGCGGACTTTCTTCCTGTCCTTATTGGACTATATTGCAGACGCCCGTCTCCCGATAGACGGCATGTGACTCTGTTATATTAATTCCTGATTCCTCTCATTCTCATTAGTTAAGGTTCTACGCTTCATGAGCTTCCTTACTACTCACACTTTCTCGCTGATATCTGTAGATGTATTTCTGTGAAAGAGCATGGAAAGCGAGAACCGAGAATGACAATAACGATGACTTGCTCCCTTTTATTCCCCGAATGCCCAATTCTCATTGATTACACCACCAAACTGCCCTATTCCATAGGGTAGTATTATTGTGAGATGCTTTACTTTTACCTGGATTTTCTAGTATGTCTGTCTTTTTTTTCCTGATTAAAATGTCCTGTACTTACTTAGGGCAGTAAAACTGAACCATTTCCCTGCCACCTAACATCCTCTTTAAATTTGGCCTTCCTTTTTTTGTGATTGATGCGTTCTTGGCCAGCAGATCTATGGCTTAGTTCGGCCTACACCGCGGGTTCTAATTCCTGGGCGAGAAGTCCTAAGGGCTGCTACCCCTGATGAAAAATCGGAGCCCTGTCGTAAACAAGGCCTCTTGTCCGGACCAGTTTAGCACCACAAAAGGCCACACGATCAGTCACTGTCCCTCTAAAATGAACAAAAAACATAAAAACACCACAATAATGGCATCATTAGCAAAATTAAATTTTGATACAAAGCACTAAACACAACTTGATCGAAACTTTGACGTGGCAGATGGCTGACACGGCAAAGGGGTAAGAGCGCTGAGGTAACAAACGTTAACGGCTCGGTCAAACCGCGACCCTTTTGCATAAAAAAATGACCAAGTTAACCCCGCTGCTATCCCTCGACGCGCATAGCCCCTTTGCCGGTGCTGCCCGCCCATGAATATACGGATCGACGAGGCCATGCGGGGCCTCAAGTCACGCGCCCGCGTCATTGTGCGCCAGATGTGGCCGAGGATGGGTTCGAACCAGTTGAACGTTCGGACCGGCCGCTCCGAGGCCTTCGCCCGGAGACCCGCGATGAAGTCATTGGTGAAGTATGCCTTGTTGATGACGATGTTATTTTATTGCCCTTGGTGAAGTTTAATAAAGTTATTTACACTACTAGTTTGTTACTAGGGAACCAAAGCAATGTCAGTCGCAAGTGACAAATACAGAACATCAAGGAACCTGAAAGCTCTCATAGGACTCTCACAGGGTAGCTCCATAAAAAAGGATCAAGAGGAATAGCGACTCGTGATTAACGACTCGGGATCTAGCTCTACCGCCGTATCCTTCCTTTGCCGCCACCTCACCGAGACCCCCCTTCCTCCCACCGCCGCACTTTCCTCTCCTTGCCGCCGTCACAGGCACCCTCCGGCAAAGTCCGGACGGCTCCGAGGAAGGCAGCAGCATGGCCCTTATCTGGGTGCTCAACGCAGGTACAGCGGCTACGATCCATGGATCAAGGACGGCGGTCCCTTTGGTGAAGCTTTTCCGTTCGGTGGTATGGCGGGGCTGGCGGGCTGCCGGAGGTCGACTTCTGTGGCCGGCGGACCACCGGCAGGTTCGCGCAATGGCAGCGAAGCCTCGGCGGCTAACGGCTTCGTTTTTTCCACTGCTTACTGTCTCGTCTAGGTGCGCTTCAATCTCGCCGTACTTGGTCATGGTGGATAGCTAGCCAGTGACTGTTTTGTGGGCGGAGCGGGAGGTGGGGATTCAGATCGAGATAATTCCTTGGTCAATTACAACTCGCCACGACGAAGACAACGCCCACAGGTGTCGACATTCTTCTTGAGGACGTCGTTCGGGCCTGCCCTACCTCTTCCCACCTCACAGCTTCTCAGGTGAAAACCCTAACTATGTGGGTGGTGACGGTGCTCAGGCGTCGTGTCCTTCCTGAAAGAGTCGTCGCGAGAGCTTTGTGCCGTTGGGCACCGTTCGGGTTTGTTGGCAGGTTTAGATGGCGTGCCCCTCTTCCTCCATGTGGCATCTGTTTCGGGGGAAACCCTAGATCTGGGTCTTCCCGATTGAATGATGACAGAGACTATTGGGACGTTTGCCCTCCTAAGGGCATTGTGTTGGAGCAAGGGTTCCCTGGAGGGGCCAATAGTTGGAGCGGTGTTGCATCTACTGTGTTGGACGAGGTTTGATGGATGCGCGCAAGCTAGTGGCGTTGTCTAGCGTCATGGTGACGTCGACAACAGATGGGCCTATCAAGGTCTACGCAATGATCACTCCTGAAGATGGGATGGCGGAAGACGGTGGCGGCGGATCCTACAGCATGCGCATGCGGTCCGCGTTGTGGGATGTCTGGACCGGTTGGTGCTCTCAACTTGCCAGGAGGGCGGGTTCTCGAGACCGCTGGATTAGATGGTGTTCGTTGATACGGCTAGGGCACATTTTTAGATTTGTAGGTGTAGCCACTTTGTTTGTCTCGAAGGTCGGTTTAGGTTGATCTTTGTATCTATTTGTCAGACTTTGCTAAATAACTTAATAAAGATATGCATGCATCATTTTCATGCAGAAGTCTAGGATAATCCTCCTTTTCAAAAAAAGAAACTTCAAATATACCTACAGTTTTGCACGTGTCCACAACGCTAGCAATGGAAGGCAAAGAAATAGCTACAGTCTAGACTCTGAACGAAATGGCGGGACGTTTCTGCCCAGTCAAAGGCTCCGCAAGATTAGGAGGACATGGCGTGCATCCAGATGAAGTCTATCCTGGCATGCATGCTGGAGGAGTTTGAGCTGGCGGTGGATGGAGCTTTGACGGCGGCACGAGGCATCGCTGACGTTGCGGATGATGGACGGGCTCCCAATTAATCACAGGATTAAGGAAGAGGAAGGTGAGCGCTTGGATTGAAATGAACCGCAGATTTTGATGGCAATAGCACCTGTACAGTAACTACACGACTGCAGACGAGCCGAACCCTTCCTAGAGGTTCCCACCTGCTCTTTGGTGGCTAGAGACGGGTGTCGTACTCGCACCTGATGTTTCTTTGCATTTTCAACTTGTGATTTAAGGCCATACACAAGTAAATAGAGAGCTAGATCTAACCTTAAACACAACAGAGTAGATGGTTCTTTGGTGGCTACAGGTTGGTGTTGTACTTGCACCTGATGCTTCTTTGCGTTTGCAACTTGTCATTCAGGCAGATACACCAGTATATAAAGAACTAGAGCCAGCCTAAAACACAAACTAATACTCCCTCCGTCCCAAAATTCTTGTCTTACATTTGTCTAGATACATATGTACCTAATACTAAATCATGACTTGATACATCCGTATTTAGACAAATCTAAGACAAGAATTTTGGGACGGAGGGAGTACATGATTGCTTGAAATCCAAGCGTGGTTTATGCGAACAATCATTTATCCTTGATCCCTCTCATTCCCATTAGCAAGATTATCAACTTCCGCTTGATTCACTCTTTTATAGATGTACTTCTATAGAAGGCCTGCTGTAGAAAGGGATAAGTACGAATGATACGCTCTTGGTCACCTGCTCCCTATTATCTGCAACACCGTCCTCCTTGATTGCAGCACCAAATTCTATATAGTTTCACCTGTTGTTATGCGCACATCATAGCTACATTTATAGGCACATACTTCATATTCATAGTACTACCTCCGTCTTGATTTATAAGTCTCCTTTGTATTTTGTGCCAAACTTTGACTAGAGATTTAACTAATAAAATATTCATGCATGTGATAAAAAATTATATTGTTGGATTCGTATTTGAACATTGTTTCCAATTCTATACTTTCTATAACATGGATTAACATTTTGTTAGTTAATTTTAAGACCAAAATTTGGCACATAATACGAAGAGGACTAATAAACAAGGGCGGAGGTAGAACGCTGCAAAGATTACATTGTATGAAATACGGGAGCAATTATTAATGAACTTTGCTAACTTACACTGTATGAGTTATTAATGCACTGCATACTTGATAACATACATAATTTATCAACTATGCAGTGCATTAATTATCATGCTACTTACACATAATTTATCGGTGGTATATTTTCATCAACTGTTCACCGGGACAAAGTTACCGTGGTTTTTGTAACTAACTTATCCAAGTTATAGAGAAGTTATCCGTCGCTGTCCTTTCCTTTATGTCCTTGGACGTCTTGTTCCCCTGCGGCAGCCTCCAGAGTAGTTCTTGCCCATGATTCGATCCCATGCCAGCCTGCCCGTCGTTCATCCCGCAACAGCCTCCCCACGAATGGCACTATTTTGGGAGGCCCCCGCCACCGCGCGCGACAAGGGAAGGGGGGGGGGGGGGGGGGAGGGGTTGTTGCCTGCGGCTCCGATGAGGTGCGGTTCTGGGGACCGGCTGGGGGATTCGCTTCAACCGGCGACGATGGTGGTGGGCGGCAACAGCGGTGGCCACCATGGATTTTTTGCTGCATCAATTTTCTTTGTTGGAACCACTTCTTTTTTTGCTAGAACCTTCTTTCGTTTTTGCTACAAACTGAAAGAATTGGTGCTGTGTTGTTGCCATGATTTTTTTGCTACATCATATTTTTTGCTGGTGCCACTTTTGTTTTTTGCTGGAACCATCATTCGACATTGCTGCAGCGGGCGAAGATGGTTGTTTGGTGGCGAAGGCGGCGCTCACCATGTTTTTTTTTATGGAACCTCCTTCAGATTTTTGCTGGAACTTGTTTTTCAGTTTTGCTGCAATTAAAGAGGATGGTGGTGTCCTCACAGACATGATTTTTTTCTGCTGGAACCTCTTTCAATTTTTGCTACAATTGGCAATTGCAAAAGCTACAACCGACGATAAATTTTGCTACAATGGCGACGGGGTCACGACACCGATGAGTTTCTTTTGCTGGAACCAGTACAAGTTTTTGCTACTAGCGATGAACATTTTTGTTGCCACCGACAAAACCGAAGGAGAGTACTTTTCGCGAGCTCGTCCCCGTGGTGTTGCGACCGGCGACCGGCGCCACAGCCATCCCACCGTGCTGCCATTGTCAGTGAGGGAGCTGCAACTGGGGGTGGGGGGAGGGAGTTGTTGCATGCGTGGATCCGATGAGGAAGACATGAGACGACCACGGCGAGGCCGGCGACCAGCAGCAACCGGTGGATGGCCATGGCGAGCCACTGGCGATGCAGGCTGTTGCAAACGCGTGGCAAGCGACGGGCAACGCGGGCTGTGGCAGAGGTCGGCGGCGGCCAAAGTCAACGATGTGCTTTTTCCTTTGTTTTTTCTAACAAAGCGGGGTGAAGATGTTACAGATCGTACAGTTAAAATGGGCTAATCGTACGGCGTTGGTGCGACTGGCCCAAATCCCGGCCGGCGCGCCGGCGCCTATTAACACCCATTATAATACATCAGAGCACGTGTGGGCGATCTAACGGATGAGACTAACTGGGCTTTTTAAAGCCCAAGGGTATTTTTGACCTAAAAAATTATTTAAAGTTAGTTGGCCCAATTAAGTCCAGGGGTATTCCCGTCCTAATTTTTTCAATTAACTTAATTGAATTAACATTACACTTAATTATAACACCACGACATCGTGCGTGGTCATTTGAATTTGGGTTCAAACACATCGTCGCCCTCCATCGCCGCCACGCGTACTCGCCATGGCATTCCTTCCTCCTCCTCCTACTCCCCCCTCTATCGCACGAGACCCCCCTCGGGTTATGTGGCGCCAGATCTTCCTAGGAGCCACCTAATCCCATCCTTCCGCGATCCGACTCCCCCTTCCCCGACGCCGTGCATCAAGTTTATCACACCGGATCTTCGCATCGTCCTCTCAGATGTAAGTGCCTAGCCATCTCTAATCTTGTCTGGTCCCTTATGCATAGTACCGATAGGGTCGGATTTGATTAGGGTTTAGGATATGTGATATGCGGTTTAGGGTTTGAGGAAGTTGTGACTAGATTTCGATTGAAAGGAAATGTAATTCGGATTTAGTTAGGACATATTGAAGGACTTACTTACGGTTATGTGGCATGAGAAAGTTGTTGACAGATTTGGATTCAAAGAAAGTTATTTGGATTTAGTTAGGAGATATTTTTGAGTTGATTTTGGTGTTATTTTAGATTTAGTTAGGAGATAATTTTGAATGGAGTTTTCAGTTATTTTGAAAATAGTTACGAGATACTTGATCAATGAGGGTGGACTCATCAGGGTATTTGAAGGATTCGTGGACGACTACTGTAATGAATTTAGCCAAACCTGCATACATGAAGCATTATGTGATATCCTTACATCATAGACATAAGCAATCAAATGTTCTGTTACGGCAAGTATAATCAATCAAATATTTTTGGATTTAGGTAGGGCATATTTCATACTTACGTAGAGCTTCTGAAGGACTAAGTTACGTATATGAATCCGATATGAAAAATTAAATCAATTGTTTAAGCAGAGTAGTGCATAATTATTTTGTATGGTATCCATCTGTAACATTGACTATCTATTTTCGTTGACAGCATAACGACATGGATGATAAAGGCAACGATGATGAAAACATGGGTGATACATGCAAGGATGACAAGGACATGGGTGATAGAGGCAAGGAAGGCCAAGACATGGATGGTAAGGACAATGATTTCGTAGGCATGGTCCCCAAAAGGAATGGACGGTATGTGCATGGATGATAAGTATAATGTGGAGGCAGGCAAGGGTGGCATAGACATGGATGGTAAAGACGTGGATGATGTACGCATGCAAGGGAAAGGAATGGATGATAACGGCATGGGTGGTACAAACATACATACAGACCTGAATGAGTATATGAAATACTTTGAGATTGTGAAGAAGACATTCAGGACAAAGGAAGAAGCGTGCATGTTCTACGTAGGCTATATGAGAAGAATGTATTGGTGTTAGAAAGGATAATCTGAAGTACAGGGTTCGACACAAAATGCATAAACGAGGACATACAAGTGCTGCAAACAAGGATGGCGGGCCCTTAAGCACTTCAAAAGAGCTGAAACAAAAAGAACATTGAGGGGTCTTTCTCGGTGTGGGCGTCCCTCTCTTCTTCAGGTCGAGCTACAAGATAGCAGTGGCCTCTCGTTCGTCAAGAATTTTTCCGACAAGCATAACCATTCGTTTGTTCCTGCTGACCTGACTCCCTACTTATAGGCTCATCGTAGAATGACTGACGCACAAAAGGCCGATGTCATCGGGGATGTTGTCGGTGGACTTCAAACACATCAGATTATGAATGTAATAGAGAAGAATGCCCGGGGTCCCGACAAGCTTGGATTTATAGATCGAGACCTATATAACCATGTTTCAATCCAGAATAAGCGCAAGATAGAAAGCAGTGATGCTAGATATTTGCTGACCTATATGATAGCACAGAAAAAGCAGACACGAAATTCTTTTTCAAATACACAACAAAGAGCGAAGGCCATTTGACGAACTTATTCTGGGCTGATTCACAATCCCGGATTAACTATGTTGCCTTTGGTGGTCTCGTGGTGTTAATAGTACATATCGGTCGAACAAGTACATGCTTTTGTTTGTCCCATGTGTTGGTCTGAACCATCATCACAGCACAGCTTTGTTTGGGGTTGGTCTAGTGTCAGACGAGATAGTTGCATCATAACAGTCGCTTCTTCATGTATTTTTGGAGGCAATGTCCCAGAAGCCACCCATTTCAGCAATCACCGATGGGGACGGTTCGATGGCTAAACCAATAGCTACTGTTCGGACCGAAAAAGGTCATCGTTTGTGTATGTGGCATATCATGGAGAATATGGTGATGCACCTCTGGTAGAAAAGGCTGGAGAAAGTCAGGAAATCATTTACCATCATTGCGATGTAGATGAGTTTGAGAAAGAATGGTAGGCTTATAAGGTCCGGTTCAAAACAAAACCAACAGGGAAGAGGTTGTCATAGGTTAACAAGATGTACGAGCTGAGAAGCAAATGGACTACGACCTACACAAAGGGTAGATATTTCCTAGGCATGATTAGTAATCAGAGGAGTGAGTCTCTCAACTCGAGGCTTCATGTGCACCTGAACAGGAAGATGCAACTTGTTAACTTGTTGCAGCATGTTGAGCACTATGTATCCACAATGCGTAAGAATAAACCAGCATTAGATGTGGTAGCGTCACATACGATACCCTTCACTTACCTTAATGCACACCCTTTGGAAATTGTTGCCTCTTATAATTATACTCATGTGATGTTTCTTAAGGTAAAGCGTCAGATTGTGAGAGGAACAAATTGGAATGTCGCATACTGGGCGTGGTGTGATGGTTTGGAAAAGTATGGAGTTTTGCGCAAAGTCTCATATGCCAAGGATGCTAGAAAATGGCAAGGTAAGGATGGTAATGACTCCGATGCTAAGGTTCCTACATACTTGGAAGGTAAGGATAGTGAGGACTTGCGCACATACAAAAAACATGGATGATAAGGATCCCAATGACTTGGAAGGTAAGAATGGTGTGGATTTGGATGCAAAAAAATCAATATGGTAAGGATCCCAGTGACTTGGAAGGTAAAGATGGTGAGGAGTTGGATGCACAAGGCTTGGATGCTAAGTCTATGGATGTTAGATATCACGTGACTTGTCTGTTCAGAGGAGGAAGACTGGATGCTGCAACTTGTAAATGCATAAAGTTGGAATGTGAGGATTACCCATGCGCACATATATGTTTTGTGCTGGATCATCTTGGTGTACACACATTTCGAAAAAAATTGTAAAGAAAATATGGACAATGCATGCCAAGCCAGCGTTCCCTTCTTCAAGGACTGTGAATACTCTTGTATGGTCTGATCACATGAATAAATATCATCAAGTACGTAACATGGCTGGTGACGGTTTATTCACAGCCGCAGGTAGTGATTCACAGTCAGAACAAGTGATGGAGTTCCTCCGGGGGTATATTGCTTGATGGAGAAAAACATGATTTGGATGAAGGCCAGAAATCGTTTGCTCCTTTGCCAGCATACAACTCTGCTGCTCACGAATGCTGCACTGATGACATGGATTATCCTATCAAAATAGTTCCATAAGGGAGACCAACTACCGAAGAATCCAACAAGAGAATTAAATCTAGGCGCGAGCGGATGAGAGGGAAAAAAGCAATGAAGTTAGTGCACATGTTTATCTCATTGTTCCTTTCCATACATGCATACAGTGTTAATATATTCTTTGGGAGAGTGTTCACATATTTTCATTCAAGTTACGCAGGAAATCAAAGGGCACAAGGAGGAGGAAGCAAAAAGTGAAAGACTCAGAGACAGAAGAAGAGACACACTCACATACAGAAGAAGAGTATGATTTAGATACAGAAAAAGAGGAAGATTCAGATACAAAAGAAGAGCAAGAGTCAGATGCAGAAGATGGTGGGCTGAGGAGGGCTAAGAAGAGATCATTGAAAGATGGTAGGCTGTAGAAGAGTACGAAGAGACCAGTCAAGGATGGTAGGTTGCCGAAGGGTAGGAAAAGACCATTGGAGGATGCAGAAGATGATTATGCAAAACCAAACAAGTGGGCATTTAGCACAATTATGCGTAGTTAAACATGTTTTTGAATGTTGGTAGCCTATTCATCAATATCATTTTTTGAAGGAAACACTAGTGCGCTGGAAATGTCAAAGCTGGGAGGAAGAAAAAGCAAGATGACAAGGAAGTGTCCGCTAGGAATGTTCCACCAAAGGGTGCGCGAAGAAAACAAGTGAAGCTAGTGTCTGTAGTTACATGTCTGCTCTACAATTGAGGTCATTGTTAGCACCGCGTTGATTCTTAACTTTTTCAGGAAAGACTCTAGGTAGGGCAATAAAGAACAGGCCAAAGGTGTGATGAAGGCAAAAAGGCCTGCTAGGAATGTAACAAAGGCTGTAGGAATAAGAGCCGTGAAGTTAGCTTCTACAACTATGAAGAGAAAATTAGTGAAGTTAGTGTTTTTTCTAGGTTCATGTACATGCTAAAAATCTTCTTTGCTATCATATTAATAAATATTGGTTCATGTAGGAAAGCTAAAGTGAAGTCCGGACAAGATGTCTAGATGCATATGGTCAGGTAGACAAAATAGAAGGATTACTGGGGTGAATAGATTGAGAACAAAATGAATTAAACAGTTTTTCGTGCGGTGATCCACCTTGTTTTGGATGTATTTGACCTATTTGACGGATTGCCGCTATTTTGTGAATTCCTAGTTTATTGGTAGCCTTATTTTAATATGGACAGGTCGAGATGGTAGCATAATTATGATTTATCAACACATCGACGGATTGAAATGTTCAAGGCATCTAATAATGTATTTTTAGTGTAGTTGGCTTTAATTTTTTATTTTTTACATGAAATATTGCTGAAATTTGGTCAAATTGTAGTCAAATACCAGACTTGAAATATAAAATAGAAACCAGTAATTATATATATGAAAATAACATGTCTGTTTTCCTAAAAAACCTATTATTATAAGCGCAAACTTTTAAATTTGTATCAAAACAGAAACCTCATTTACAAATAATCTGGAAAAATGTTTATTTTGAAACAGAATATAAGCATACTGATTTCAAAATGTTGATTTAAAAATTGTAAGCTGATTTAAAATTAGCATGCTCATTTGGAAACACTATTTTCAAAAAGCATGTTGAATTGAAAATAGCATGAATATGCGGATTTAAAAATAGCATGCTACTTTGAATATGCTATTTTTAAAATAGCATGCTATTTTTAGTATGCTGATTTTAAAAATATAATTTTGTTATCAATATGCTATGTTAATATAGCATGCTGTTTTAACTATGTTGTTTTTAAAATAGGTTGACTTGAGCATTCATTGCCATATTGCTTTGCATGATCATATAGACCTGACATGATATTTTGTGGCAAAGCCACTGTTCATCATTGTTATACTCTCTCTCTTCCTAAATATTTTTTTTTAGAGGTTTAAATATGGACTACATATGGGGCAAAATGTCTGAATCTACACTTTTAAATATGTCTATATACATCTCTATGTAGTTCATATAGAAATCTCTAAAAGGACTTACATTTACAAATGGAGGTAGTAGATGCTACCCTAGATCATTGCATATCCTGGTACATGGCCAGAGGCATTCATATAGAGTCATATTCTATTAATTTATCGAGTTGTAAGTTAATAAAAGTTTGATTATCACATTATTAGAGTGTTGCCCCTACCAGTGAGAAAATGAACGGTGGAGATTAATGAGTCCTCGAGAAAGTGGGGATGAAGTCCATGAGACTGTTCTAAAAAAAGAAAAGAAAGAAAGAAAAAAAAAGAGCCTTTTACCATGCTTCAAAGTAGCACATGTTCTTCATATATAGAGAGTCTCTCTATGATTTGTCACATCCATATACTAGCGGGATTTTTACATTATAGAACTTGGCCTGTATATTCCGATGACGAGTTTCCACAAATGCTCGAGGTCTTCATGAGCAAGCAAGTTGGATGCACACCCACTTAGTTTCATATAGAGAGCTTTTCATACACTTATAGCTCTAGTGCATCCATTGCATGGCAATCCCTATCCCTCGCGTTGATATTGATTGTAAGACCTGTCCATTGCCTAACGATCCGCCTAGTTTATGTGAGACTTTCTCCAATTTTTGATCTTCCCTTATAAACCCCTACCACCATTCTCTTAGCCATCCAGAGTGGCAAGTCCATGGCTTATGCTCAGGTATTGAGTGGAGTTGAAAAAGTTGAAGCACGAAAAAGTATGATACAATAATTGCTTGGTTTGGCACCAGGGCGCTCATGATTTATATAATTTATGCTAGGAAAACTAAGCCTGCTAAGCTATTTGGTTTTGTAGGGATAGTGTTCTGTAGAATTCTTTATTTTGAAGGGCATGATTGTTTGTTAGTATACCTGAGTAAAGATTTCTTTATATTAAAAATGATAAATTATTGCCTTGAATCATTCGTATCCCAATATTCATGCCATGATTATATTATTTGATCAAGATTGTGGTAGGTAGTATTGCATCAAAAATTACCTTTGTTTTATCATTTACCAACTCGAGGACGGCAGGAATTAAGCTTCGGGATGCTGATACATCTCTAACGTATCTATAATTTTTTATTATTTCATGTCACTATTTTACTACTTCCACATATATTTGGCAATAACTTATATTATTTTTGGGACTAACATATTGATCTAGTGCCTAGTGCTAGTGCTAGTGCCAGTTCCTGTTTTTTTGCATTTTTTGTATTCCACAGAAAATCCATATTCAACGAAGTCCAAACGCGATAAAATTTTATGGAGAGTTTTTATGAAATATATATGAATTTTTGGTGCAAGAATCAATGCCGGTGGGACTCCACAACCGCCACAAGGCAGGGGACGTGCCTTCCCCCAGGGTGTGGCAAGGTGCCATGTGGCTCCCTCGGAGGTCGGTTTGAGATATCCTTCTGGTGCAACGAATCTCATATCCAGGCAAAAATGTGTTAAAATTCCAGCCCGATCGGAGTTACGGATCTCTGGCTATTTAAGAAACAGTCTTCAGTCAAAAAACAGGAGCATGAAATAGAGAAGAAAACAGAGAGAGAGAGAGAGAGAGAAAGAGAGAGAGAGAGAGAGAGAGAGAGAGAGAGAGAGAGAGAGAGAGAGAGAGAGAGAGAGCTCCAATCTAGAGGTGCTCCCACCCCTCGGGGGCCATGGCAGCCAAGGACAATAGGGGGAATCCATCACCCATCTAGGGGGAAGGCCAAGCAAGAAGAATAAGGAGGGGGACCTCTCCCCCTCTTTTCTGATGGTGCCATAGCACCGCTAGGGGAACCATCGTGACGACGGTCTAGATCAACAACTTCGCTACCATCATCACCACCACCTTCCCTCGTCTATACTCAGTGGTCCACTCCCCCTCAACCCGCTGTACCCCCTACTTGAACATGGTGCTTGTTGGGAAACGTAGCATGCAATTTCAAAAAAATTCCTATCCTGACGCAAGATCTATCTAAGAGATGCATAGCAATGAGAGGGGGAGAGTGTGCCCACGTACCATCGTAGACCGAAAGCAGAAGTGTTAACTTAACGCGGTTGATGTAGTCGAACGTATTCTCGAATCAACCGATTAAGCCGAAGGTACGGCACCTCCGAGTTCTGCACATGTTCAGCTCAATGACGTCCCGTGAACTCTTGATCTAGTAGAGGCACGAAGGATTCGATGAGTGCCGTCAGCACGACGGCGTGATGACAGTGTTGGTGAAGTGATCCACGCAGAGCTTCTCCTAAGCACTACAACAATATGATCGGGGGAGTAAATGGTGGAGGGGGCACCACACACGGCTAAGACATTGATGTGCTTTGGGCTGCCCCCCCGCCCTCATTATATAAAGGAGGGGAGGAGGCCGGCCACAAGGGGCGCACCATGGGAGGGGGGGATCCTACTAGGACTTCACTCCTAGTAGGATTCGGCCTCCCCCCTATTTTTCCTTCTTTCGGGGGGGGGGGGGGGGGGAGGGGGAAGGGAGAGGGAATAGGGGAAGGAAAGGGGGGCGCGTGATGACCCACACGTATAGGGGATCTATCGTAGTCCTTTCGATAAGTAAGAGTGTCGAACCCAATGACGAGCAGAAGGAAATGACAAGCGGTTTTCAGTAAGGTATTCTCTGCAAGCACTGAAATTGTAGGTAACAGATAGTTTTGTGATAAGATAATTTGTAACGGGTAACAAGCAATGAAAGTAAATAAAGTGCAGCAAGGTGGCCCAATCCTTTTTGTAGCAAAGGACAAGCCTGGACAATTTCTTATAATGAGAAAAGCGCTCCCGAGGACACATGGGAATTATCGTCAAGCTAGTTTTCATCACGCTCATATGATGCGTGTTCGGTACTTTGATAATTTGATATGTGGGTGGACCGGTGCTTGGGTAATGCCCTTTCTTGGACAAGCATCCCACTTATGATTAACCCCTATTGCAAGCATCTACAACTACGAAAGAAGTATGAAGGTAAACCTAACCATAGCATGAAACATATGGATCCAAATCAGCCACTTATGAAGCAACACATAAACTTGGGTTTAAGCTTCTATCACTCTAGCAACCCATCATCTACTTATTATTTCCCAATGCCTTCCTCTAGGCCCAAGTAATGGTGAAGTGTCATGTAGTCGACGTTCACATAACACCACTAGAGGGGAGACAACATACATCTCATCAAAATATCGAACGAATACCAAATTCACATGACTACTAATAGCAAGACTTCACCCATGTCCTCACGAACAAACGCAACTACTCACAAAGCACATTCATGTTCATGATCAGAGGAGTACTAATATGCATTAAGGATCTAAACATATGATCTTCCACCAAGTAAACCAATTAGCATCAACTACAAGGAGTAATCAACACTACTAGCAACCCACAAGTACCAATTTGTGGTTTTGATACAAGATTGGATACAATAAATGAACTAGGGTTTTGAGAAGAGATGGTGAAGATGTTGATGGAGATGGACCCCCTCCCGATGATGAGGATCGTTGGTGATGACGATGGTGATGATTTCCCCCTCCCGGAGGGAAGTTTCCCCGGCAGAACAGCTCTGCCGGAGCTCTAGATTGGTTCCGCCTCGTGGCGGCGGAGTTTCGTCCTGTAAGCTTGCTTATGTTTTTTTCCAGGGTAAAAGCCTTCATATAGCAGAAGATGGGCACCGGAGGGCCACTAGGGGGCCCAGGAGACAGGAGGCGCGCCCAGTAGGGGTGGGCGCACCCCCCACCCTCGTGGCCAGGGTGTGGGCTCCCTCTGGTGTTTTCTTTGCTCAATAATTCTTATTAATTCCAAAAATAACTTCCGTGTAGTTTCAGGATTTTTGGAGCTGTGCAGAATAGGTTTCCAATATTTGCTCCTTTTCCAGCCAGAATCCCAGCTGCTGGCATTCCCCCTCTTCATGGTAAACCTTGTAAAATTAGAGAGAATAGCCACAAGTATTGAGACATAATGTACGTAATAACATCCCATAATGCAATAAATATTGATATAAAAGCATGATGCAAAATGGACGTATCAACTCCCCCAAGCTTAGACCTCGCTTGTCCTCAAGCGGAAGCCAAAATCAAAAAATATGTCCACATGTTTAGAGATAGAGGTGTCGATAAAAATAAAATACGGACATGAGGGCATAATGATCATTCTTATAACAGCAACATATATAGATTTTGTCATATGATTTCTTATGCTCAAGTAAAAATCGATTCACAATGTCAAGTATGGTTCATAAACTTCATTGGGAACTAACAAACTATAATCTCAGTCATTGAAACAATTGCAATTATCATAACATCATAAAGAGTCAAGAATAGAGGTTTTCAGCAAGTCCACATACTCAACTATCATATAGTCTTCTACAATTGCTAACACTCACGCAATACTTGTGGTTATGGAGTTTTAATCGGACACTGAGAAAGATAGGGGCTTATTATGTTGCCTCCCAACATATTCACCTTTGGGTGATGTCAACAATAATAGATGATGCTAACTTACATCCAATTGGATATATATATATCAGGATCTTACCAACACGAGGCATTTGCCAAAGGATAAAATGAAAAAGGGAAAGGTGAAAATCACCTTGACTCTTGCATAAAGTAAAAACATAAAGTAAAAGATAGGCCCTTCACAGAGGGAAGCAGATTTTGTCATTTGCTTTTAGGGTTGGATGAACAAAATCTTAATGCAAAAGAACGTCACTTTATATTGCCACTTGTGATATGAACCTTTATTATGTAGCCCGTCGCTTTTATTACTTCCATATCACACGATTGTATAAAGCTTATTTTCTCCGCATTAACAAGTCATACATATTTAGAGAGCAATTTTTATTACTTGCAACATGAAAACTTACTTGAAGGATCTTACTCAATCCATAAGTAGGTATGGTGGACTCTCATGGAAAAACTCGGTTTATGGAAATTTGGAGGCACAAGTAGTATCTCTACTTGGTGCAAGGAAGTTTGGCTACCATGAGGGGAAAGGCAAGCTCAACATGTTGGGAAGATCAATGACAATATACTTTAACTGAGATGTGAGAAAACATAAACCATTACGTTATCTTCCTTGTCCAACATCAACTCTTTTAGCATGTCATATTTAACGAGTGCTCACAATCATAAAAGATGCCCAAGATAGTATATTTATATGTGAAAACCTCTCTTTCCTTATTACTTCCTATTTAATTGCAACGATGACCAAAACTATGTTTGTCAACTCTGCACAACTTTTATGCCTCATACTCTTTATATGTGAAGTCATTACTATCCATAAGATCAATATGAACTCTTTTATTCTTTTTATTCTTTCTACTTCCTCAAGATCATAGCAAGATAGCAAAGCCCTTGACTCAACACTAACCTTTATTATAGATAGCTCACGGACTCGATTACATAAAGAGATCACAAAGAAAAACTCAACACTACTTGATACCAAAACTTCAATCTACTAGATCAAGATATTACTAAAAGGATTGAACTAAGTAAAATGGAAAGTTAGGAGTGTGATGGCGATACGATACCGGGCACCTCCCCCAAGCTTGGCAGTTGCCAAGGGGAGTGCCCATACCCATGTGATTATGTCCTCGGAGGTGTTTAAGTAGGAGTTCTTGATGATGTAGGCTTGTCATCCATCTTCCAAGGCATAGGCTCACCATCATAGAAGGATGATCGAGTCTCCAGGATCCTCAAATCTACAGCCAAACTCATCCTCTTGAATCTATATTCATACTCACATTTTTGGTTTTGCAGGTCATAGATCTGGGCTTGGAGGTGCTCGATTTTCTCTTGAAGCTTAAAGATGGTCTCCCCAATGATCTTGGCATCCAGCTTGTGGTTGTTGGTGAACTCCGTGATCATCATCTGGTTGGCGTTGAGTCCACGCTCCACCATCCCTTGGCACTTGAAAACTTGTTGCTCCATGGCTTCGAGCTTTGTCTCCACGCTTCCGGTACGCCTTGGTCCCTCCACATCACGGATGTGCAGCACCCCCTCACGCATCTCAATGGTTTGAGGGTGTTGCAGCACCTCCGCGAGATAGGGGTTGATAACCCTCTCGAAAAACTTGTCCTTACGAGCGCTTGGAGACGTCATGGTGCTCTAGATCTATAAGAAAAACAGCTCGAAATGAAAACAGAGGATATTTGCGTGATACGGTGGTAAAAACCTTCGGAAGATAATATAATGAACTTTTACCAACCAAAATACGTAATGTGCAAGAAAACGGAGTCCAGGAGGCACACGAGGTGGCTATGAGACAGGGGGCGCGCCTCCACCCTCGTGGAGGTCTCGTGTTCTTCCCGGATTACTTCTTGCTTCGCGAAATTCTTAAATATTCCAAAATGGAGGAAATTTCCATTAGAATTGTTTTGGAGTCGGTTTACTTACCGTACCACATACCTATTCCTTTTCGGAGTTTGAAACGTTCTGGAAAGTGTCCCTTATGTATTCCTCTGGGGTTATGGTCTCAATAATATTAGTTTCAACATTGATAGGATTACCTGAGATATAATGTTTGATTCTTTGACCGTTCACCACCCTCGAACTTGTGCCTTCGAAGTTGTTGATTTTTATGGCACCGGAACGATAGACTTCCTCGATAACGTAAGGACCTTCCCATTTAGAAAGAAGTTTTCGTACAAAAAATCTTAAACGAGAATTGAATAGCAACACATAATCACCTACGTTAAACTCACGCTTTTGTATCCTTTTGTCATGCCATCTTTTAACTTTTTCTTTGAACAGCTTGGCATTTTCATATGCTTGGGTTCTCCACTCATCAAGTGAGCTAATATCAAATAACCTATTCTCACCGGCAAGTTTGAAGTCATAGTTGAGCTCTTTCATAGCCCAATATGCTTTATGTTCAAGTTCAAGAGGTATGTGACATGCTTTTCCATAAACTATCTTATACAGAGACATAACCATAGGATTTTTATATGCACTTCTATAGGCCCATAATGCATCATCAAGTTTCTTGGACCAATTCTTTCTAGATCTATTCACAGTCTTTTGCAAAATTAATTTGAGCTCTCCATTGCTCAACTCTACTTGACCACTAGACTGTGGGTGATAAGGAGATGCGATTCTATGATTAACATCATACCTAGCAAGCATCTTACGGAAAGCACCATGAATAAAATGTGAATCACCATCAGTCATAAGAAATCTAGGGACTCCAAACCTCGAAAAAATAACTTCTTTAAGCATCTTAATAGAGGTGTTATGATCAGCACTACTAGTTGGAATAGCTTCTACCCACTTAGTAACGTAATCAACAGCAACTAAAATATGTGTGTAACCATTAGATGCAGGAAAAGGTCCCATATAATCAAAGCCCCAAACATCAAATGGTTCAATAACAAGAGAATAGTTCATAGGCATTTCTTGACGTCTACTAATATTACCTATTCTTTGACATTCATCACAAGACAAGGCAAGCTTACATCTTTGAAGAGAGTAGGCCAATAAAAACCGGATTGCAATACCTTATGTGCAGTTCTATCACCAGCGTGGTGTCCTCCATATGATTCAGAGTGACACTTGCGTAGGATCTGTTCCTGTTCATGCTCAGGTACACAACGTCTAATAACACCATCTACTCCTTTATAAAGGTGTGGATCATCCCAGAAGTAATATCTAAAATCATAAAAGAATTTTTTCTTTTGCTGGTATGTGAAACTAGGTGCTATAAATTTAGCAACAATGTAATTAGCATAATCAGCATACCATGGAGCAGTACGAGAAGCATTAATCACCACTAATTGTTCATCAGGAAAGCTATCATCAATAGGTAGTGGGTCATCAAGAACATTCACTAACCTAGACAGGTTGTGTGCAACGGGGTTCTCAGCTCCCTTTCATATGCAAATCAAATTCTTGGAGCAAGAGAACCCATCTAATAAGTCTAGGCTTAGCATCTTTCTTTTCCATAAGATATTTAATAGCAGCATGATCAGTGTGAATAGTAACTTTGGAATCAACAATATAAGGTCTGAACTTATCACAAGCAAATACAACTGCTAAGAACTCTTTTTCAGTAGTAGCATAATTTCTCTGGGAAGTATCAAGAGTTTTACTAGCATACTGGATAACATTCAATTTCTTATCAACTCTTTGCCCTAGAACAACACCTACATCATAATCACTAGCATCACACATAATTTCAAAGGGTAAATTCCAATCAGGTGGCTGAACAATAGGTGTAGTGATCAAAGCTTTCTTAAGTATTTCAAATGCTTCTACACAATCATCATCAAAGACAAAGGAATATCTTTTTGCAATACATTAGTCAAAGGTCTAGAGATTTTAGAAAAGTCCTTAATGAACCTCCTATAAAAACCGGCATGACCAAGGAAACTTCTTATACCTTTTATGTCCTTGGGACATGGCATCTTTTCAATAGCATCAACTTTAGCTTTATCAACTTCAATACCTCTCTCGGAAATCTTATGCCCCAAGACAATGCATTCATTAACCATAAAGTGGCACTTTTCCCAATTCAAGACGAGACTAGTGTCTTCACATCTCTGCAAAACTCTATCAAGGTTGCTCAAACAATCATCAAAAGAGGATCCATAAACGGAGAAGTCACCCATTAATACCTCACAAATATTTTCAAAAAAGTCAGAGAATCTTGCCATCATGCATCTTTGAAAGGTAGCAGGTGCATTACATAAACCAAAAGGCATACGTCTATAAGCAAAAGTACCGAAAGGGCAAGTAAAAGTAGTTTTTGATTGATCCTCCGCTCACACAGGTATTTGTGAGAAACCAGAATAACCATCTAGAAAGGAGAAATGTGTATGTTTGGATAGTATTTCTAGCATTTGATCAATAAAAGGTAAAGGGTAATGATCTTTCTTAGTATCTTTATCTAATTTACAAAAATCAATTACCATCCTATAACCTGTAATAATTCTTTGCGGGATCAATTCATCTTTATCATTAGGAATGACAGTAATACCTCCATTTTTAGGAACACAATGGACAGGATTTACTCATTCACTATCAGCAACGGGATAAATTATACCTACCTCAAGGAGCTTTAGTGTCTCCTTTCTTACCACCTCTTTCATCTTAGGATTTAAGCGTCGTTAAGGATCTCTAACTGGTTTGGTATCTTTCTCCACTTTAATTTTGTGTTGGCATAGAGTGGGACTAATGCCCTTAAGATCATCCAGAGTATATCCAATAGCAGGAGGGTGCTTCTTCAGAGTTTTCAATAATCTTTCTTCTTCTTGCTCTGAAAGGTTAGTACTAATAATAACAGGATATATTTTCTTTTCATCAAGATAAGCATACATAAGATTATCAGGTAACGGTTTGAGCTCAAACACGGGATCACCCTTGGGCGGAGGGGGATCCCCTAGGATTTTAACAGGTAGGTTGTGTTTCAGAATAAGACTGTCGGTGTACTAAAGTAGGGGTACCTTAGTATCCCGAACTTGTGCACGGGCAGTCGCAGCACCCAGCGGCAAGGCTTGCCGGGCGTCCGCCAAGATCATCCGTAGCTCATATTGATGCCATTCAAGAACAAAGTGTTTTGACTGAGAAGACAAGACTCCGGCAAGAGGAGCTTGCCGGGAAGGGCAAGGCCCCGGCAAGAGGAGCTTGCCGGGAAGGTCAACTAAGGCATTTCAAGAAACTTGCCGCGATGCGCCGCGCGCCCTGGCAAGACCCGACGAGCGACAAGCTTTCGGGTGCGATAAGACAACAACCGCGGCAAGGCGCTTGCCGCGGTGAAGCCACCTCTCTGCGCCCACGCTCCAGCGCATCCAACGACCTGTCGCCCCAAGATCATCCCTGACGCACGTGGCGGGCGGCTGTGCAGCCAAGCGGTGCGAGGTGGCAAGTGGAGATGACGAGAAGGCCATCATGGCAGGCGGTGGCGCCCCAAACGGTCGTTTTCTGCACTGTTTGGGCGACCGGACGGGCATTAAATGCCCTTGTCCCCTGCCGTCAGAGTTAGGTAGGGTGCACTATAGATAGCAGTTGTACCAACCACCCTTTTTACATTTGTACCCTTGACTGCGTTGCCACCTGTCGGTGACCCCTTTAGCCTATAAAAGGAGGCCCATGCGCAACGTAGAGGAGGTTCGACTCATTCGAAACTACAGAACGCTCATTCCCTCGAGCAAGAACACAATACAAACTCAAAGCAGCAGTAGGAGTTTTATCTCTCCGGAGAGCTCCGAAGCTGGGTAAAATCCCTCGCGTGCCCCGCCTCGATCTGCTATTCGTGCGCCCTCCGCTCCCTGCCAGACCGAGAAGGGGCCCTGCCCCATAGGTGCTCGTTTCCCACGACATCTTTGGCGCGCCAGGTAGGGGGCGTTGAGGTTGTGCGAACCTGATCCGGCGTTCGCGTGCGCTACATCAACGTCTTCATCGACATGCCACAGAAGAAGAAGGCTTCGGAGGTGGCTGGACCGTCCGCGTCGATCCCACCGCCACCGGAGCAAACGGGCGGTGGGGTGGACGCCGGCGGAGGAACGGGCGCCGACGAGGGAGTTCACGATGCTGCCAAGTCCAATGACATGGCTGCACAGACCTCGGCGTCCGTGCATGCACCGCGCCCGTCTCAGGAGGCGCGGGACCAACAACGTCATGGTGCTCGCAATACCATACGTTCGTTGGGTCAAGGCCAAGCTGGTGGATCTCGGGACGCTCAAGATCAGCATGCACGTCAACATGCTGGAACGAGCGCGGCACGGTCGCCTGGACGAGATGCTGCTCCTTCTAACACTGTTAGAAGTGCGAGCATATATCGCTCCTCGCGCCGTTCGCCGCCGCCACCCAAGAATCCAGAAGAAGCATTGGCCCGAGCCCAACTGCTTCTAGATTGCCCTCCAGCGCCAGACAAGATTGACGATTGGAGGGCCACCATCCAGAGCCTCATCGGCTTCGCCAACGGCGACACTCCCCGGCAACCGAGCACATCGAAGCCGCGGCAAGACGCCCAGGCGTGGGCCGATGGCGACAAGACCGGTGGGGGTGCGACAACCGTGCACTCCCCGCCTCGAAGGCCAAGATCGCCGACTCGCCGGGTCAACCTCGACACCGACTCCACGGCGTCGTCAGATCCACGGGCTCGTCGTGATCAGCGCCAAGTTCTTCAAGAACGACAGCAAGAAGACGCTCGTACCCGCATCGAGCGTCAAAGAGAAGCGCGACGTCAATCAGACCAGCGTGCTGGGCCCACTGTCGACATGCATGCGCCAGGGGAACCAGGCGACTTGCCATACGCGGCAGGTTGTCCTGCGTTTACCCGTGAGCTGCGGCAAGTCCAGTGGCCCAGTACCAAGAACTTCAAGCCAGACGTACCCGAGAAGTACAACGGCAGGATACATCCATCGGAGTTCCTCAACATCTACACCATCGCGGTGCAGGCTGTCGGGGGGCGCGACGAGAAGATCCTCGCCAACTACTTCCCATTGGTGCTCAAGCCCAATGTCAGATCTTGGCTCATGCACTTGCCGGACAACTCCATCTCCTCATGGGCAGATCTGTGCCATCAGTTTGTCAGCGCCTTCACAGGCGGCCACAAACCCCATGGCCAGGAAAGCGATCTTCATCTGCTCGCCCAGAAGGAAGGAGAACCCCTGCGCAAGTTCATTCAAAGATTCAGCCAGGTGCAACGCAACATCCCAGACGTCCACCTCGCCGCGGTTATCAGCGCGTTCCATCAGAACATGCGTAATCGCAGGATGAGGGAGGAGATGGCGATGTGCAAGATCAAAGATGTCAGCGAGCTATATGCTCTGGCCGACAAGTGTGCACATGCTGAGGAGGGAAGGAAACTCCCCGGAGAGAACGCAGGAGCAGAAGGGTCTGACAGTGAGGATGCCGCCCCGGCAAGGAAGAACCAGAGGCGGAACAACAGAAAGAGGAAAGCTAAAGATGTGCTAGTCGTCGAGCAATCCGGCAACGGAGGTGGGGCCGAGAAGGCCAAAGCTGGTAACTCTGGCGAGGCTGTGGTGGCCGTCGACAAGCAGGACGGCTCCGGCAAGCAGTACTGCAAGATCCATCGCACCAAGGGCCATGATCTCCAGACCTGCAAGAAAGTTGAGCAGCTCGTTGAACTACAGAAAGCTGAATACGAGCGCCGCGACAAGGAGAAGGCCCAAGAAGGTGGAGGAGGATCCGGCAAGAAGCGTCCCGCCCGGGGGGGGGGGGGGCGCCGCGGCAAGGCTAAGCAGCAGCAAGGAGACAGGCCTCCCCGCGCCGCGACAAGGATGAAGACGAAGACGAAGATGAAGAGATGGATGAGGATGAGGCCGACGAGCAGGAGTTTCAGAAAGCTACGGAGGTTTTGTGCATTGACGGTGGTACTTCTCTGCATACCTCGCACCGCCAGCTCAAACAGTGGGTGCGAGAAGTTAATGCAGCAGAACCACCAGTTGAATCGCGGAAGCCTCTGAAATGGTCCAGCACGCCCATCATCTTTGACGTTGAGGATCACCCTGATCGCATAACTGCGGTCGGGTGCTTGCCGATGTTGGTCTCACCAACTATCCGCAACCTCAAAGTCACGAAGATGCTGGTTGACGGCGGGGCCGGCTTGAATCTGATTTCCTCCGCGGTACTCAAGAAGCTCCAGATCCCCGACAGCGAGCTCGAAGAGACTGGTACCTTCCAAGGAATCAATCCAGGAAGGAGCAAGCCAAAGGGGAAGATCACACTGCCAGTGACATTTGGCAGCGAGCTGAACTTCAGGATAGAGAAGGTCACCTTTGACGTTGCTGATTTCCCTTTGCCCTACAATGGGATACTCGGCCGTCCAGCGCTCGCCAAGTTCATGGCAGCCTCTCACTATGCTTACAACGTGCTCAAGATGCCCGGTGCGATAAGTGTCATTTCTGTCCCTAGCGACAAGAAAGATGCCCTTATCTGTACCGACAAGATCTACCGGGAAGCAGCAGCCGCAGCAGATCGCAAGACACTTGCCGCGGAAGCTCCCGGGGGGAAGAAGAAGACCAAGTCCGGCAAGAGCTCTGATGCCCACTCCGGCAAGCGCACCTCTTCGGAGTGCTGCGCTACCGTCGAGGACACACCATCGAGCTCCACCCGCAAGTGCAAGAAGACAAAGACAGCTTCACCAGAGACAAAGAAAGTGGCCGCCAAGGAGGACGGCACTGGTGGTACCTTCACCATTAGTGACGCGCTTGATCCTAAATAGGAAAGCGCGCTCGTTGCTTTCCTGTGGGCAAATGTCGATGTGTTTGCATGGAAACCATCCGACATCCCCAGTGTTCCCAGGAAAGTAATTGAGCACCACCTTGCCGTCTGTCCCCACACGCGGCCCGTCAAGCAGAAAGTTAGGAAGCAAGCAGTGGAGCGCCAAGAATTCATTGCTGAAGAGATCAAGAAGTTGGAAGCAGCATGCCTGGTCAGAGGAGTGCTCCATCCAACGTGGCTGGCCAATCCTGTAGTCGTGCGCAAGGCAAACGGGAAATGGAGGCTTTGTATTGACTTCACTGATGTTAATAAAGCTTGTCCCAAGGATCCATTTCCCTTGCCGCGCATTGACCAGATTGTCGACTCCACGGCAGGATGTGATCTGCTTTCATTTCTTGATGCATATTCAGGATACCATCAGATCTTTATGGCAAAAGAGGATGAAGAGAATGTCTTTCGGACTAAAGAATGCTCCATGTCGCACGTACTACTTTGTACGAATGCCTTTCGGACTAAAGAATGCTGGTTCGACATTTGCAAGGGCAGTTCACGAAGCTTTTGAGCCACAGCTGCACAGAAATGTAGAAGCTTACATGGATGACATAGTGGTCAAGAGCAAAGACAGAGCAACTCTGGTTCAAGATTTGGACGAGACCTTTGCAAATCTGCGCAAGATCAATCTCAAACTCAACCCCGAGAAGTGCGTGTTTGGAGTTCCTTCCGGCAAGCTTCTCGGGTTCTTTGTGTCTCAGCGGGGTATCGAAGCCAACCCCGACAAGATCAAGGCCATTGAGCAGATCGAAGCACCGAAGCGCGTCAAGGATGTACGAAGGCTTGCCGGCTGCGTAGCTGCTCTCAGCAGGTTCGTCTCTAAGTCAGCTGAACGCGCCCTGCCATTTTTCAAAATTTTGAAAAAGGCAGGTCCAATGAAATGGACTCCAGAAGCAGAGGCTGCGTTACAGGACTTGAAGAGATATCTGTCCTCCACTCCAATACTTGTCGCACCTAAGCCACAAGAGAAGTTGTTGCTATATCTAGCAGCAACCAATCAAGTGGTTAGTGTTGCGTTAGTAGCAGAGAGAGAGGCAGATGATGAGCCAGCGGCCGCGGCAAGCGCATCTAGCGACAAGCAGGGGGCTTCCCCGACAAGCTCTGGTCCCGACAAGCGTGAATCTGTGCAGCCACAAGGAGAGAAACAGAAGAAAATGGTGCAGCGCCCGGTTTATTTTGTCAGTTCCCTTCTGCAGGGGGCTAGATCAAGGTACTCCGGAGTGCAGAAGTTGCTTTTCGGTCTTCTCATGGCCTCGAGAAAGTTGCGCCATTACTTTCAAGCACACGAGATTACAGTCGTCACTCGCTTTCCGTTGAAGAGGATATTGCAGAATCCAGAAGCAACAGGCAGGATTGTCGAGTGGGCACTGGAATTGTCAAGCTTTGGCCTTAAGTTTGAAAGTACTTCAACTATCCAGAGCCGAGCATTGGCAAAATTCATAGTAGAATGGACGCCAACACTTGATGAAGAAACTCCAGAAACGAGCATCCCCGTCAAAGAAGCAAACAAGGAATGGATCATGTACTTTGATGGTGCCTTCTCGCTGCAAGGCGGCGGTGCGGGCGTACTATTTGTCGCACCCACCGGAGAGCGCCTCAAGTACGTGGTCCAGATGCACTTTCCCAAGGAGCAAGCGACAAACAATACTGCAGAGTACGAAGGTTTGCTTGCCGGACCCAGGATCGCGGGATCAAAAAGCTTATTGTTAGGGGTGACTCGCAGCTTGTCGTCCGCCAAGTTAACAAAGATTATCAGAGTCCATTGATGGAAGCCTACATTGATGAAGTGAGGAAGTTGGAAGAGAATTTTGACGGCCAGCAGATGGAACATGTTCCGAGAGCCCAGAACGATGTTGCCGATGGCCTGTCGAAATGTGCCGCACTCAAGTTGCCTGTGGAACCAGGGATCTTTGTGCTCAAGCTAACTCAACCATCTGTAACGCCATCAACTGGACAAAGCAAGAAGAGGAAGTTGGTTTCTGGTGACTACTTTCTGGCAGAGCTCTCCGAAGCCGCCGCCAAGAAGGTCCCCAAGATCAACACAAACAATGCTGAGGGGCAGTCTGCTCCGACAAGCCCAAGGGTTTGTTCCGTTGAAGCAGACGCTCCCGACAAGCTTTGCTCCGGCAAGCTTGCCGGGGAACATCAAGCTCCGGCTGAACCGCAGGTTCTTACCGTAGAAGCTGATGTTCCCGCAGCAGCATTTGTGCCTTTAGTCCTTGTCGTTCAGCCACGGGCTCCGGCATGGGCGCAGCAGATTGTCCGTTTCCTTCAAACAGGAGAACTTCCCGAAGAGCAAGAAGAAGCGGAGAAAGTAGCCCGGCAGTCAAGTATGTACCAGTTTGTCGACGACATACTGTACAGAAGGAGATTCAACGGAGTGAAATTGAAGTGTATTCCCCGGGAAGAAGGACAGAAGCTGTTGGCGGATATACATGGAGGCATATGTGGCCATCACATTGGCGCAAGAGCACTTGCCGGCAAAGCTTTCCGGCAAGGTTTCTTTTGGCCAACAGCCCTCCAGGATGCAACTGCACAAGTAACCAAGTGTGAAGCGTGCCAGTTCCACTCCAAACAGATACATCAACCAGCTCAAGTTCTCCAGACGATCCCTTTATCCTGGCCTTTTTTGGTGTGGGGCCTCGACATTCTCGGCCCCTTTCCCCGAGCTGTCGGGGGCTTTGAGTACTTGTACGTGGCGATCGACAAGTTCACGAAGTGGACGGAGGTGGAAGCAGTGAGGAAGGTGACAGCATAGTCAGCAGTCAAGTTCTTCAGGTCAATTGTTTGCCGTTTCGGAGTCCCTAACAGGATCATCACCGACAATGGCACACAATTCACGAGCCACACCTTCATGCAGTACGTCCAAGATCTTGGCGCCAAGGTCTGCTTCGCTTCTGTTGCTCACCCGAGAAGCAACGGTCCAGCGGAGAGGGAAAACACTGAAGTGCTGCGCGGGCTCAAGACCAGAAATTTTGACAAGCTGCACAAGTGCGGAAGAAATTGGATTGAGGAGCTGCCAGTGGTTCTTTGGTCGATCAGGACGACACCAAATCGAGCCACTGGCCAGACGCCTTTCGCTCTAGTCTATGGAGCAGAGGCAGTTCTCCCCACGGAACTCGTATATGGATCACCTCGAGTGCTCGCTTATGATGAGCTTGAGCAAGAGCAGCTGCGACATGATAACGCGCTGCTCCTTGAGGAAGATCGTCTTCATGCTGCTGTACGAGCTGCTCGATATCAGCAAGCTTTGCGCCGCTATCACAGCCGCAAAGTCAATGCCAGAAGTCTCGAGGAAGGCGACCTTGTTCTTCGGCGCGTTCAATCCGCCAAGAATTCCAACAAGTTGACGCCGAAGTGGGAAGGCCCTTATCGGGTGAAGCGAGTCACTAGGCCTGGCGCTGTCTGCCTTGAGACCGAAGATGGCTTTCCGGTGAGCAACTCCTGGAACATTGAGCATCTTCATAAGTTTTACCCATAAGGCGCGGTTGCCGGAACATCTTCCGGCAACCACCTTT
This sequence comes from Triticum timopheevii, assembly GCA_963921465.1. NCBI lineage: Eukaryota > Viridiplantae > Streptophyta > Magnoliopsida > Poales > Poaceae > Triticum > Triticum timopheevii. Next base: position 49,829,021 of record OY997271.1, read on the forward strand.
TGTACAAGTCTTGCCGCAGTTGCATGTAACCCTTTGTACAAAGCCGGGCGCAGATCCCGTGCATAAATAAAGCTCGTGTGCTTCGCGCATCTTGTCAAATTTCATGCCTTTTTCTTTTTTGCATGTATTATCTGACACTTTGTGCAGCACTCGCCCCCGGTAAGCAATAACGAGCCTTGAGGCTCCATATCTTTATTTTCTCTTCTTTCTTTTTCTCAAAAGGAAGGTTCCCTCGCCCACAAGTTCACCGGGGGGGGGGGGGGAGGAGAAGATAAGGTGTGGACTAGGCGTCGTTCAAAGAAGTATAGCCTTGCCGGGATACAGACGACAAAAGAAAAAGCTAAGTTGCCAAAGTTTGAGCATGATCAATTTTTAAGTTTTTAAGTTATCTTCCTCGAACGACCTTACTTTGTATGGAAAACCTGTGCGCGGAGGAACCGACTCGTATCTAGTTGCGCCCTTACTTTGTTTCGAGTCCGCTCAACAACTTAAGTGTGCTGCAACTAGTTGCGGCAAGGTTTCTTGCCGGAGCAGCACCGCCAGCAGGCTGTTGATGTTCCGCACTCAACGCTCTCGGCAAGGGTGCCTGCGCCGGCAAGTTCCCTAAAAGCGTAGGGTAAAAACATACAAAAGAAGGAATCAAGTACAGGAAATAACATAGCAAATACTACCCAAGATAAAGTATATTACAAAAGAAACTTGTCATGGCACTGACTAAATTGTTCTTATAACATAAATGGCAGCAGCAAGGAAAGGAGAGAGAGAGCAGCTTAATCCACACGCTCGCCGTCGATCCTCCTGACTTCATTCACCTTGTCCACAATGGGTGCGACAAGGGCTTTGAGTTCTACAAGATCAGCACCCGCCGGCAGCTTCTTGGGAACGTTGGTGAGGTTGAGGTTCGGATTGCGGAAGAGCACCTTCACCAACACCTTCTCCAAGACCCTGGCACAGATTGCGCGCGACTCGTCAGCCAGCTGCCTTGGGATCCTTTCCCGGAGCTGCTGGAGAGCCGTCGCCACGCCCTTGAAGAACAAAGTAAGCTTGGCGCTGGGCTGGAGGTTCTCGTCGGAGGAGTACCCGAAGCCCGCCAAGTCCAGTTGCGCCAGCTCCTCGTCAATGACTGCAGCGATGTTGACAAGGCCCTCCGTCCAAAGCTCCACCGTAGCCCTGAAGGTGTTTTGAGTCTCGGCGGCCCTCGTTAGCAGCTCCTCATTGGCCTTGATCTCTTTCTTCAAATACTCCTCTCGCTTCTTGGCGCCGCCCAGCGTCTCCGTCAGTGTGGCCAGCTTCAGCTCCAGATCAGCATTTGAGTCCTTGGCGGTGTTCAATTCCTTACCCTTGTTGGCGAGTTGGACTTGCAGATCACCATGAGCGAGGGCATCCTTCTCGTGTTCGCGCTGGAGCGCAGCAGGCTCCTCATCCTTCCCTTTCAGATTAGCCTCCAGCTGCATCATCTTCAGCTCCAATTCCTTCTTGGCGGCCTCGGCAGCTGCGGCAGCGTCCTTCGCTTCCTTGAGTGCTCCGCCAAGTGATTGCTCGCGTGCGGCGAGCTCCTCCTCGTGGCTATCCAAATTGACTTTCCGCTGTGTCAATTCACCTTCCCGGGTGGACAACTCTTCAACGGCAAGCCTCTGTTGCTCCTCAGCTTCTGCCTTCTTGAGGAGGAAAGCCTTCCGCGCCTCGACAAGCTGCGCCCTCTCCTCCGCAATGGACCGGAGGGCCTCTTGGTTGCGGCTCTGGAGTTCCTCCGCATGCTTCTCTATGTCAATTCCCGCCTATGCGACAAGCGCTTCCCGGGACTCTAGCTTCGCTTGCCGGGCGCGGTAGAGCGACACCAACTTCCGGAGCCACTGCTCCTCTTCGGACTCGCCACTGCTGCTGCTTGGTGCGTCAACCACTGTCAGCTCTGTAGAGGCGAGCACCTCTTCGTCAAAAGCCTCTCCCTCGACCGGCGCCCTGGAGCTCGACGCCCAGGGAAGCTTGATGAAGACACCCTCGCCGGCCTTCAAGTAGGCGCCGGGCTGGGGCTCTTCAGAGCCCGGTGCTGCGTCAGCGGCGGAGGGGTCGGCGGTCGGTGTAGCGCCTTGCGCTCCTACGCCCTCGGGGTCGTCAGTACGATCGCCGGACCCCTCGCCAGCTCCTGCGCCAGCAGCCTTGGCGGCCTCTTCGTCGGCGGGATCGTCAGCGTCGGCCTCTTTCTCGGCAGCGGCAGCATCCTCAGTGTTGCCGCGTGCGTCCTACTCACCGGTGGCCTCGGCCTCCATCGGGTCTGTGGAAGGGAGATCAGAAGACAAGAAGAGGAAAGAAATGTCAAGCAAACATCCAAAAAGAAGAATAGAAGAAGAAGAACCCAAGGGAAAATTTCCGACAAGGAGGGTTACCTGTGCTGGGCTCTGTGACCATGGGCTCCACCACCGAAGGCTCGCTGGTCCCATCCCTTGCCGGGGACCTCTCCCTTGCTGGAGAGCGCTCCCTTGTCGGAGAATCGCCCCTTGGCGGCGTAGTTGAAGCAGATAGCACCTCTGGAGCGGCTTCTGGTTGCTCTTGATGGGCCTGCTCTGCTCCTACACAAGCAAGCCAACAGTCAAAATATCAACAGAGAAAGAGCACCCATGCGCGCCCCACAACAGGAAGTGAACAAGTACTTACGCTGGGGGCTGCGCTGGGGGCTGCTTCGGGGAGAGGTGGTCGGGTCCGTCAAGGTGGTCTCGGATGCGTCCTCTGTTTTCACAGCAGGATCATCCTCGATGACTACCACGGGGACCTTGGCCCTCTTCGCCGCTCTCTCGGCCAGAGTCCTGAAAAGCAACGAGGTTCAGAAGGAAGCAGATTAGATACAAGACAAGAAACAGCAAGAAACGATGAAGTACAAATACAACAGGAAGAAATTCTTACTCCTCCTCTTCTTCTTCCTCCTCGTCGGAGCTGAGCGCGGAAAGGTCGAAGTCAGGTACCCTTTCTGCGTGACGAGGCGGAGGAGTAGGCTCCCTTGGGCGCTTGGCAGGAGCTGCAGCAGGATCGGGAGTGGCGGCCCGAGAAGACCCCTCTCCAGTTGCCGGCACGGCATGAGATGCTCCCGTGTCAGCGGTGCTTGGCGCGGTGGAGCGTGTCCCGCGGCGTGACGGCTGTTGGCCCGTTTGTCGCCCTGCAGTGTCGCCAGTCTTGCGAAGGCGCCTCCTTGGTTGAGCTGGGGGCTACGCTGAGGGCCCCGTCTGCGGCAAGCTACTCGAAGATGGCTGGCCACTTGCGCCCCTGGCAGGCTCGCTCGCCTCGGCATCGGGCTCCCCCTAGCCAACGACCTCCCCGCCAAAGTCCTCTCGGTCGGCAAGGCTTGCCGCCTCGGCCGCCTCTGCCTCCTCCAACATGAAGCCAAACTCGCCCGCGGCGGCGGCTGCCGCCGCCTCTTCCGCCCTGGTGGCGATGTACCGCATCTCGTCGTCAATGGTGTCGCGGGTGAGGAGCCTCTGCTCGTCAGCTCGGACTGCTACCTCCACCAAGCCGTCGAAGAATTGCCGCACGACGTAGTCGGAGGGCTCCCGTCAAGTTGGGATAATCCCGTGCGAGTCGCACTCCGGCATCATTGCACGGATGCGATCAAGCTGGGAGTTGTTGCACAGGGGGATGACACCCTGCGGCAGCCTAAACCACTCTGGGTGATTGGAGTCGTGCTTGAACAGCTCCTTGAGCATCCCGTCCAACTCCAAAACAGTAAAGTTGAAATTGAGGCCTGGGCGCAGCCTCATGATATCCGCCGGGCCCCCGAACAGCCAGGCGGGCCTCCCCCTCTCCTGTAGAGGGGCGATGCGGCGGCGAAGAAAGTCCGCGCCAACGGCCCCTACGGTGAGCCCGGCAAGCCTGAGCCGCAGGATCCTGGTGGTGGCGATCTTCAGCTTGGCGTCGTTCGCCGCCAGGGCGCTCCAGTCGCCACCGCGCACTACTCTGGTTTGGCGCAAATTGGTGAATGGTTGCGGATCTGCATCAACAATCCAACACCATTCGGCCCTCCACTCGTCCCATTTGCTGCGGACCTCCCCCTCCAGATACACCTCCTTCTTGCCGGCCCTCGAGATCCAGGAGACCCCGCCAGACAGGGGCTCTCCTTTCTCGACCCGGGGCATGAAATAGTGGCGGAAAAGGGCAATGTTGGGGTGGACTCCGACGAAGTTCTCGCAAAGATGCGCGAAAACCGCCATGGTCAGAACGGTGTTGGGGGTGAAGTCGAGGAGATGGAGCCCATACGTGTTCATAATGTCGGAGAAGAAATCGGAAAAGGGCGGGCAGAGCCCGCAATAGAAGAACAATGGGAAGAAGTAGTACCCTTTTGGGCACCGCTTCGAAGTAGAAGCTTCGGCGGAGAGTGTCTGCGTGCGCGGATGCGCCCGCGTCTCCGTCGACCAGAAGAGATAGAACTCCTCCCGCAGCGCCTTCGGGGTGAGCTCGGGGGAGGGGGGGGAAGTGCTCGCTCCTTGCGCAGCGGCTCAAGCCGCAGCGCCTCGGCCGATTTTGCACTCTTTCCGGTCTTCGGAGCCATGGCGGAAGCGGTGGAGGAGGGCGGCGGCGACGAGCGGCGGCGACGGGCGGCGGAGCACTGCTCTCTTTCGGCTTGGGAAGCGGAGGGGAGCGGTGGAGCTTTCTGAAGAAGGAACCGCAAGTGGCGAAGGTGGGGGAACGGCCCCTGTTTCCCCTGCTTATAAAGAGGGGAGGCGAACGTTACGCCTTTCTTGATTAAAGAATTGCCCACGATCTCTCCCACGACGCCGCGTTTGACGCGTGCCGTTACGGGAGGGCGCGGTGGATACAGAGTTAGATTTGGTATGGATCCAGGCCGCGCGTGCCCGTGCCCTGTTTTGGGCCTGGCCCAACAGCGCTCGGCACCGTGTGTGGCCTAGGCCCGGGGGCTCCTGTTGGTGTACTAAAGTAGGGGTACCTTAGTATCCCGAACTTGTGCACGGGCAGTCGCAGCACCCAGCGGCAAGGCTTGCCGGGCGTCCGCCAAGATCCTCCGTAGCTCATATTGATGCCATTCAAGAACAAAGTGTTTTGACTGAGAAGACAAGACTCCGGCAAGAGGAGCTTGCCGGGAAGGGCAAGGCCCCGGCAAGAGGAGCTTGCCGGGAAGGCCAACCAAGGCATTTCAAGAAACTTGCCGCGACGCGCCGCGCGCCCCGGCAAGACCCGACGAGCGACAAGCTTTCGGGTGCGATAAGACAACAACCGCGGCAAGGCGCTTGCCGCGGCGAAGCCACCTCTCTGCGCCCACGCTCCAGGGCATCCAACGACGTGTCGCCCCAAGATCATCCCTTACGCACGTGGCGGGCGGCTGTGCAGCCAAGCGGTGCGAGGTGGCAAGTGGAGATGACGAGAAGGCCATCGTGGCAGGCGGTGGCGCCCCAAACGGTCGTTTTCTGCACTGTTTGGGCGACCGGACGGGCATTAAATGCCCTTGTCCCCTGCCGTCAGAGTTAGGTAGGGTGCACTGTAGATAGAAGTTGTACCAACCACCCTTTTTACATTTGTACCCTTGACTGCGTTTCCACCTATCGGTGACCCCTTTAGCCTATAAAAGGAGGCCCATGCGCAACGTAGAGGAGGTTCGCCTCATTCGAAACTACAGAACGCTCATTCCCTCGAGCAAGAACACAATACAAACTCAAAGCAGCAGTAGGAGTTTTATCTCTCCGGAGAGCTCCGAAGCTAGGTAAAATCCCTCGCGTGCCCCGCCTCGATCTGCTCTTCGTGCGCCCTCCGCTCCCTGCCGGCCCTCCGCTCCCTGCCGGACCGAGAATGGGCCCTGCCCCATCGGTGCTCGTTTCCCACGACAAAGACCTTGTTGAAAGAACACATCATCTATTTCCCTTCTTTCATTCATAAATATATCATTTTCATGATCTAGCAAATATTGTTCTAACGGATTAGTAGGAGGCACGAAAATAGAAGCAAGACCAATAATCTCATCCTTACTAAGTGATTCTTTATCACGGGGTTGTCTACGAAACTTAGCAAAATTAAACAAATGAGACATATCCCCTAAGCCAATAGTAACAACATCCTTTTTGCAATCAATCCTAGCATTAACAGTATTCAAGAAGGGTCTACCATAAATAATGGTACAAAGGTCATCTTGTGGGGAACCAAGAACAAGAAAATCAGCAGGATATTTAACCTTCCCACACAAGACTTCAACATCTCTAACAATCCCGACTGGCTTAAAGGTGTCCCTATTGGCAAGCTTAATAGTAACATCAATATCTTCTATTTCAGCAGGTGCAATATCATGCATAATTTCTATATATAAGTCAAAGGGTATTGCACTAGCACTAACACCCATATCACATAAGCCATGATAACACTGATCTCCTATTTTAACAGAAATAACAGGCATGCCTACAACAGGTCTATGTATCTTAGCAACTGGTCTAGCAATATTAGCAGCCTGTTCACAGAAGTAAATAACATGCCCATCTAAATTATCATCCAAGAGATCTTTAACCATAGCAATACTAGGTTCAGCTTTGATTTCTCAGGAGGTGTATAAGTTCTAGTATTACTCTTACAAACAACAGTTGAAGTTTTAGAATGATCCTTTATCCTAACAGGAAAAGGAGGTTTCTCAACATAAGTAGTAGGAACAATAGGATCATTATAAGTGATAGTCTTTTCTTCAACTGTAATAGGTGCAACTACTTTTACTTCAATGGGAAGATTATATTTAAACCACTTCTCCTTAGGGATATCAACGTGAGTAGAAAAATATTCACAAAAAGCAGCTACTATCTCATAGTCAAGTCCATACTTAGCGCTAAATCCACGAAAAGCATCGGTATCCATAAAAGATTTAATGCAATCAAACTTAGGTGTTAGACCTGACTCGTTACCATCATCGCAACCCCAATCTTCAGAGTTGCATTTAATTATTTCTAATAAATCCCACTTGAATTCAATAGTCTTCAACATATAAGAACCAAGACAAGAAGTATCGAGCATGGTGCGATCATTGAGAGAAAGCCGAGTATAATTTTTTTGAATAATCATATCTCTTGAGAGCTCATGATTGGGGCATGAATATAACATTGACTTAAGCCTCCCCCAAGCTTGAGCGATGCTTTCTCCTTCGTGAGGCCAGAAATTATATATGTAATTACGATCACGATGAACAAGATGCATAGGGTATAACTTCTGGTGAAATTCCAACTTCAATCGTTTATAATTCCATGATCCCGTATCATCACATAGACTATACCATGTCAATGCATCTCCCTTCAAAGATAAAGGGAATACCTTCCTTTTGAAAACATCATCGGGGATACCTGCAAGCTTAAATAATCCACAAACGTCATCCACAAAGATAAGGTGTAAATCGGGATGCAATGTTCCATCTCCTGCAAAGTGATTTGCAAGCAGTTTCTCTATCATACCCGAAGCAATCTCAAAGTAAACATCTTAAGTAGGTTCAGTAGGTTGAGGGGCAGCTTTTTGCTCTACTGGTCGGGGTGAAGATACCCCGAACAAGCCCCTCAAAGGATTCGATTCCATAGTAACAAGTGACAGAAAATTTCAGCACACTATATAAATGTTTCCATACCAAGTTCCACTCACCAAAGGCGCTTCATTCCCCGGCAACGGCGCCAGAAAAGAGTCCTGATGACCAACAAGTATAGGGGATCTATCGTAGTTCTTTCGATAAGTAAAAGTGTCGAACCCAACGAGGAGCAGAAGGAAATGACAAGCGGTTTTCAGTAAGGTATTCTCTGCAAGCACTGAAATTGTAGGTAACAGATAGTTTTGTGATAAGATAATTTGTAACGGGTAACAAGCAATGAAAGTAAATAAAGTGCAGCAAGGTGGCCCAATCCTTTTTGTAGCAAAGGACAAGCCTGGACAATTTCTTATAATGAGAAAAGCGCTCCCGAGGACACATGGGAATTATCATCAAGCTAGTTTTCATCACGCTCATATGATTTGCGTTCGGTACTTTGATAATTTGATATATGGGTGGACCGGTGCTTGGGTACTGTCCTTTCTTGGACAAGCATCCCACTTATGATTAACCCCTATTGCAAGCATCCGCAACTACAAAAGAAGAATTAAGGTAAACCTAACCATAGCATGAAACATATGGATCCAAATCAGCCCCTTACGAAGCAATGCATAAACTAGGGTTTAAGCTTCTGTCACTCTAGCAACCCATAATCTACTTATTACTTCCCAATGCCTTCATCTAGGCCCAAATAATGGTGAAGTATCATGTAGTCGACGTTCACATAACACCACTAGAGGGGAGACAACATACATCTCATCAAAATATCGAACGAATACCAAATTCACATGACTACTAATAGCAAGACTTCACCCATGTCCTCAGGAACAAACGTAACTACTCACGAAGCATATTCATGTTCATGATCAGAGGAGTATTAATCTGCATTAAGGATCTGAATATATGATCTTCCACCAAGTAAACCAATTAGCATCGACTACAAGGAGTAATCAACACTACTAGCAACCCACAGGTACCAATTTATGGTTTTGATACAAGATTGGATACAAGAGATGAACTAGGGTTTTGAGAAGAGATGGTGCTGGTGAAGATGTTGATGGAGATTGACCCCCTCCCGATGAGAGGATCATTGGTGATGACGATGGTGATGATTTCCCCCTCCCGGAGGGAAGTTTCCCCGGCAGAACAGCTCTGCCGGAGCTCTAGATTTGTTCCGCCAAGGTTCCGCCTCGTGGCGGCGGAGTTTCATCCCGTATGCTTGCTTATGATTTTTTTCCAAGGTAAAAGCCTTCATATAGCAGAAGATGGGCACCGGAGGGCCACCAGGGGGCCCAGGAGACAGGGGGCGCGCCCAGTAGGGGTGGGCGCGCCCCCCACCCTCCTGGCCAGGGTGTGGGCCCCCTCTGTTGTTTTCTTCGCTCAATAATACTTATTAATTCCAAAAATAACTTCTGTGGAGTTTCATGATTTTTGGAGCTGTGCAGAATAGGTTTCCAATATTTGCTTCTTTTCCAGCCAGAATCCCAACTGCTGGCATTCCCCCACTTTATGGTGAACCTTGTAAAATAAGAGAGAATAGCCATAAGTATTGAGACATAATGTGTAATAATAGCCCATAATGCAATAAATATTGATATAAAAGCATGATGCAAAATGGACGTATCAGCGCGCCCCCTCCCCTAGTCCAATTCGGACTCCCCATGGGAGGGGGCATGGCCACCCCTTGTGGGCTGCCTCCTCTCTCCATTATGCCCCATGTAGGCCCAAAAATTCCCCGGGTGGGGGGTGGGGGGCGGTCCGGTAACCTCTCGGTACTCCCAAAAATACTCGAACCTTTCCGAAACTATACCGGTGTCCGAATACCATCGTCCAATATATCAATCTTTACTTCTCGACCATTTCGAGACTCCTCGTCATGTCCTCGATTTCATCCGGGAGTCCGAACTACCTTCGGTCACCAAAACACATAACTCATATAATACATATCGTCATCGAACGTTAAGCGTGCGGACCCTACGGGTTCGAGAACTATGTAGACATGACCGACACACCTCTCCGGTCAATAACAAATAGCGGAACCTGGATGCTCATATTGGTTCCCCCATAATCTACGAAGTCTTTATCGGCCGAACCGCGATGTCAACATACGTTATTCCCTTTGTCATCGGTATGTTACTTGCCCGAGATTCGATCTTCGGTATCCTCATACCTAGTTCAATCTCGTTACCGGCAAGTCTCTTTACTCGCTCCGTAGTGCATCATCTCGCAACTAACTCATTAGTCACATTGCTTGCAAGGTTTCATATAATGTGCATTACCGAGAGGGCCCAGAGATACCTCTCCAATACTCGGAGTGACAAATCCTAATATCGATCTATGCCAACCCAACAAACACCTTCGGAGATACGTGTAGAGAATCTTTATAATCACCCAGTTAAGTTGTGACGTTTGATAGAACACAAGGCATTCCTCCAGTGTCCGGGAGTTGCATAATCTCATAGTCGGAGGAATATATATTTGAGACGAAGAAAGAAGTGGCGATAAAACTGAACGATCATTATGCTATGCCATCACATCATTCCACTATTGATGTGATCCCATTCATCAGTGACAACACATGTCCATGGCTAGGAAACATTACCATCTTTGATCAACGAGCTAGTCAAATATAGGGACACGGTGTTTTGTCTATGTATTAATACATGTATCAAGTTTCCGGCTAATACAACTCTAGCATGAATAATAAACATTTATCATGATATAAGGAAATATAAAATAACAACTTTACTATTTCCTCCAGAACATATTTCCTTCAGTATCCCAGTTGCAGTAGAGTCAATAATCTAGTTCACATCGCCATGTGATTTAACACTGATAGTTCATATCTGTATATGATTAACACCCATAGTTCACATCGCCATGTGACAAACACCCAAAGGGTTTACTAGAGTCTATAATTTGGTTCACATCGCTATGTGATTAACAGCCAAAGAGTACTAAGGTGTGATCATGTTTTTCTTGTGAGAGAAGTTTAGTCAATGGGTCTGCCACATTCAGAGCCGTATGTATTTTGCAAATTTTCTATGTCTACAATGCTCTGCATGGAGCTACTTTAGCTAATTGCTCCCACTTTCGATATGTATCCAGATTGAGACTTAGAGTCATCTGGATCGGTGTACAAGCTTGCATCAACCTAACTCCTTACGACGAACTCTTTATCACCTCCATAACCGAGAAATATTTCCTTAGTACTCTTAGGTAACTAAGGATAACTTTGACCGCTGTCCGGTGATCCACTACTGGATCACTATCGTACCCCCTTGCCAAACTCATGATAAGGTACACAATACGTCTGGTACGTAGCTTAGCATACTTTATAGAACCTATGGTTGAGGCATAGGGAATGACTTTCATTCTCTTTCTATCTCCTGTTGTGGCCGGGCTTTCAGTTTTACTCAACTTTACACCTTGTAATACAAGCAATAACTCCTTCATTGATTGATCCATTTTGAACTCTTTCAGAATCTTGTCAAGGTATGTACACATTGAAAAATCTTATCAAGCGTCTTGATCTATCTCTATAGATCTTGATGCCCAATATGTAAGCAGCTTCATTGAGGTCTTTCTTTCAAAAAATCCTTTCAAACTCTCCTTTATGCTTTCCAGAAAATTCTACATCATTTTCGATCAAGAATATGTCATTCACATATACTTATCAGAAAGGCTATAGTGCTCCCACTCACCTTCTTTTAAATGCAGGCTTCACCGCAAGTCTGTATAAAACTATATGCTTTGATCAACTCATAAAAGCGTATATTCCAACTCCGAAATCCTTGCACCAGTCCACAGATGGATCGCTGGAGCTCGCACACTTTGTTAGCACCTTTAGGATCGAGAAAACCTTCTGGTTGTATCATATACAACTCTTCTTTATAAATCCATGAAGGAATGCAGTTTTGACATCCATTTGCAAGATTTCCTAATCATAAAATGCGGCAATTGCTAACGTGATTTGGGCAGACTTAAGCATCGATACGACTGAGAAAATCTCATCGTAGTCAACATCTTGAACTTGTCAAAAACCGTTTGCGACAATTCGAGCTTTGTAGATAGTAACACTACCATCATCGTATGTCTTCCTCTAGAAGATCCAATTATTTTCTATGGCTCGCTGATCATCAAGCAAGTCAATCAAAGTCCATACTTTGGTCTCATACATGGATCCTGTCTCAGATTTCATGGGCTCAAGCCATTTATCGGAATCTGGGCTCATCATTGCTTCTTCATAGTTCGTAGGTCTTATCATGGTCTAGTAACATGACTTCTAGAACAGGATTACCGTACCACTCTGGTGTGGATCCTGCTCTGGTTGACCTACGACGTTCTGTAGCAACTTGATATGAAGTTTCATGATCATTATCATTAGCTTCCTCTCTAGTTTGTGTATGATACGTCTCCAACGTATCTACTTTTCCAAACACTTTTGCCCTTGTTTTGGACTCTAACTTGCATGATTTGAATGAAACTAACCCGGACAGACGTTGTTTTCAGCAGAACTACCATGGTGTTGTTTATTGTGCAGAAAACAAAAGTTCTCGAAATGACCTGAAAATCCATGGAGATAACTTTTGGAAAATATAAAAAATACTGGCGAAAGAATCAAGGCCAGGGGGCCCACACTCTGTCCACGAGGGTCTGGGGCGCGCCACCGCTCCCTGGGCTCGCCCCCCTGTCTTGTGGTCCGCCTGATGCTCCACAGACCTCAACTCCAACTCTATATATTCCATTTCACGGAGAAAAAATCAGAGAGAAAGTTTCATCGCGTTTTACGATACGAAGCCACCGCCAAGCCCTAATCTCTCTCTTGGGAGGGCTGATCTGGAGTCCGTTCGGGGCTCAGGAGAGGGGGATTCGTCGCCGTCGTCATCATCAACCATCCTCCATCACCAATTTCATGATGCTCACCGCCGTGCGTGAGTAATTCCATCGTAGGCTTGCTGGACGGTGATAGGTTGGATGAGATTTACCATGTAATCAAGTTAGTTTTCTTAGGGTTTGATCCCTAGTATCCACTATGTTCTGAGATTGATGTTGCTATGACTTTGCTATGCTTAATGCTTGTCACTAGGGACCGAGTGCCATGATTTCAGATCTGAACCTATTATGTTTTCATGAATATATGTGAGTTCTTGATCCTATCTTGCAAGTCTATAGTCACCTATTATGTGTTATGATCCGACAACCCCAAAGTGACAATAATCGGGATACTTCTCGATGATGACCGTAGTTTGAGGAGTTCATGTTTTCACTAAGTGCTAATGCTTTGGTCTGGTACTCTATTAAAAGGAGGCCTTAATATCCCTTAGTTTCCACTAGGACCCCGCTACCACGGGAGGGTAGGTCAAAAGAGATGTCATGCAAGTTCTTTTCCATAAGCATGTCTGACTATGTTCGGAATACATGCCTACATTACATTGATGAACTGGAGCTAGTTCTGTGTCACCCTATGTTATAGCTATTACATGAGGAATCACATCCGACCTAATTATCCATCACTGATCCAATGCCTACGAGCTTTTCACATATTGTGCTTCGCTTATTTACTTTCCATTGCTACTGTTACAACTACTACAAAACTGCTACCGTTACTTTTGCCACTATTACCGTTACTTCCATACTACTTTGCTACTAAATACTTTGATGCAGATACTAAGTTATCTAGGTGTGGTTGAATTGACAACTCAACTACTAATACTTGAGAATATTCTTTGGCTCCCCTTGTGTTGAATCAATAAATCTGGGTTGAATACTCTACCCTCGAAAACTGTTGCGATCCTCTATACTTGTGGGTTATCAAGACTATTTTCTGGCGCCGTTGCCGGGAAGCATAGCTCTATTCTTTGAGTCACTTGGGATTTATATCTGCTGATCACTATGAGGAACTTGAAAGACAAAAAACCAAGATTTTTCCCTCAACTACGAGGGGAGGTAAGGAACTGCCATCTAGCAACGCACAAGATTCTCCTTTTGTTATGAGTAAGCTTGCGAGACCTAAACCTGGAACTAGTATGAATTCTGATATGTCGGTTATTGATGATGCCACTTCTACTATGCATGATACTTATGATGGAACTACTTCTGTGCTTGATACTACTGTGCCATTAGGTGAATATCTTGATGAACAACTTGCTAGGGTTAGAGAGAACGAAATTATTGATGATGAAATTATTGATGATAGTGATGCTGAAGGTCCTCCCCCTAATTATGAATTGCATATTGTTCCTGAGGGTTGTGTTATGGATGAAGAAATTGCTAGAGATTTTTTTCTTGCAATGATAGATCTGATCTTAAGAAATTACTAGCTAAACTTAAACAGAAAACTCTGAATGCTAGGATGAAACATGACCCTGCTTTTGCTACTTCACCTATCTTTGTTACTGATAAGGATTATGAATTCTCTGTTGATCCTGAGATAATTACTTTGGTTGAATCTGATCCTTTTTATGGCTATGAATCTGACACTGTTGTGGCACATCTTCTAAGTTAAATGATATAGCCACCCTTTTTACTAATGATGAGAAGTCCCGCTATTACTATATCCTTAAGATATTTCCGTTCTCATTAAAGGGTGACGCTAAAACTTGGTTTAATTCTCTTTATCCTGGTTGTGTGCGTAGTCCCCAGGATTTGATTTATTACTTCTCTGCTAAATATTTCCCTGCTCACAAGAAACAAGCTGCCTTGCGAGAAATATACAATTTTGTGCAAATCGAAGAAGAGAGTCTCGCACAAGCTTGGGGGAGGCTTCTCCGATTAATTAATGCTTTGCCTGATCATCCTCTTAAGAAAAATGAAATACTTGATATCTTCTATAATGGACTAACCGATGCTTCCAAGGACTACTTGGATAGTTGTGCCGGTTGTGTTTTCAGGGAAAAATAATCGACCAAGCTGAATTACTATTGAATAATATGTTGACAACTGAAAATAATTGGACTCTTCCTCAGCCAATTCCTGAGCCTATTCCTAAACCAACTCCGAAGAAGAGGGGTGTTCTATTTCTCAGTCTTGAAGATATGCAAGAGGTAAAAAAATCAATGAAAGAAAAGGGTATTAAAGCTGAAGATGTTAAGAATTTACCTCCTATTGAAGAAATATATGGTCTTAATATACCGCCTATTGAAGAAACACATTGTCTTGATAACCCGACACAGGTAGTAAAGGTAAATTCTCTCTATAGATATGATAAAGTTGAAATCCCATCTACTAAATTTTATAGCCCATGTTTAGATGAATTTGATGACTTTATGGCTAGACAAGAAAGTTTTAATGCTTATGTTGGTTGAGAATTAAAGAGTAATGCTTTCATGATAGGACGCTTGAGTGATTATATGGCTAGAGTTAAAGCTAAACTTGAACTCATTAGCAAATATGCTTCTATGGTTACCACTCAAGCAGAGCAAGTACTTAAAGCTCAAAGTGATTTGCTCAATGAATTAAATAATAAACATGATTTTGCTGTTAGAGCGGCTCCTAGAACTGGTAGAAGGACTCAGGAACCTTTGTATCCTGAAGGCCACCCTAAGAGAATCGAGCAAGATTCTCAGAGAAATAATTTAGAGGCACCTAGTCCTTCTAAAAATAAGAAAAAGAAAAATGATAGGACTTTGCATGCTTCTAGTGAACCTGTTGTAGACACACCTGAGAATCCCAATGAAATTTCTATCTCTGATGCTGAAACCAATAAGATGATGAACATGAACCTAGTGACAATGTTAATGATAATGTTCATGTTGATGCTCAACCTAGCAATAATAATGAAGTAGAGATTGAACCTGCTGTTGTTCTTGATAACCCACAATCAAAGAATCAACGTTATGATAAAAGAGATTTTGTTTCTAGGAAGCACAGTAAAGAAAGCAAACAATGGGTTCAGAAACCCATGCATTTTCCTCCTAAACCATCCAAGACAAAGGATGATAAGGATTTCGAGCGCTTTGCTGAAATCATTAGACCTATCTTCTTACGTATGCGCTTAACTCATATGCTTAATGTAAATCCTTATGCTAAATACATGAAGGATATCATTACAAATAAAAGAAAGATACCGGAAGCTGAAAATTTTCCACCATGCTTGCTAATTATACTTTTAAGGGTGGAATACCAAAGAAACTTGGAGATCCAGGAGTACCTACTATACCATGCTCCCTTAAAAAAACTATGTTAAAACTGCTTTATGTGATCTGCGAGCCGGTGTTAGTGTTATACCTCTCTCTTTATATCGTAGACTTGAATTGAATAAGTTGACACCTACTGAAATATCTTTGCAAATGGCTGGTAAATCGACTGCTATAACTGTAGGTATTTGTGAGGATGTGCCTGTTGTGGTTGCAAATGTCACTATCTTAACGGACTTTGTTATTCTTGATATTCCCGAGGACGATAGGATGTCGATTATCCTTGGTAGACCCTTTCTGAATACTGCAGGGGCTGTTATTGATTGCAACAAAGGCAATGTCACCTTTCATGTTAATGGTAATGAGCATACGGTACACTTTTCGAGGAAACAACCTCAAGTTCATAGCATCAAATCTATTGGCAAAGTTCCAACTATCATTATTGGAGGTTTTGAATTTCCTCTTCCTATTGTCAAGGAAAAGTATGATATTATTATTGTTGGGGATGTTCATATCCCCGTTGAGGTAACCTAGTGTTATTCGAAATTTCTCCAGTTCCGTGTGATTCAGAATGAGTTTGGTAACAAGACTTGATCAACCTTGTTAGTGGATTCATTTTGATGATCATGAGATGGATGAAACTAGAAGGCACAACCTTCTGTACCCTCTTTTTATTTTCTGTTATTTAGAATAAATAATGCAAAAATAGTATTATCTATGTGTTTTCTGAATTAGCCGTGCAAAAAAAAATCCCGAAAATAAAAGTGCTCCAAATGCCCTGCAAATTTAGTATGATTTTTTATGGAATATTTGAGGATTTTAGGCACTGAGAACACAGCAGGGAGGGCAAGCACCTGGCCACAAGGGTGGAGGGTGCGCCCACTCCCCCTGGCACGCCCCCCTGTCTCGTGGGCCCATGGTGGCCCCCTCCACTTATTCCTGCACCCACGCACTCCATCTTCCTGCTCAAGCACGAGTTCTAGCTTGTTTTGCTGTGATTTTCGATCTCCTTGCTCAAAGCTCCATTCACAAAACTGCTTTGGGAGATTGTTGCTTGGTATGTGACTCCTCCAATGGTCCAATTAGTTTTTGTTCTAGTGCTTTATTCATTGCAAATTTTTGCTGCATAGGTGACCCAGCTCTTGAGCTTGCATGACAAATTTATGAGGTCCCAAGTAATTGTAATGCATGATATAGGCTCTAGGCACTTGTGGGAGTAGTTGCTATCAATCTTGTTTAGTTTAATTCACTTTTATTTGGAAGTTACTAAAATTTTCAGAAAATGATAAGGAGAAAGAAAAGGCCAAGTATAATCTTCCTTGCGTAGCGAAACTAAGGCCTTGTGAGTGGCCATGTGATAATTTCTTGAGAGCAGCCGGGATTTATGAAGACTTTTATTCTTTGGCTGAAAATGCGGGCCTCATCGACTTCCTCCACAACCGGATCGATCAGTATATCTTACTCACCAATACTTTCGTGCAAAACTTTTACTATTATCCTAAGAATTCACCTCCTTCAGTATCTTTTCGTTTATATGATGAGACTAAGGAAATGTCATTACGTAATATTTGCGCGGTTTGTAGAATACCCTTTGAGGGCAGCTTAGATGAACCACATCGTAAATATGTGAATGGTTTTGTTAACACTATTACTGTAGGGGATTCGAAGAAGGGTTCCGATGCGAGAATCACTAGCATACATTTTCCTGTTTTACGCTACTTTGCCATATTTCTAGTCGATGCTTAATTGGTCGTGGAAATAGTGGAAACTTCAGTGTTCCTGATACTATTATTCAGTTCCATGCCTTGTTTGGTGACAAAACTTTTAGTATGGGTGCTGTTATTGCTAAACCGTTAAGCCTGAACGTACAAAGGTCCCCATCTTTGGAGGTATCTATGCTGCACACCTTGCTGAGCATTTTGAGATACCTATTAGGCACTATGAGAAAGAGGAGACACTGCTGCCTCTTTCCTTTTTAGATTACAAGAGCATGGTAGCGCATGACTTTATTGTTAACAACGAAGATAAGATGCTTCTGTATAACCTGAGATTTAATAAGAAACGCAATGAGATTATGACCCTGCCTGCGCCTTTGTTTTTTGATTTAACTGCAAACAATTACCTTGTCTTGCCGGAAGCAGTGTACGCTCATCGAGGCCAGACATCCGCTCCAGAACTTGAGCCGGAACCTCCACTGGACCCTTATCGTCCATCATCTTATCAGTGGGATCCGGAGGAGATCGCTAGCCAGTGGTATCTAGATAACACTCCTCAGTACACCGGGGAGAGTAGTCGCGATCCATGGCATTAAACCAACTTAGGCCAAGAGCCTAAGCTTGGGGGAGTATGTATTTCTCACCGACTTTACTTTCATGTTCACACACTACTCTAGTTGTCGGTGCTCACACTCCTTCATTGTCTTATCCATGCTAGTTTAATTTATTTTTCTAGCCTTCTTCTTGTGTGTTTGATAAACCTTAAGAAAAAACAAAAAAAATTAGATAGTTTAATTTCCATGCTTGTAGTAGAAATTAAAATGAAAACCCAAAAAGATTTCTCGTTCTTGTTTTGCTTGTTGGGAGCTTTCCCGTGTAATAGTTTTATTTCTTTTCTTTCCTTCGGGGGTCAAGAGTAGAAGACCATATTGAAAATGTTTAGTGGCTCTCATATGCATGAATTTTTATTTGACTTAGAGCCCATATTACCTTGTGTTCTCTCTTGAATTGAATGCTTGTAGATCCCAGCTTAGTCCAGTGCACGTGCACTATTATTATTATACACACCGTTTGGTCGTGCAAGTGAAAGGCAATAATGACGATATATGATGGACTGATTGAGATGAGAGAAGCTGGTATGAACTCGACCTCTTTTGTTTTTGTAAATATGATGAGTTCATCGTTCCTGATTCAGCCTATTATGAGTAAATATGTTTGCAATGACAATTAGAGATTATAGTTGCTTATGCCATGCTTAATTAGCTAGGAGCTTATAATGATTTACCTTGCATGCTAACATGCTATTAAAACGGTTATGATGTGGTATGATGGGATGGTATCCTCCTTTGAATGATTCGAGTGACTTTACTTGGCACATGTTCACGCATGTAGTTGAAACAAAATCAACATAGCCTTCACGATATTTATGTTCATGACTGTTGTCGCTCTCTCAGTTGTTCGCTTCCCAGTCTTTTGCTAGCCTTCACCTGTACTAAGCAGGAATACTGCTTGTGCATCCAAACTCCATAAACCCCAAAGTTATTCCATATGAGTCCACATACCTTCCTATATGCGGCATCTACCTGCCGTTCCAAGTAAATTTGTATGTGCCAAACTCCAAACCTTCAAATGAAATTCTGTTTTGTATGCTCGAGCAGCTCAT
This sequence comes from Triticum timopheevii, assembly GCA_963921465.1. Lineage (NCBI taxonomy): Eukaryota > Viridiplantae > Streptophyta > Magnoliopsida > Poales > Poaceae > Triticum > Triticum timopheevii. Next base: position 49,848,077 of record OY997271.1, read on the forward strand.
GTTTCAACTAGGGTTGTATGTATCTTCCATGCTAGGTGGGTTATTCTCAAGGGGAGTGGACTCCGCTCCTCATTCACGAGAAAATGGCTGGTAACCAGGATGCACAATCCCATGATCAAAAAGATCAAAGCAAATCAAAATAATTAAACAAAACTCCCCCCAGGCTGTTGATAGTTGGAGGCACTCGCTGTTTTGATCAAGCCATGGATTCATGCTTGTTGGTGGTGGGGGAGTATAAACTTTACCATTCTATTTGGGAACCACCTATAATGTATGTAGCATGGAAGATATCGCCATCTCATAGTTGTTGCGTTGACAGTGAAAGTATGCCGCTCAAAATGTTATTCATCTCTATTTTCAAATTGAGCTCTAGCACTTCTACAAATCCCTGCTTCCCTCTGCGAAGGGCCTATCTATTTACTTTTATGTTGAGTCATCACCCTCTTATTAAAAAGCACCCGCTGGATAGCACACTGTCGTTTGCATGCATTACTATTAGTTTATATTGGGTATGACTTGACTGGATCTCTTTTACCATGAATTACAATATTTAGTCAGTCCTTGATCTTTAAAGGTGCTCTGCATTTATGTTTTGCGGTCTCAGAAAGGGCTAGCGAGATACCATTTTGTTATATCATATTATGATTGTTTTGAGAGTGTTGTCATCCGAGTTTTATTATTATTGCTCGCTAGTTGATTATGCCATTGGTATGAGTAAACCTGAGACCTAAGTATTATTGAGAATATGGTTAGTTCATAATCTTTGCTGAAAACTTGGATCCTGGCTTTACATATATACAACAACAAGAGCAAACAAAGTTTGTAAAAGTTTTTCTTATCACTTTCACTATATCAACTGAATTGCTTGAGGACAAGCAAAGGTTTAATCTTGGGGGAGTTGATACATCTCCAACATATCTACTTTTTCAAACACTTTTGCCCTTGTTTTGGACTCTAACTTTCATGATTTGAAGGAAACTAACCCGGACTGACGTTGTTTTCAGCAGAACTGCCATGGTGTTTTTTATTGTGCAGAAAACAAAAGTTCTCGGAATGACCTGAAAATCCACGGAGATAACTTTTGGAAAATATACAAATACTGGCGAAAGAATCAAGGCTAGGAAGCCCACATGCTGTCCACGAGGGTGGGGGGCGCGCCCCCTCCCCCTGGGCGCGCCCCCTATCTCGTGGGCCCCCTGATGCTCCACCGACCTCAACTCCAACTCTATATATTCCGTTTCACGGAGAAAAAATCAGAGAGAAAGTTTCATCGCGTTTTACGATACGGAGCCGCCGCCAAGCCCTAATCTCTCATGGGAGGGCTGATCTGGAGTCCGTTCGGGGCTCCGGAGAGGGGGATTCGTCGCCATCGTCATCATCAACCATCCTCCATCACCAATTTCATGATGCTCACCGCCGTGCGTGAGTAATTCCATCGTAGGCTTGGTGGATGGTGATAGGTTGGATGAGATTTACCATGTAATCAAGTTAGTTTTGTTAGGGTTGGATCCCTAGTATCCACTATGTTCTGGGATTGATGTTGCTATGACTTTGCTATGCTTAATGCTTGTCACTAGGGCCCGAGTGCCATGATTTCAGGTCTGAACCTATTATGTTTTCATGAATATATGTGAGTTCTTGATCCTATCTTGCAAGTCTATAGTCACCTATTATGTGTTATGATTCGACAACCCCGAAGTGACAATAATCGGGATACTTCTTAGTGATGACCGTAGTTTGAGGAATTCATGTTTTCACTAAGTGCTAATGCTTTGGTCCAGTACTCTATTAAAAGGAGGCCTTAATATCCCTTAGTTTCCACTAGGACCCCGCTACCATGGGAGGGTAGGTCAAAAGAGATGTCATGCAAGTTATTTTCCATAAGCACGTATGACTATATTCGGAATACATGCCTACATTACCTTGATGAACTGGAGCTAGTTATGTGTCACCCTATGTTATAGCTATTACATGAGGAATCACATCCGACCTAATTATCCATCACTGATCCAATGCCGACGAGCTTTTCACATATTGTGCTTCGCTTATTTACTTTCCGTTGCTACTGTTACAACTACTACAAAAATGCTACCGTTACTTTTGCCACTGTTACCTTTACTTCCATACTACTTTGCTACTAAATACTTTGATGCAGATACTAAGTTATCTAGGTGTGGTTGAATTGACAACTCAACTACTAATACTTGAGAATATTCTTTGGCTCCCCTTGTGTTGAATCAATAAATTTGGGTTGAATACTCTACCCTCGAAAACTGTTGCGATCCCCTATACTTGTGGGTTATCAAGACTATTTTCTGGCGCCGTTGCCGGGGAGCATAGCTCTATTATTTGAGTCACTTGGGATTTATATCTGCTAATCACTATAAGGAACTGTCATCTAGCTCTCCACTAGATTCTCCTTCTGTTATGAGTAAGCTTGCGACACCTAAACCTGGTACTGCTATGAATTCTGATATGTCGCATGTTATTGATGATGCCACTTCTACTATGATTGATACTTATGGTGGAACTACTTTCGTGCTTGATACTACTGTGCCATTAGGTGAATATCTTGATGAACAACTTGCTAGGTTTAGAGAGAACGAAATTATTGATGATGAAATTATTGATGATAGTGATGATGAAGGTCCTCCCCCTAATTATGAATTGCATGTTGTTCCTGAGGGTTATGGTATGGATGAAGAAATTGCTAGAGATCTTTTTGCTTGCAATCATAGATCTGATCTTAAGAAATTACTAGCTAAACTTAAACAGAAAACTCTAAATGCTAGGATGAAATATGACCCTGCTTTATCTACTTCACCTATCTTTGTTACTGATAAGGATTATGAATTCTCTGTTGATCCTGAGATAATTACTTTGGTTGAATCTGGTCCTTTTTATGGCAATGAATCTGACACTGTTGTGGAACATCTTCTAAGTTAAATGATATAGCCACCCTGTTTACTAATGATGAGAAGTCCCGCTATTACTATATCCTTAAGATATTTCCGTTCTCATTAAAGGGTGGTGCAAAAACTTGGTTTAATTCTCTTGATCCTGGTTGTGTGCGTAGTCCCCAGGGTTTGATTTATTACTTCTCTGCTAAATATTTCCCTGCTCATAAGAAACAAGCTGCCTTGCGAGAAATATACAATTTTGTGCAAATTGAAGAAGAGAGTTTCGCACAAGCTTGGGGAAGGCTTCTTCGATTAACTAATGCTTTGCCTGATCATCCTCTTAAGAAAAATGAAATACTTGATATCTTCTATAATGGACTAACCGATGTTTCCAAGGACTACTTGGATAGTTGTGTTGGTTGTGTTTTCAGGGAAAGAACAATCGACCAAGCTGAATTACTATTGAATAATATGTTGACTAATGAAAACAATTGGACTCTTCCTGAGCCAATTCCTGAGCCTATTCCTAAACCAACTCCGAAGAAGAGGGGTGTTCTATTTCTCAGTCCTGAAGATATGCAAGAGGTAAAGATATCAATGAAAGAAAAGGGTATTAAAGCTGAAGATGTTGAGAATTTACCTCCTATTGAAGAAACACATGGTCTTAATATACCGCCTGTTGAAGAAACACATTGTCTTGATAACCCGACACAGGTAGTAAAGGTAAATTCTCTCTATAGATATGATAAAGTTGAAATCTCGTCTACTAAATTTTATAGCCCATGTTTAGTTGAATTTGATGAATTTATGGCTAGACAAGAAAGTTTTAATGCTTATGTTGGTAGAGAATTAAAGAGTAATGCTTTCATGATAGGACGCTTGAGTGATTATATGGCTAGAGTTAAAGGTGAACTTAAATTCATTAGCAAATATGCTTCTATGGTTACCACTCAAGCAGAGCAAGTACTTAAAGCTTGAATCCTGGCTTTACATATATACAACAACAAGAGCAAAAAAAGTTTGTAAAAGTTTTTATTTATCACCTTCACTTTATCAACTAAATTGCTTGAGGACAAGCAAAGGTTTAAGCTTGGGGGAGTTCATACGTCTCCAATGTATCTACTTTTCCAAACACTTTTGCCCTTGTTTTGGACTCTAACTTGCATGATTTGAATGAAACTAACCCAGACTGACGCTTTTTTCAGCAGAACTGCCATGGTGTTGTTTATTGTGCAGAAAACAAAAGTTCTCAGAATGACCTGAAAATCCACGGAGATAACTTTTGGAAAATATAAAAAATACTGGCGAAAGAATCAAGGCCAGGGGGCCCACACCCTATCCACAAGGGTGGGGGGCGCTCCCCCTCCCCCTGGGCGCGCCCCCCTGTCTCGTGGGCCCCCTGATGCTCCACCGACCTCAACTCCAACTCTATATATTCCATTTCGCGGAGAAGAAAATCAGAGAAAGTTTCATCGCGTTTTACGATATGGAGTCGCCGCCAAGCCCTAATCTCTCTGGGGAGGCCTTTTGACATAAGCATCGCATCCCCAAACTTTAAGAAAAGACAGTTTAGGTTTGCTACGAAACCATAGTTCATATGGTGTCGTCTCAACGGACTTTGTCGGTGCCCTGTTTAAAGTGAATGCAGCTGGCTCTAATGCATAACCCCAAAATGATAGTGATAAATCAGTAAGAGACATCGTAGATCGGACCATATCCAATAAAGTGCGGTTACGATGTTCGGACACACCATTACACTGTGGTGTTCCAGGTGGCGTGAGCTGTGAAACTATTCCACATTGTTTTAAATGAAGGCCAAACTCGTAACTCAAATATTCTCCTTCATAATCAAATCATAGAAACTTTATTTTCTTGTTACGATGATTCTCCACTTCACTCGGAAATTCTTTGAACCTTTTAAACATTTCTGACTTGTATTTCATTAAGTAGATATACCCATATCTGCTCAAATCATCTGTGAAGGTCAGAAAATAACGATACCCGTCATGAGCATCAACACTCATTGGACCGCATACATCGGTATGTATTATTTCCAATAAGTCACTAGCTTGTTCCACTGTTCCAAAGAACGGAGTTTTAGTCAGCTTGCCCATAAGGCACGGTTTGCAAGTATCAAATGATTCATAATCAAGTGATTCCAAAAGTCCATCTTTATGGTGTTTCTTCATGCGCTTTACACCGATATGACCCCAACGACAGTGCCTCAAATAAGTTGCACTATCATTATCAACTTTGCATCTTTTGGCATCAATATTATGAATATGTGTATCATCACGATCAAGATTCAACAGAAATAGACCACTCTTCACCAGTGCATGACCATAAAAGATATTACTCATATAAATAGAACAACCATTATTCCCTAATTTAAATGAATAACTGTCTCGCACTAAACAAGATCAAGATATAATTTTCATACTCAACGCTGGCACCAAATAACAATCATTTAGGTCTAAAACTAATCCCGAAGGTAGATGTAGAGGTAGCGTGCCGACGGCGATCAAATCAACCTTGGAACCATTTCCGACGTGCATCATCACCTCGTCCTTAGCCAATCTTCATTTAATCTGTAGTCCCAGCTTCGAGTTACAAATATGAGTAACCGAACCGGTATCAAATACCCAGGCACTACTACGATGTAACATCCCAAATTTTCAATAGACCATCAATGCATATCATATTTAATTTGCTTTCGGTTTGATCCTAGAAATTCATCGCAACTCAAGGACGCTCGGAGAGAGTTTGGGATTTCATTATTTTCATATTTGGGTTTTTTTTCAAATTTTGAAAATAGGATCATTTGATTTTATTTATTTTATCTTCAGTAATTCCTATTCAAAAAATATGAGAGAGGGAATAAAATGACTTTCCCAAAATAAAGAAATATTTTATTTGAATTTAGGAAAAATTGCACGTCTTTCAAAACTGCATTTTAGGGCCAAGAAAATGTTCATCTCGTTCAAAATATTTTATTTAGACGGTGAAAATTTTTGTTTCGCATTTTTAGATTTCTATTTATTTTTCTAGAATATTGTTTTCGGAGGAATTATTTAAAAAAAATCTTCGTGCCCGACCCGGCCGAAGGCCCAGCCGATTAGGCCGGCCCGCGCCAGCGCCACCGCCTCCCGCCGTCGCGTCGCCGCCGGACTCGGGGAGTCCGACCACGAGCCGCCCCACCGTCGCCCCTTGCCCAAGCTGACAGAGCCCCCCCCCCCCCCCTCATAAATACCTCGCCGCTGCCACCCCAACCCGCCACCCGACCCGCCCCGCTGCCAGCCGCAGCAGCCACTGCCGCCATCGCCGAGAAGCCGCCGCCGCCGCCACAGCCCCGCCGCCCCTCACCGACCCGCCGCCCCGCCGGAGCCGCCGGAGCCTCGCCGGAGCCGAGCCGGAGGTATTAACCGGCGCCACCGCCGTGGTCCGGTTTTTTAAAGAAACCTGATCCGGTTTTTTTAGAAAAACTATATTCATTTTTTTATAAATCGGTTTTTCCGATTTATTTATTTAGCGAGCGTTCGCCCATTCGTTCGTTAATCCGTTCGTCGGTTTTTCTTTTTCTCGGGTTTTCCGCGGTTATTTCTGATCGCGATTTCTGATCCAATATTCGTTTTAGTTTATCTTTTCGCTCGTTTATCGGAATTAGGCAATTGAAGTGCCTAGAGTTTCGTCTCGAAACCCTCTTTCCGTTTAACCTACTCAAACAAGTTTTTGCTACGGTAAAATTTGACTTAGGTCCAAATTAGTAAACGAAGCTTGTTTCTTTCACCGTTTGACTTTTGTTGCTTCGTTTGATTTGAATCTTTTTGTAAACCGGAGTTCTTAAGTTGAAGTTTCTGGTTAGTTATCTTATTTGAGTTTTACCTATGCATTAGATGAGTACTTATTGTATGCTTGTTTGTTTGCGATAGAGTACCCGGAGTGCGCCGCTTGCTACTTTGAATCTCTAGGTTTCGCGGATCATCAGCAAGGCAAGTAACACTTTGATCATACCTCTTTACTACCCAGTTTTATTGCATTAGATCAATCCTCAAACAATTGCATGATTAGGATCTGTTTAATATGTGGGTTTTGGGAAGTAGATGAGGTAGTAGCTATTACCTGTTTTATTATCAAACCCTTGGGAGTTACTCTACGTTTGCTTATTATGCCATGCTATGCTAGTAGACGTGGATTGGGTGAGTGTATCCATGACAGATGTGAGATTGTTAATTAATGGTTTATTTAAGGTGGCAACTTTAATACACATCTGGGTGGATTGAGGCACCTGGGTATTCCATCGATTGCCTGTTTTTTTTATGGACCGCCACCCAGGCTCAAAGGGATCATGAGATTATTCATGCTAGAAACTTTCGTGTGCAGCCACAAGCCACTATGGGCTCTAGCATAGTTGATTAAGTCGTGCGAACTCTTACAGTGGTAGACTAGCAGATGTAGGGGGAAATAGGTGTAACCGTCTACCCGATCGTAAGGTGCTAGCACTTCTGAAAGACTATGTCTCAGTCATCCGTTTCCCAAACACCATGTAGTGCAAGAATCCCAACGGAGGAGATCGAGTCTTGTGGGGAAAAGTGCGCAAACCTCTGGAGAGTGTATAAACTAATCATGGTTAGCCGTGTCCCCGGTTATGGACGTTTTGGGTAGCTAGTACTTGGATTATCATGTGAATCTCATCATGTTACTTTAATTAATATTGTTGGGTTTTTAATGATGATGCTTAATTGGGATTGATAGGATGTCTATCTTCTCAATGTTTAACAACCACCATGATAGTTAAATAAAATTTATTCCTTTGCAGTAGTGAAAAATTGGCTTTATGCAAAACTGTAACCATAGAGCTTTTCCACCAGCCATACATGCATGTAGTATAGCTTTATTCTTTCGTTACTCTCTATGTGTTACATTGCCAGCATATTCCATGTGCTGACCCATTTTTGGGCTGCAACGTTCATGTTGCAGACTTTTCAGACGACGAGTAAGGTGCCTTTAGGTCGTGGTACTATACTCAGTGATGCCGTTGGAGTTGATGGACTCACTTATCTTCCAAGCCTTCCGATGTTATCGTTATTAGATGGCCTTAAGCCATATTTATTGTAATTGTTCTCTTTTGAGACATTCGATGTAATAAGTGTGTGATTGCTACTCTGTTATAAATTCTTGAAGTACTGTGCGTGTCAGCATTACTGATCTAGGGATGGCACTAAAGCACAGAGATCGTACTGTTTGAGGTCTGGTCGCTACAAGATGGTATCAGAGCACACGCTGACTGTAGGACACGACCACTAAACTAAAAGCCCTAGATCACTACTCACTCTTCTCATTTCTGACTCCTCATCTTTTCTACTCTTTTAGGATGGCAGATGCAAGGAACAAGTTCACGCAACCGGATGAAGATACACCCTTTGGACGCCACTTGAAGAAAGTCACTAGATACCTGAACATCGGAGTACCAAGATTCACCGGGACCTACAACGCCACTTTACCTGAAGAGGAGTGTTGGATGATTCAAGTTCAAGTTGCAGGAAGGACGTTCATGCCCGTCACTGAGCCCATAGACTGTTCCTTTGATGCACCAACCTGGAGTCTTGGAAAGAGCATGGCAGCCCACATCACTACGGGACGCATTGGAGAAGTTTACCACAAGGATCTCAAGGATACTATCTACCAGATTTGTGGGCGCTGAGATGAGCAATTGGAGATGATCAGCACCAGGAAGGATAGATCAATTGCAGCATTCATCCAGGAGTTAAACCAGCACATTCGACGCCAGGAGAACCAGATGTGCACAGGCATGTTAGACCTGAAGAAGGCCACGACCGAGATCACGGAGCTGGAGGAAGAACTCAAGCCTACACGTGATGGATATGAGGAAGAAATAGCAACACTAGTGGAGAAGAATGATGATATGAAGAAGAAGCTAAAAGTGTTCATGGGATTTCCCGCAACTAGACGAGAAGATGATTGCACTTTTCCAGAGAACTACATCATCATTGATGACACCGACTCAGACCCAGATGATAGCAATGATGACTATGTTGATGAAGTTGGAGCAGATATCATGGAGTCTTCATCGGAGCAGTTTTTCTAGTCGACCACCATAATAGTAGTAGTATTCCCCCATGTATCTAATCTAATATAGTCCGAGCACTTTTGTAATGATAGTTATACCGTTGTATGCCCTCGTTTGATTGAATGAAGTGATTTTGTTTGCATTTGTCTCATGTGCATATGGGTAGTGTTTTCCCGCTAGACCTCATTCTATTCTATATTCTCATCTTTTCTAAAAACCTCAGATGCCTCCGAGACGTGACAATGGATTTGCTTTCCCACCGGAGCTCACTCAGTTGATCCAGCAGGAGAATGTGTTGATGCAGTTGCTAGTCCAGAATCAGAATCAGTGGAACAACAACAACAACAATCCACCGCCTCCACCACCTGTTGATCACTTAACCCGTTTTCTTAGGCTGAATCCTTCAGTGTTCTCCAGTAGCACCGAGCCGATTGTTGCAGATGATTGGCTCCGCAAGACAGCAAGGGAGTTGACCACTCCAGGATGCACAGATGGGGAGAGGGTGCATTTTGCCGCACATCAGCTTGAAGGACCCGCAGCATCATGGTGGGAGAATTTCACAGCCACCTATCCTATCGACACTATCACATGGGACCAGTTTCAGCAGGTTTTCCGTACTGCCCATGTTTCAGCAAGAGCTATGGCCATGAAGAAGCGTGAGTTTTGCAACTTGCGCCAAGGAGGATGGACTGTTGGCCAGTATGTGGATGACTTTTGTAAGCTAACACGTTATGCCCCAGATGACGTTGCTACGGATGCAGCTAAGCAGGAGAAGTTTTTGGAAGGACTGAATGATGAGCTAGTAGAAAACGGAGCATTTGTCCTGGTTCGTAAGGGCCTTTAGTCCCGGTTCATGAACCGGGACTAATGGGTCGTTACTAATACCTCCCCCCGTTAGTCCCGGTTCTAACACGAACCAAGGCAGATGGTCCTCCACGTGGCCGGTGCGCCGAGCCCAGGCAAGGGGGCCTTTGGTCTCGGTTGGTGGCACCAACCGGGACCAAAAGGCATCCACGCGTCAACATTCCAGTGGCTGGCGTTTTTGTTTTTTTTGTAAGGGGTGGGTGGGGGTTTTGGGGGTTAATTTAGGTGTTTCATATATTGTGTTAGCTAGCTAATTAATAGAGAGAAGTGTCCTCTCTTATGTCCGTGCTTGGTCGACGCTACGTACTATACTTAGAGAGGCCCTCGACACGCTAGCTAGTAAGAAAATGAAGAGAACCATATAGTACAAAAGTTCGTCATCCATACCGAGAGAAGTGATCGATCGACCTCTCTTTCTCCGAGAGATTAGTCGAACAACAAGTTTTCGTATTATCTATCCGACGCTACATACATATACAATATGTATGACCTCTTAATTACAATCCCCTAGCAATTGAAATCAACTTCCACATGGTATTCTCTGGCTTTATTGATGATGCGGTCAAGAAAGAATCCCGCCAATTCCTCTTGAATTGCTTTCACGTGATCTTGTTCTAGGAGTTCATTCCGCATCTGCCACGTCTAATTTGAAGAAGGGGGTTAATTAATACATATATATGAATGAAACTCAATAGAAATGATGGTGTAATAAAATGAAATTGTGAATATTATTGCTTACGCACTTCATATTGTCTTTTACAGTAGCCCCGCTTATTTTTCAAAGTTGCGTTGTAGATGAACTCACACACATAGTATCCACAGTAATCATTCCCTTGTTCCTGCCACAAGCACTTTACGAGAAATAGAGGTCAATCAAACTGATAATGAAGCATTATAAATGGCATTGATGAAAGTCTAGCTATAGAATCAACGGGAGATGCGCCTAACTAGCTAGCCAGGTGTACTTACTTTCGGGTATGTATATCGCAGCTCCTTCGGCAGTCCCGGAGCTTCTGCGGTGAACTGTTTCCAAACCTTGCAAGGCAAAGAAAATAATTATTATTACTTGAGATATTAGGAAATGAATGAAAAGTTGCCGATATGGTGCGATAATGATCGATTGAACTTACTTGTTGAGCAATTCAGTCATGTCCACATAGGTTTCGGGTTCTTTTCGTCTCGAGTCTAAGACGGTTACTAGTCCCCGCTCAAGCTTAATCTCCAGAAGAACATAGTGGAAGCTGCGCACGCATGCATAACTCATCAATTACATTACTATATCCTCGCTCGAGTAATAAGGGAAACCGGATATGCACACGACAGTAACACACACTTGAAGTTGTAAGGAAAGAGTATGGTATCTTTGTTTTGATTTTTGATCAACGATTGTAGCAAGTTGGCCTCGGCCTCTTCGGCGTGCTTTTTAACCAGAAATTCATCTATGATATTTGTGTTAATGAACCCAATATCATACATTTCTTGCTTTCTGCACTCGATGATCTTCAATCTGCATAGTATATTGAGGATAATTAATTATAAATACATGCAATGAAAGAGCCGAGCTATATATAGAGACTTAATGACAGGAATAGTACTTACAGACATTAGCAAAAGACCGTTAATTTATCGAGGGCCTTTTGATTGAAGAACACGAAGAACTCCTCAAATGGAACAACCAACAGATCAGTTCCAACGAGGTCATGCTCCTCTTTAATGTTCAGATACAAACTATTCCTCCCCCCAGACTCTCTGCAGGTTTTCATGTACCAATTATGGAATCTTCGCATCATCGTTGTTAGAGATTTTTCATCTTTGACGAGAGGCTTCCCGTACTCATATCTGTGTTCGTCCACCTCCATGAAATCAGGAAGTTGATCGTCAGGCAGGTAATCTGATAGATTGCCATAACAGGCCACCATCCCCGGAGCATTAGCGACGATGTCACAGCTAGACACATTGAGCGGGGGGCACGATTGATTTGCTTGTTCGCCGAGCTGGGTAACTTTTTTCGCAGCTGCTCATTCTCTTGACCTTTGATGTCTGACAGGACATCCCGACTGCTCCGCTTGGAGATATTTCTATTCAGTAATGCGCTCATAGTTGGTTCTCGGCGGAGACTTTGCCGGTTTCCTCAGGGCATCGAGAGGGCGCTTTGCTTTCACCGGATCTAGGATCTACCTTCTCCTCCGGAGGTGGATGTCTCTTTGCTTTCACCCCTTCAAAGAAGTCCTTCACGTGGGTCCGCACGATCGTCGCGTTTTCCTCCTCGGTCCTCTCGTACGGTAACTTCTCTAGAGGCTTGAGAGGTGGACCGTATCTGTATTGCCTCCCGCCTCTGGCTGTACTACTAGATGCCGGAGCAGACGGAGCGGCTGCGGCGTCTGTCTTCTTTCGTGCTTGCTTACGAGGTGGAGGAGAAGGACTACGACGCGCCGGAGCAGCCGGGGCGGCGGCGGGTCTCTTCCGCCCTTGCTGGCGAGGCGGAGAAGGAGGAGGCTGCTGACTGCTCGAGCGCGCCGGCGCAGGCGGAGAAGGAGGCCGAGTGCCGCCACGCACCGGAGAAGGAGGCCCAGTGCCCTGATCGTCACTCGCCGGAGGAGGAGGCGGTGGAGGAGGCGGAGTGCCCTGACTTGCCAGAGGAGGAGGAGGAGGCGGAGGCGTCCAGTTCGGAAGGTTGATGAGCTCCTTCCGCCATAGGCATGGAGTCTTCAGAGCAGAACCCAGCCTAGTCTCCCCTTCACCGCTAGGATGGTCAAGGTGCAGGTCCTCAAATCCCTCTGTTATTTCATCCACCATCACCCTAGCATATCCTTCTGGAATCGGCCGGCAGTGAAAAGTTGCGCCGGGTTCAGTAGGATAAACAGAGCCAACATCCGCCTTGACCTTCAAATTCATCCATCATGTCATAATGTGGCAATTTTGAGCCTCCGTGATAGCATCCACGGGATAGCTGGCAGGAGCCATCAAGACATGCTCTGGCTGAAGCAACTCGGTGGAAGCCACGCTGCTTCTCCACTGAGATGGCGGGGTAGCTTCGGGGGAAGCTTCGGCAGGTCGTTTGCTGCAATCTGCTTCTCGTTCCTCTAGCCCCATTACCCTTTCGTGCAGCGCCTGCAGTTGGCCCTACTCCAGTTTCTTCCTCCTCTCATGGGTTTTGTAACCCCCTGCGTCCGGAAAACCAACCTTCCACGGAATGGAGCCTATCTTGCCTCGTGTCCGTCCAGGGTTATCAGGATTCCCGAGGGCCATTGTGAGCTCATCCTTCTCCCTATCTGGAACGAACTTCCCTTTCTGCGCTGCATCGATATAGTGCCAAAGCTTGGTGACTGGTATTTTCAGTTGCTCGTCCATCCAACGACACTTCCCTGATACAGGGTCCAAGGTTTCGCCAGCCCCGAAGAACCAAGTCCGGCAACGGTCTGGCCAGCCCCGAAAACTGTTGCGATCCCCTATACTTGTGGGTTATCAAGACTATTTTATGGCGCCGTTGCCGGGGAGCATAGCTCTATTATTTGAGTCACTTGGGATTTATATCTGCTGATCACTATAAGGAACTGTCATCTAGCTCTCCACTAGATTCTCCTTCTGTTATGAGTAAGCTTGCGACACCTAAACCTGGTACTGCTATGAATTCTGATATGTCGCATGTTATTGATGATGCCACTTCTACTATGATTGATACTTATGGTGGAACTACTTCTGTGCTTGATACTACTGTGCCATTAGGTGAATATCTTGATGAACAACTTGCTAGGATTAGAGATAACGAAATTATTGATGATGAAATTATTGATGATAGTGATGATGAAGGTCCTCCTCCTAATTATGAATTGCATGTTGTTCCTGAGGGTTATGGTATGGATGAAGAAATTGCTAGAGATCTTTTTGCTTGCAATCATAGATTTGATCTTAAGAAATTACTAGCTAAACTTAAACAGAAAACTCTAAATGCTAGGATGAAATATGACCCTGCTTTATCTACTTCACCTATCTTTGTTACTGATAAGGATTATGAATTCTCTGTTGATCCTGAGATAATTACTTTGGTTGAATCTGGTCCCTTTTATGGCTATGAATCTGACACTGTTGTGGCACATCTTCTAAGTTAAATGATATAGCCACCCTGTTTACTAATGATGAGAAGTCCCGCTATTACTATATCCTTAAGATATTTCCGTTCTCATTAAAGGGTGATGCAAAAACTTGGTTTAATTCTCTTGATCCTGGTTGTGTGCGTAGTCCCCAGGGTTTGATTTATTACTTCTCTGCTAAATATTTCCCTGCTCATAAGAAACAAGCTGCCTTGCGAGAAATATACAATTTTGTGCAAATTGAAGAAGAGAGTTTCGCACAAGCTTGGGGGAGGCTTCTCCGATTAATTAATGCTTTGCCTGATCATCCTCTTAAGAAAAATGAAATACTTGATATCTTCTATAATGGACTAACCGATGTTTCCAAGGACTACTTGGATAGTTGTGATGGTTGTGTTTTCAGGGAAAGAACAATCGACCAAGCTGAATTACTATTGAATAATATGTTGACTAATGAAAACAATTGGACTCTTCCTGAGCCAATTCCTGAGCCTATTCCTAAACCAACTCCGAAGAAGAGGGGTGTTCTATTTCTCAGTCCTGAAGATATGCAAGAGGTAAAGATATCAATGAAAGAAAAGGGTATTAAAGCTGAAGATGTTGAGAATTTACCTCCTATTGAAGAAACACATGGTCTTAATATACCGCCTGTTGAAGAAACACATTGTCTTGATAACCCGACATAGGTAGTAAAGGTAAATTCTCTCTATAGATATGATAAAGTTAAAATCTCGTCTACTAAATTTTATAGCCCATGTTTAGTTGAATTTGATGACTTTATGGCTAGACAAGAAAGTTTTAATGCTTATGTTGGTTGAGAATTAAAGAGTAATGCTTTCATGATAGGACGCTTGAGTGATTATATGGCTAGAGTTAAAGGTGAACTTAAATTCATTAGCAAATATGCTTCTATGGTTACCACTCAAGCAGAGCAAGTACTTAAAGCTCAAAGTGATTTGCTGTTAGAGCGGCTACTAGAACTGGTAGAATGACTCAGGAACCTTTGTATCCTGAAGGCCACCCTAAGAGAATTGAGCAAGATTCTCAGAGAAATAATTAAGAGGCACCTAGTCCTTCTAAAAAGAAGAAAATAAAAATGATAGGACTTTGCATGCTTCTAGTGAACCTATTGTAGACACACCTGAGAATCCCAATGGAATTTCTATCTCTAATGCTGAAACACAATAAGGTGATGAACATGAACCTAGTGACAATGTTAATGATAATGTTCATGTTGATGCTCAACCTAGCAATAATAATGAAGTAGATATTGAACCTGCTGTTGATCTTGATAACCCACAATCAAAGAATCAACGTTATGGTAAAAGAGATTTTGTTGCTAGGAAGCACGATAAAGAAAGCGAACAATGGGTTCAGAGACCCATGCATTTTCCTTCTAAACCATCCAAGACAAGGGATGATGAGGATTTCGAGTGCTTTGCTGAAATCATTAGACCTATCTTCTTACGTATGCGCTTAACTCATATGCTTAAAGTAAATCCTTATGCTAAATACATGAAGCATATCATTACAAATAAAGGAAAGATACCGAAAGCTGAAATTTCCACCATGCTTTCCAATTATACTTTTAAGGGTGGAATGCCAAAGAAACTTGGAGATCCAGGAGTACCAACTATACCATGCTCCCTTAAAAGAAACTATGTTAAAACTGCTTTATGTGATCTGGGAGCCGGTGTTAGTGTTATGCCTCTCTCTTTATTCGTAGACTTGAATTGAATAAGTTTACACCTACTGAAATATCTTTGCAAATGGCTGGTAAATCGACTGATATAACTGTAGGTATTTGTGAGGATGTGCCTATTGTGGTTGCAAATGTCACTATCATAACGGACTTTGTTATTCTTGATATTCCCGAGGACGATAGTATGTCAATTATCGTTGGTAGACCCTTTCTGAATACTGCAGGGGCTGTTATTGATTGCAACAAAGGCAATGTCACCTTTCATTTTAATGGTAATGAGCATATGGTACACTTTCCGAGGAAACAACCTCAAGTTCATAGTATCAATTCTATTGGCAAAGTTCCAACTATCATTATTGGAGGTTTTGAATTTCCTCTTCCTATTGTCAAGAAAAAGTATGATATTATTATTGTTGGGGATATTCATAACCCCGTTGAGGTAACCTAGTGTTATTCAAAATTTCTCCGGTTCCGTGTGATTCGGAATGAGTTTGGTAACAAGACTTGATCAACCTTGTTAGTGGATTCATTTTGATGATCATGAGATGGATGAAACTAGAAGGCACAACCTTCTGTACCCTCTTTTTACTTTCTGTTATTTAGAATAAATAAAGAAAAAATAGTATTATCTGTCTGTTTTTTGAATTATCCGTGCCAAAAAAAATCCCGAAAATAGAAGTGCTCCAAATGCCCTGCAAATTTAGTATGATTTTTTATGGAATATTTGCGGATTTTAGGCACTGAGAACACATCAGGGAGGGCAAGCACCTGTCCACGAGGGTGGAGGGCGCGCCCACTCCCCGTGGCGCGCCCCCCCTGTCTCGTGGGCCCATGGTGGCCCCCTCCACTAATTCCTGCACCCACACACTCCATCTTCCTCCCATAAAAAATCGTCGTCCAGCTCAAGCACGAGTTCTAGCTCATTTTTCTGTGATTTTCGATCTCCTTGCTCAAAGCTCCATTCACAAACTGCTTTGGGAGATTGTTGCTTGGTATGTGACTCCTCCAATGGTCCAATTAGTTTTTGTTCTAGTGCTTTATTCATTGCAATTTTTTGCTGCATAGGTGACCCAGCTCTTGAGCTTGCATGACAAATTTATGAGGTCCCAAGTAATTTTAATGCATGATATAGGCTCTAGGCACTTGTGGGAGTAGTTGCTATCAATCTTGTTTAGTTTAATTCACTTTTATTTTGAAGTTACTAAAATTTTCAGAAAATGATAAGGAGAAAGAAAAGGCCAAGTATAATCTTCCTTGCGTAGCGAAACTAAGGCCTTGTGAGTGGCCATGTGATAATTTCTTGAGAGCAGCCGGGATTTATGAAGACTTTTATTCTTTGGCTGAAAATGCGGGCCTCATCGACTTCCTCCACAACCGGATCGATCAGTATCTCTTACTCACCAATACTTTCGTGCAAAACTTTTACTATTATCCTAAGAATTCACCTCCTTCAGTATCTTTTCGTTTATATGATGAGACTAAGGAAATGTCATTACGTAATATTTGCGCGGTTTGTACAATATCCTTTGAGGGCAGCTTAGATGAACCACATCGTAAATATGTGAATGGTTTTGTTAACACTATTACTGTAGGGGATTCGAAGAAGGGTTCCGATGCGAGAATCACTAGCATACATTTTCCTGTTTTACGCTACTTTGCCATATTTGCTAGTCGATGCTTAATTGGTCGTGGAAATAGTGGAAACTTTAGTGTTCCTGATACTATTATTCAGTTCCATGCCTTGTTTGGTGACAACACTTTTAGTATGGGTGCTGTTATTGCTAAACGGTTAAGCCTGAACCGTACAAAGGGCCCCATCTTTGGAGGTATCTATGCTGCACACCTTGCTGAACATTTTGAGATACCTATTAGGCACTATGAGAAAGAGGAGACACTGCTGCCTCTTTCCTTTTTAGATTACAATAGAATGGTAGCGCATGAGTTTATTGTTGACAACGAAGATAAGATGCTTCTGTATAACCTGAGATTTAATAAGAAACGCAATGAGATTATTACCCTACATGCGCCTTTGTTGTTTTATTTAACTGTAGACAATTACCTTGTCTTGCCAGAAGCGGTGTACGCTCATCGAGGACAGACATCCGCTCCAGAACTTGAGCCGGAACCTCCACTGGACCCTTATCGTCCATCATCTGATCAGTGGGATCCAGAGGAGAACGCTAGCCAGTGGTATCTAGATAACACTCCTCTATACACCGGGGAGAGTAGCCGCGATCCTTGGCATTAGACCAACTTAGGCAAAGAGCCTAAGCTTGGGGGATTACGTATTTCTCACCGACTTTACTTTCATGTTCACACACTACTCTAGTTGTCAGTGCTCACAATCTTTCATTGTATTATCCATGCTAGTTTAATTTCTTTTTCTAGCCTTCTTCTTGTGTGTTTGATAAACCTTAAGAAAAACCAAAAAAATTAGTTTGTTTAATTTCCATGCTTGTAGTAGAAATTAAAATGAAAACCCAAAAAGATTTCTCATTCTTGTTTTGCTTGTTGGGAGCTTTCCTGTGTAATAGTTTTATTTCTTTTTTTCCTTTGGGGCTCAAGAGTAGAAGACCATATTGAAAATGTTTAGTGGCTCTCATATGCATGATTGTTTATTTGACTTAGAGCCCCTATTACTTTGTGTTCTCTCTTGAATTGAATGCTTGTAGATTCCAGCTTAGTCCAGTGCACATGCACTATTATTATTATATACACCGTTCGGTCGTGCAAGTGAAATGCAATAATGACGATATATGATGGACTGATTGAGATGAGAGAAGCTGGTATGAACTCGACCTCTTTTGTTTTTGTAAATATGATGAGTTCATCGTTCCTGATTCAGCCTATTATGAGTAAACATGTTTGCAATGACAATTAGAGATTATAGTTGCTTATGCCATGCTTAATTAGCTAGGAGCTTATAATGATTTACCTTCCGTGCCAACATGCTATTAAAATGGTTATGATGTGGTATGATGGGATGGTATCCTCCCTTGAATGATTCGAGTGACTTGACTTGGCACATGTTCACGCATGTAGTTGAAACAAAATCAACATAGCCTTCACGATATTAATGTTCATGGTGGATTATATCCTACTCATGCTTGCACTTGGTGTAGATTAATTTTAATGCATCTTCATGACTGTTGTCGCTCTCTCAGTTGGTCGCTTCCCAATCTTTCGCTAGCCTTCACCTGTACTAAGCAGGAATACTGCTTGTGCATCCAAACTCCATAAACCCCAAAGTTATTCCATATGAGTCCACCATACCTTCCTATATGCGGTATCTACCTGCCGTTCCAAGTAAATTTGTATGTGCCAAACTCCAACCTTCAAATGAAATTCTGTTTTGTATGCTCGAGCAGCTCATGTTTCAACTAGGGTTCTCTGTCTCTTCCATGCTAGGTGGGTTATTCTCAAGGGGAGTGGACTCTGCTCCTCATTCACGAGAAAATGGCTGGTAACCAGGATGCACAGTCCCATGATCAAAAAGATCAAAGCAAATCAAAATAATTAAACGAAACTCCCCCTGGGCTGTTGCTAGTTGGAGGCACTCGTTGTTTCGAGCAAGCCATGGATTCATGCTTGTTGGTGGTGGGGGAGTATAAAATTTACCATTCTGTTTGGGAACTGCCTATAATGTATGTAGCATGGAAGATATCGCCATCTCATAGTTGTTGCGTTGACAGTGAAAGTATGCCGCTCAAAATGGTATTCATCTCTATTTTAAAATCGAGCTCAGGCACCTCTACAAATCCATGCTTCCCTCTGCGAAGGGCCTATCTATTTACTTTTATGTTGAGTCATCACCCTCTTATTAAAAAGCACCCGCTGGAGAGCACACTGTCATTTGCATGCATTACTATTAGTTTATATTGGGTATGACTTGACTGGATATCTTTTACCATGAATTACAATATTTAGTCAGTCCTTCATCTTTAAAGGTGCTCAGCATTTATGTTTTGCGGTCTCAGAAAGGGCTAGCGAGATACCATTTTGTTATATCATATTATGATTGTTTTGAGAAAGTGTTGTCATCAGAGTTTTATTATTATTGCTCGCTAGTTGATTATGCCATTGATATGAGTAAACCTGAGACCTAAGTATTATTGACAATATGGTTAGTTCATAATATTTGCTGAAAACTTGAATCCTGGCTTTACATATATACAACAACAAGAGCAAACAAAGTTTGTAAAAGTTTTTTCTTTATCACCTTCACTTTATCAACTAAATTGCTTGAGGACAAGCAAAGGTTTAAGCTTGGGGGAGTTGATACGTCTCCAACGTATCTACTTTTCCAAACACTTTTGCCCTTGTTTTGGACTCTAACTTGCATGATTTGAATGAAACTAACCAGACTGACGCTGTTTTCAGCAGAACTGCCATGGTGTTGTTTATTGTGCAGAAAACAAAAGTTCTCAGAATGACCTGAAAATCCACGGAGATAACTTTTGGAAAATATAAAAAATACTGGCGAAAGAATCAAGGCCAGGGGGCCCACACCCTGTCCACAAGGGTGGGGGGCGCTCCCCCTCCCCCTGGGCGCGCCCCCCTGTCTCGTGGGCCCCCTGATGCTCCACCGACCTCAACTCCAACTCTATATATTCCGTTTCGCGGAGAAGAAAATCAGAGAAAGTTCCATCGCGTTTTACGATATGGAGCCGCCGCCAAGCCCTAATCTCTCTGGGGAGGCCTTTTGACATAAGCATCGCATCCCCAAACTTTAAGAAATGACAGCTTAGGTTTGCTACGAAACCATAGTTCATATGGTGTCGTCTCAACGGACTTTGTCGGTGCCCTGTTTAAAGTGAATGCAGCTGGCTCTAATGCATAACCCCAAAGCGATAGTGATAAATCAGTAAGAGACATTGTAGATCGGACCATATCCAATAAAGTGCGGTTACGATGTTCGGACACACCATTACGCTGTGGTGTTCCAGGTGGCGTGAGCTGTGAAACTATTCCACATTGTTTTAAATGAAGGCCAAACTCGTAACTCAAATATTCTCCTTCACAATCAAATCATAGAAACTTTATTTTCTTGTTACGATGATTCTCCACTTCACTCGGAAATTCTTTGAACCTTTCAAACATTTCTGACTTGTATTTCATTAAGTAGATATACCCATATCTGCTCAAATCATCTGTGAAGGTCAGAAAATAACGATACCCGTCATGAGCATCAACACTCATTGGACCGCATACATCGGTATGTATTATTTCCAATAAGTCACTAGCTCGTTCCACTGTTCCAAAGAATGGAGTTTTAGTCAGCTTGCCCATAAGGCACGGTTTGCAAGTATCAAATGATTCATAATCAAGTGATTCCAAAAGTCCATCTTTATGGTGTTTCTTCATGCGCTTTACACCGATATGACCCCAACGGCAGTGCCTCAAATATGTTGCACTATCATTATCAACTTTGCATCTTTTGGCATCAATATTATGAATATGTGTATCATCACGATCAAGATTCAACAGAAATAGACCACTCTTCACGAGTGGATGACCATAAAAGATATTACTCATATAAATAGAACAACCATTATTCCCTAATTTAAATGAATAACTGTCTCGCACTAAACAAGATCAAGATATAATGTTCATACTCAACGCTGGCACCAAATAACAATCATTTAGGTCTAAAACTAATCCCGAAGGTAGATGTAGAGGTAGCGTGCCGACGGCGATCAAATCAACCTTGGTACCATTTCCGACGTGCATTGTCACCTCGTCCTTAGCCAATCTTCATTTAATCTGTAGTCCCAGCTTCGAGTTACAAATATGAGTAACCGAACCGGTATCAAATACCCAGGCACTACTACGATGTAACATCCCAAATTTTCAATAGACCATCAATGCATATCATATTTAATTTGCTTTCGGTTTGATCCTAGAAATTCATCGCAACTCAAGGACGCTCGGAGAGAGTTTGGGATTTCATTATTTTCATATTTGGGTTTTTTTTCAAATTTTGAAAATAGGATCATTTGATTTTATTTATTTTATCTTCAGTAATTTCTGTTCAAAAAATATGAGAGAGGGAATAAAATGACTTTCCCAAAATAAAGAAATATTTTATTTGAATTTAGGAAAAATTGCACGTCTTTCAAAACTGCATTTTAGGGCCAAGAAAATGTTCATCTCGTTCAAAATATTTTATTTAGACGGTGAAAATTTTTGTTTCGCATTTTTAGATTTCTATTTATTTTTCTAGAATATTGTTTTCGGCGGAATTATTTAAAAAAAATCTTCGTGCCCGACCCGGCCGAAGGCCTAGCCGATTAGGCCGGCCCGCGCCAGCGCCACCGCCTCCCGCCGTCGCGTCGCCGCCGGACTCGGGGAGTCCGACCACGAGCCGCCCCGCCGTCGCCCCTTGCCCAAGCTGATAGAGCCCCCCCCCCCTCATAAATACCTCGCCACCGCCACCCCAACCGACCACCCGACCCGCCCCGCTGCCAGCCGCAGCAGCCACTGCCGCCATCGCCGAGACGCCGCCGCTGCCGCCACAGCCCCGCCGCCCCTCACCGACCCGCCGCCCCACCGGAGCCGCCGGAGCCTCGCCGGAGCCGAGCCGGAGGTATTAACCGGCGCCACCGCCGTGGTCCGGTTTTTTTTAAAAAAACCCGATCCGTTTTTTTGGAAACACTAGATTCATTTTTTTATAAATCGGTTTTTCCGATTTATTTATTTAGCGAGCGTTCGCCCATTGGTTCGTTAATCCGTTCGTCAGTTTTTCTTTTTCTCGGATTTTCCGCGGTTATTTCTGATCGCGATTTCTGATCCAATATTCGTTTTAGTTTATCTTTTCGCTCGTTTATCGGAATCAGGCAATTGAAGTGCCTAGGGTTTCGTCTCGAAACCCTCTTTCCGTTTAACCTACTCAAACAAGTTTTTGCTACTGTAAAATTTGACTTAGGTCCAAATTAGTAAACGAAGCTTGTATCTTTCACCGTTTGACTTTCGTTGCTTCGTTTGATTTGATTCTTTTTGTAAACCGGAGTTCTTAAGTTGAACTTTCTGGTTAGTTATCTTATTTGAGTTTTACCTATGCATTAGATGAGTACTTATTGTATGCTTGTTTGTTTGCGATAGAGTACCCGGAGTGCGCCGCTTGCTACTTTGAATCTCTAGGTTTCGCGGATCATCAGCAAGGCAAGTAACACTTTGATCATACCTCTTTACTACCCAGTTTTATTGCATTAGATCAATCCTCAAACAATTGCATGATTAGGATCTGTTTAATATGTGGGTTGTGGGAAGTAGATGAGGTAGTAGCTATTACCTGTTTTATTATCAAACCCTTGGGAGTTACTCTACGTTTGCTTATTATGCCATGCTATGCTAGTAGACGTGGATTGGGTGAGTGTATCCATGACAGATGTGAGATTGTTAATTAATGGTTTATTTAAGGTGGCAACTTTAATCCACATCTGGGTGGATTGAGGCACCTGGGTATTCCATCGATTGCCTGTTTTTTTTAAGGACCGCCACCCAGGCTCAAAGGGATCATGAGATTATTCATGCTAGAAACTTTCGTGTGCAGCCACAAGCCACTATGGGCTCTAGCATAGTTGATTAAGTCGTGCGAACTCTTATAGTGGTAGACTAGCAGATGTAGGGGGAAATAGGTGTAACCGTCTACCCGATCGTAAGGTGCTAGCACTTCTGAAAGACTATGTCTCAGTCATCCATTTCCCAAACACCATGTATTGCAAGAATCCCAACGGAGGAGATCGAGTCTTGTGGGGAAAAGTGCGCAAACCTCTGGAGAGTGTATAAACTAATCATGGTTAGCCGTGTCCCCGGTTATGGACGTTTTGGGTAGCTAGTACTTGGATTATCATGTGAATCTCATCATGTTACTTTAATTAATATTGTTGGGTTTTTAATGATGATGCTTAATTGGGATTGATAGGATGTCTATCTTCTCAATGTTTAACAACCACCATGATAGTTAAATAAAATTTATTCCTTTGCAGTAGGGAAAAATTGGCTTTATGCAAAACTGTAACCATAGAGCTTTTCCACCAGCCATACATGCATGTAGTATAGCTTTATTCTTTCATTACTCTCTATATGTGTTACATTGCCAGCATATTCCATGTGCTGACCCGTTTTTGGGCTGCAACGTTCATGTTGCAGACTTTTCAGACGACGAGTAAGGTGCCTTTAGGTCGTGGTACTATACTCAGTGATGCCGTTGGAGTTGATGGACTCACTTATCTTCCAAGCCTTCCGATGTTATCGTTATTAGATGGCCTTAAGCCATATTTATTGTAATTGTTCTCTTTTGAGACATTCGATGTAATAATTGCTACTCTGTTATAAATTCTTGAAGTACTGTGCGTGTCAGCATTACTGATCTAGGGATGGCACTAAAGCACAGAGATCGTACTGTTTGAGGTCTGGTCGCTACAAGATGGTATCAGAGCACACGCTGACTGTAGGACACGACCACTAAGCTAAAAGCCCTAGATCACTACTCACTCTTCTCATTTCTGACTCCTCATCTTTTTTACTCTTTTAGGATGGCAGATGCAAGGAACAAGTTCACGCAACCGGATGAAGATACACCCTTTGGACGCCACTTGAAGAAAGTCACTAGATACTTGAACATCGGAGTACCAAGATTCACCGGGACCTACAAGGACGTTCATGCCCGTCACTGAGCCCATATAGTGTTCCTTTGATGCACCAACCTGGAGTCTTGGAAAGAGCATGGCAGCCCACATCACTACGGGACGCATTGGAGAAGTTTACCACAAGGATCTCAAGGATACTATCTACCAGATTTGTGGGCGCTGAGATGAGCAATTGGAGATGATCAGCACCAGGAAGGATAGATCAATTGCAGCATTCATCCAGGAGTTAAACCAGCACATTCGACGCCAGGAGAACCAGATGTGCGCAGGCATGTTAGACCTGAAGAAGGCCACGACCGAGATCACGGAGCTGGAGGAAGAACTCAAGCCTACACGTGATGGATATGAGGAAGAAATAGCAACACTAGTGGAGAAGAATGATGATATGAAGAAGAAGCTAAAAGTGTTCATGGGATTTCCCGCAACTAGACGAGAAGATGATTGCACTTTTCCAGAGAACTACATCATCATCGATGACACCGACTCAGACCCAGATGATAGCAATGATGACTATGTTGATGAAGATGGAGCAGATATCATGGAGTCTTCATCGGAGCAGTTTTTCTAGTCGAGCACCATAATAGTAGTAGTATTCCCCCATGTATCTAATCTAATATAGTCCGAGCACTTTTGTAATGATAGTTATACCGTTGTATGCCCTCGTTTGATTGAATGAAGTGATTTTGTTTGCATTTGTCTCATGTGCATATGGGTAGTGTTTTCTCGCTAGACCTCATTCTATTCTATATTCTCATCTTTTCTAAAAACCTCAGATGCCTCCGAGACGTGACAATGGATTTGCTTTCCCACCGGAGCTCACTCAGTTGATCCAGCAGGAGAATGTGTTGATGCAGTTGCTAGTCCAGAATCAGAATCAGTGGAACAACAACAACAACAATCCACCGCCTCCACCACCTGTTGATCACTTAACCCGTTTTCTTAGGCTGAATCCGTCAGTGTTCTCCAGTAGCACCGAGCCGATTGTTGCAGATGATTGGCTCCGCAAGACAGCAAGGGAGTTGACCACTCCAGGATGCACAGATGGGGAGAGGGTGCGTTTTGCCGCACATCAGCTTGAAGGACCCGCAGCATCATGGTGGGAGAATTTCACGGCCACCTATCCTATCGACACTGTCACATGGGACCAGTTTCAGCAGGTTTTCCGTACTGCCCATGTTTCAGTAGGAGCTATGGCCATGAAGAAGCGTGAGTTTTGCAACTTGCGCCAAGGAGGATGGACTGTTGGCCAGTATGTGGATGACTTTAGTAAGCTAACACGTTATGCCCCAGATGACGTTGCTACAGATGCAGCTAAGCAGGAGAAGTTTCTGGAAGGACTGAATGATGAGCTAGTAGAAAAGGGGGCATTTTTCCTGGTTCGTAAGGGCCTTTAGTCCCGGTTCATGAACCGGGACTAATGGGTCGTTACTAATACCCCCCCCCCGTTAGTCCCGGTTCTAACACGAACCGAGGCAGATGGTCCTCCACGTGGCCGGTGCGCCGAGCCCAGGCAAGGGGGCCTTTGGTCCCGGTTGGTGGCACCAACCAGGACCAAAAGGCATCCATGCGTCAACATTCCAGTGGCTGGGGTTTTTGTATTTTTTTGTAAGGGGGGGGGGGTGGGGGTTTTGGGGGTTAATTTAGGTGTTTCATATATTGTGTTAGCTAGCTAATTAATAGAGAGAAGTGTCCTCTCTTATGTCCGTGCTTGGTCGACGCTACGTACTATACTTAGAGAGGCCCTCGACACGCTAGCTAGTATGAAAATGAAGAGAACCATTAAGTACAAAAGTTCGTCATCCATACCGAGAGAAGTGATTGATCGACCTCTCTTTCTCCGAGAGATTAGTCGAACAACAAGTTTTCGTATTATCTATCCGACGCTACATACATATACAATATGTATGACCTCTTAATTACAATCCCCTAGCAATTGAAATCAATTTCCACATGGTATTCTCTGGCTTTATTGATGATGTGGTCAAGAAAGAATCCCGCCAATTCCTCTTGAATTGCTTTCACGTGATCTTGTTCTAGGAGTTCATTCCGCATCTGCCACGTCTAATTTGAAGAAGGGGGTTAATTAATACATATATATGAATGAAACTCAATAGAAATGATGGTGTAATAAAATGAAATTGTGAATATTATTGCTTACGCACTTCATATTGTCTTTTAGAGTAGCCCCGCTTATTTTTCAAAGTTGCGTTGTAGATGAACTCGCACACGTAGTATCCACAGTAATCATTCCCTTGTTCCTGCCACAAGCACTTTACGAGAAATAGAGGTCAATCAAACTGATAATGAAGCATTATAAATGGCATTGATGAAAGTCTAGCTATAGAATCAACGGGAGATGCGCGTAACTAGCTAGCCAGTTGTACTTACTTTCGGGTATGTATATCGCAGCTCCTTCGGCAGTCCCGAAGCTTCTGCGGTGAACTGTTTCCAAACCTTGCAAGGCAAAGAAAATAATTATTATTACTTGAGATATCAGGAAATGAACGAAAAGTCGCCGATATGGTGCGATAATGATCGATTGAACTTGTTGAGCAATTCAGTCATGTCCACATAGGTTTCGGGTTCTTTTCGTCTCGAGTCTAAGACGGTTACTAGTCCCCGCTCAAGCTTAATCTCCAGAAGAACATAGTGGAAGCTGCGGACGCATGCATAACTCATCAATTACATTACTATATCCTCACTCGAGTAATAAGGGAAACCGGATATGCACACGACAGTAACACTCACTTGAAGTTGTAAGGAAAGAGTATGGTATCTTTGTTTTGATTTTTGATCAACGATTGTAGCAAGTTGGCCTCGGCCTCTTCGGCGTGATTTTTAACCAGAAATTCATCTATGATATTTGTGTTAATGAACCCAATATCATACATTTCTTGTTTTCTGCACTCGATGATCTTCAATCTGCATAATATATTGAGGATAATTAATTATAAATACATGCAATGAAAGAGCCGAGCTATATATAGAGACTTAATGACAGGAATAGTACTTACAAACATTAGCAAAAGACCGTTAATTTATCGAGGGCCTTTTGATTGAAGAACACGAAGAACTCCTCAAATGGAACAACCAACAGAACAGTTCCAACGAGGTCATGCTCCTCTTTAATGTTCAGATACAAACTATTCCTCCCCCCAGACTCTCTGCAGGTTTTCATGTACCAATTATGGAATCTTCGCATCATCGTTGTTAGAGATTTTTCATCTTTGACGAGAGGCTTTCCGTACTCGTATCTGTGTTCGTCCACCTCCATGAAATCAGGAAGTTGATCGTCAGGCAGGTAATCTGATAGATTGCCATAACAGGCCACCATCCCCGGAGCATTAGCGACGATGTCATAGCTAGACACATTGAGCGGGGGGCACGATTGATTTGCTTGTTCGCCGAGCTGGGTAACTTTTTTCGCAGCTGCTCATTCTCTTGACCTTTGATGTCTGACAGGACATCCCGACCGCTCCGCTTGGAGATATGTCTATTCAATAATGCGCTCATAGTTGGTTCTCGGCGGAGACTTTGCCGGTTTCCTCAGGGCATCCAGAGGGCGCTTTGCTTTCACCGGATCTAGGATCTACCTTCTCCTCCGGAGGTGGATGTCTCTTTGCTTTCACCCCTTCAAAGAAGTCCTTCACGTGGGTCCGCACGATCGTCGCGTTTTCCTCCTCGGTCCTCTCGTACGGTAACTTCTCTAGAGGCTTGAGAGGTGGAACGTATCTGTATTGCCTCCCGCCTCTGGCTGTACTACTAGATGCCGGAGCAGACGGAGCGGCTGCGGCGTCTGTCTTCTTTCGTGCTTGCTTACGAGGTGGAGGAGAAGGACTACGACGCGCCGGAGCAGCCAGGGCGGCGGCGGGTCTCCTCCGCCCTTGCTGGCGAGGCGGAGAAGGAGGAGGCTGCTGACTGCTCGAGCGTGCCGGCGCAAGCGGAGAAGGAGGCCGAGTGCCGCCACGCGCCGGAGAAGGAGGCCCAGTGCCCTGATCGTCACTCGCCAGAGGAGGAGGCGGTGGAGGAGGCGGAGTGCCCTGACTTGCCAGAGGAGGAGGAGGAGGCGGAGGCGTCCAGTTCGGAAGGTTGATGAGCTCCTTCCGCCATAGGCATGGAGTCTTCAGAGCAGAACCCAGCCTAGTCTCCCCTTCACCGGTAGGATGGTCAAGGTATCCTCAAATCCCTCTGTTATTTCATCCACCATCACCCTAGCATATCCTTCTGGAATCGGCCGGCAGTGAAAAGTTGCGCCGGGTTCAGTAGGATAAACAGAGCCAACATCCGCCTTGACCTTCAAATTCATCCATCATGTCATAATGTGGCAATTTTGAGCCTCCGTGGTAGCATCCACGGGATAGCTGGCAGGAGCCATCAAGACATGCTCTGGCTGAAGCAACTCGGTGGAAGCCACGCTGCTTCTCCGCTGAGATGGCGGGGTAGCTTCGGGGGAAGCTTCAGCAGGTCGTTTGCTGCGATCTGCTTCTTGTTCCTCTAGCCCCATTACCCTTTCGTGCAGCGCCTACAGTTGGCCCTACTCCAGTTTCTTCCTCCTCTCATGGGTTTTGTAACCCCCTGCGTCCGGAAAACCAACCTTCCACGGAATGGAGCCTGGCTTGCCTCGTGTCCGTCCAGGGTTCTCAGGATTCCCGAGGGCCATTGTGAGCTCGTCCTTCTCCCTATCTGGAACGAACTTCCCTTTCTGCGCTGCATCGATATAGTGCCAAAGCTTGGTGACTGGTATTTTCAGTTTCTCATCCATCCAACGACACTTCCCTGATACAGGGTCCAAGGTTCCGCCAGCCCCGAAGAACCAAGTCCGGTAACGGTCTGGCCAGTTCATTGTCTCTGGTTTGATCCCTTTATCAAGCAGATCATTCTCAGCCTTGGACCACTTAGGTCAGGCTTTGAGGTAGCCACCTGACCCCGTGTGATGGTGAAATTGCTTCTTCGCAGCATTTTTCTTGTTTGTCGCCGACATCTTCTTACTCTTTTCCAACGTCTTGTGGGCCACAAATGCGGGCAAGTGATCTTTGATCTTCTCATATTTGCCGATGAATTCTGGTGTCCCTTCTTTGTCGACATACTTGTTCAGCTCTTTCCTCCAGCTCCTGAATAGGGTTGCCATCTTCTTAAGAGCACAAGACTTGATTAATTGCTCTTTAACTGGCTTCTCCGGATCCTCCTCTGGCGGTAGGGTGAAATTTGCCTTCAGCTGAGTCCAAAGATCTTCTTTCTGCGTATCATTGACATAAGACACCTCAGGGTCTGCCTCCTTAGGCTTATACCATTGCTGGATGCTGATCGGGATCTTGTCCCTAATAGGAAAATGCGTTCTTTGTCCGGATGGCTTCAATCGGTTCGCTCTCGGGCGCGATTTCTATGATCACAAACCTTTCATCCGAGCTCAACTTTTTCTTTGGGCCTCGTCTCCTTACCGAAGTTCTGCTCGATCCGGAGGTCTAGAAAAAGGAAGAAAGATGAGAGTTAATTAATATGTGTACATATACCAAAACAATGAATGCATCAGTTAACTAGTCAGCACGGGCTTAACTAATATATATGTATATATACTTGGCCGGACTCGGTTCGGTCATTGGAGCAGTCAGCACGGTCTCCTTCTTGTACCTCCATTGGGTCACTGGAGCCATCATGAACGTAGCCCTCTTCTTGTACCGGCATTAATGGGCCGGAACAATGCCCTCTTCTTCACCCAGTCCTTCCTGACCATCAGTGTCATTGAGAAATGATGCAACGACATCACTTCCTTGTCCGATTATGTCCCCCAACATCGCTTCTGTTGCTTCGTCTCGGGAGTGCTCCATAGTTTCTGCAAATATTTACAACATGTCAATTATTATTCAAACATGGTACAGATGGATATATATTAGTGGCAATCGTAGAACTAGACAACGCTTCAAGGTTTTGGGGTGGCCTTGACACAACGCTTCAAGGTTTTGGGGTGGCCTCGACGACAACGCTCATTTAACTTGGTAAATTTGGGTGGCCTCGAGAGAGTTTGTCGGGTAGGGGCGCGGCGGGAGGGTAGGAGACCAACATCATTTTTTCTCTAGGGTTTGGGTGTCCTCGAGAGTTTTGGTCGAGCGAGAGGGCCGAGGGGGGTGCTGCCGTGGTATAAGTTATCACGGTCGAGAGGGGGTATATAGACCAACATCGTTTTTTCTCTAGGGTTTGGGTGTCCTCGAGAGTTTTGGTCGAGCGAGAGGGCCGAGGGGGGTGCTTCCGTGGTATAAGTTAACATGGTCGAGAGGGGGTATATATATCGACCGCCCCTCATGTCGAAGTTATCCGGGAGGGGGTTATATTGACAACGACGTGACATACATATACATGGGAAAATAATGTTATCGGGGAGGGGGTTATATCGACAACGACGCGACATACATATACTAACCTAAAATGCACAAAAATGCTCGAAGAAGAAGAAATAGACTAACCTAAAATTTACTAACCTAAAATGCACTAACAACAACTAACCTAAAATGCACTATATATCAACTAACCTAAAATGCACTAACCTAAACCAACTAACTCAACATATGAAGAAGGAAATGCTATCGGAGAGGGGGTATATCGACCCCCCTCATGTATCCACATACATACATCTATACATACATACATCCATCTATACATCATCATTGGAAAAAAAACATCATCCGTGGATCATCATTTCTCATATATATCCATCTATAGCCACATACATATATAAATGGAAAAAGTGCTATGAAAAAAATACATATATACTTGTAAATATTCCATGAACATCATTTCTCATATATATCAATGCTTTGAAGGAAATATGCCCTAGAGGCAATAATAAAGTTATTATTTATTTCCTCATATCATGATAAATGTTTATCATTCATGCTAGAATTGTATTATCCGGAAACATGATACATGTGTGAATACATAGACAAACATAATGTCACTAGTATGCCTCTACTTGACTAGCTCATTAATCAAAGATGGTTATGTTTCCTAACCATAGACATGTGTTGTCATTTGATTAACGAGATCACATCATTAGGAGAATGATGTGATTGACTTGACCCATTCTGTTAGCCTAGCACTTGATCGTTTAGTATGTTGCTATTGCTTTCTTCATGACTTATACAAAGTTCCTACAACTATGAGATTATGCAACTCCCGTTTACCGGAGGAACACTTTGTGTGCTACCAAACATCACAACGTAACTGGGTGATTATAAAGGTGCTCTACAGGTGTCTCCAAAGGTACATGTTGAGTTGGCATAATTCGAGATTAGGTTTTGTCACTCCGATTGTCGGAGAGGTATCTCTGGGCCCTCTCGGTAATACACATCACTTAAGCCTTGCAAGCATTGTAACTAATGAGTTAGTTACGAAATGATGTATTACGGAACGAGTAAAGAGACTTGCCGGTAATGAGATTGAACTAGGTATTGGATACCGACGATCGAATCTCAGGCAAGTAACATATCGATGAAAAAGGGAACAACGTATGTTGTTATGCGGTTTGACCGATAAAGACATTCGTAGAATATGTAGGAACCAATATGAACATCCAGGTTCCACTATTGGTTATTGATCGGAAACAGTTCTAGGTCATGTCTACATAGTTCTCGAACCCGTAGGGTCCGCATGCTTAACGTTACGATGACAGTTTTATTATGAGTTTATAAGTTTTGATGTACCGAAGTTTGTTCGGAGTCCCGGATGTGATCACGGACATGACGAGGAGTCTCGAAATGGTCGAGACATAAAGATCGATATATTGGACAGATATATTTGGTACCGGAAAGGTTCCGGATGAGATTGGGACTATACCGGAGCTCCGGGAGGTTACCGGAACCCCCCGGTAAGTATATGGGCCTTATTGGGCCTTAGTGAAAAGGAGGGAGAAGGAGCAAAGGAGGGCCCCCCCCAAGCCCAATCCGAATTGGGAGGGGGGCCGGGCCCCCCTTTCCTTCTTCCCTCCCCGCTCTTCCTTCCCTCTCCTACTCGTAATAGGAAAGGGGGGCCAAACCTACTTGGAGTTGGATTGCCCCCCCTAGGGCGCGCCTCTCCCCTGGGCCGGCCCCTACTCCTCTCCCCCTTTATATACGGGGAAGGGTGGCACCCCTAAGACACACAAGTTGATCTACGGATCGTTCCTTAGCCGTGTGTGGTGGCCCCCTCCACCATATTCTACCTCGGTCATATCATCGCGGAGTTTAGGCGAAGCCCTGCGCCGGTAGAACATTATCATCGTCACCACGCCATCGTGCTGACGGAACTCATCCCCGACGCTTTGCTGGATCGGAGCCCGGGGATCGTCATCGAGCTGAACGTGTGCTGAACTCGGAGGTGCCGTACATTCGGTACATGGATCGGTCGGATCGTGAAGATGTACAACTACATCAACCGCGTTGTCATAACGCTTCCGCTTACGGTCTACGAGGGTACATGGACAATACTCTCCCCTCTCATTGCTATGTCATCACCATGATCTTGCGTGTGCGTAGGAAATTTTTTGAAATTACTACGTTCCCCAACAGTGGCATCCGAGCCTAGGTATTATGCGTTGATGTTATATGCACGAGTAGAACACAAGTGAGTTGTGGGCGATACAAGTCATACTGCTTACTAGCATGCCATTCTTTGGTTTGGCGGTATTGTTGGATGAAGCAGCCCGGACCGACATTACGCGTACGCTTACGCGAGACTTGTTCTACCGACGTGCTTTGCACACAGGTGGCTAGCGGGTGTCAGTTTTTCCAACTTTAGTTGAACCGAGTGTGGCTACGCCCGGTCCTTGCGAAGGTTAAAATAGCACTAACTTGACGAACTATTGTTGTGGTTTTGATGCGTAGGTAAGAACGGTTCTTGCTAAGCCCGTGGCAGCCACGTAAAACTTGCAACAACAAAGTAGAGGACGTCTAACTTGTTTTTGCAGGGCATGTTGTGATGTGATATGGTCAAGACGTGATGCTATATTTTATTGTATGAGATGATCATGTTTTGTAACCGAAGTTATCGGCAACTGGCAGGAGCCATATGGTTGTCGCTTTATTGTATGAAATGCAAACGCCCTGTAATTGCTTTACTTTATCACTAAGCGGTAGCGATAGTCGTAGAAGCAATAGATGGCGTAAACGACAACGGTGCTATGATGGAGATCAAGGTGTCGAGCCGGTGACGATGGGGATCACGACGGTGCTTCGGAGATGGAGATCACAAGCACAAGATGATGATGGCCATATCATATCACTTATATTGATTGCATGTGATGTTTATCCTTTATGCATCTTATTTTGCTTTGATTGACGGTAGCATCTTAAGATGATCTCTCACTAAAAATTATCAAGAAGTGTTCTCCCTGAGTATGCACCTTTGCCAAAGTTCGTCGTGCCCAGACACCACGTGATGATCGGGTGTGATAAGCTCTACGTCCATCTACAAAGGGTGCAAGCCAGTTTTGCACACGCAGAATACTCAGGTTAAACTTGACGAGCCTAGCATATGCAGATATGGCCTCGGAACACGGAGACTGAAAGGTTGAGCATGAATCATACAGTAGATATGATCAAAATAGTGATGTTCACCATTGAAAACTACTCCATCTCACGTGATGATCAGTTATGGTTTAGCTGATTTGGATCACGTGATCACTTAGATGACTAGAGAGATGTCTATCTAAGTGGGAGTTCTTAATTAATATGATTAATTGAACTAAAATTCATCATGAACTTAGTACCTGATAGTATTTTGCTTGTCTATGTTTGTTGTAGATAGATGGCTCGTGTTGTTGTTCCGTTGAATTTTAATGCGTTCCTTGAGAAAGCAAAGTTGAAAGATGATGGTAGAAATTACACGGACTGGGTCCGTAACTTGAGGATTTTCCTCATTGCTGCACAGAATAATTACGTCCTGGAAGCACCGCTGGGTGCCAGGCCTGCTGCAGGAGCAACGCCAGATGTTGTGAACGTCTGGCAGAGCAAAGCTGATGACTACTCTATAGTTCAGTGTGCCATGCTTTACGGCTTAGAACCGGGTCGTAAACGACGTTTCGAACGTCATGGAGCATATGAGATGTTCCAGGAGTTGAAGTTAATATTTCAAGCAAATGCCCAGATTCAGAGATATGAAGTCTCCAATAAGTTCTACAGCTGTAAGATGGAGGAGAGTAGTTCTGTCAGTGAGCATATACTCAAAATGTCTGGGTATAATAATCACTTGATT
Source organism: Triticum timopheevii (assembly GCA_963921465.1). Taxonomy (NCBI): domain Eukaryota; kingdom Viridiplantae; phylum Streptophyta; class Magnoliopsida; order Poales; family Poaceae; genus Triticum; species Triticum timopheevii. Next base: position 49,882,594 of record OY997271.1, read on the forward strand.
CAACTGGGAGTTAATCTTCCGGATGATAGCGTCATTGACAGAATTCTCCAATCACTGCCACCAAGCTACAAGAGCTTCGTGATGAACTATAATATGCAAGGGATGAACAAGACAATTCCCGAGCTCTTCGCAATGCTAAAGGCTGCGGAGGTAGAAATCAAGAAGGAGCATCAAGTGTTGATGGTCAATAAGACCACTAGTTTCAAGAAAAAGGGCAAAGGGAAGAAAAAGGGGAACTTCAAGAAGAACAGCAAGCAAGTTGTTGCTCAAGAGAAGAAACCCAAGTCTGGACCTAAGCCTGAAACTGAGTGCTTCTACTGCAAGCAAACTGGTCACTGGAAGCGGAACTGCCCCAAGTATTTGGCGGATAAGAAGGATGGCAAGGTGAACAAAGGTATATGTGATATACATGTTATTGATGTGTACCTTACTAGAGCTCGTAGTAGCAACTGGGTATTTGATACTGGTTCTGTTGCTAATATTTGCAACTCAAAACAGGGACTACGGAATAAGCGAGCACTAGCCAAGGACGAGGTGACGATGCGCGTGGGAAACAGTTCCAAAGTCGATGTGATCGCGGTCGGCACGCTACCTCTACATCTACCTTCGGGATTAGTTTTAGACCTGAATAATTGTTATTAGGTGCCAGCGTTGAGCATGAACATTATATCTAGATCTTGTTTGATGCGAGACGGTTATTCATTTAAATCAGAGACTAATGGTTGTTCTATTTATATGAGTAATATCTTTTATGGTCATGCACCCTTGAAGAGTGGTCTATTTTTATTGAATCTCGATAGTAGTGATACACATATTCATAATGTCGAAGCCAAAAAGATGCAGAGTTGATATGATAGTGCAACTTATTTGTGGCACTGCCGTTTAGGTCATATCGGTGTAAAGCACATGAAGAAGCTCCATACTGATGGAATTTTGGAATCACTTGATTATGAATCACTTGGTACTTGCGAACCGTGCCTCATCGGCAAAATGACTAAAACACCGTTCTCCGGTACTATGGAGAGAGCAACAGATTTGTTGGAAATCATACATACAGATGTATGTGGTCCGATGAATATTGAAGCTCGTGGCGGATATCGTTATTTTCTCACCTTCACAGATGATTTGAGCAGAATGGGCATATCTACTTAATGAAACACAAGTCTGAAACATTTGAAAAGTTCAAAGAATTTTAGAGTGAAGTGGAAAATCATCGTAACAAGAAAATAAAGTTTCTGCGTTCTTATCGTGGAGTAGAATATTTGAGTTACGAATTTGGTTTACATTTGAAACAATGTGGAATAGTTTCACAACTCACGCCACCTGGAACACCAGAACGAAATGGTGTTTCCGAACGTCGTAATCGTACTTTACTAGATGTGGTGTGATCTATGATGTCTCTTACTGATTTACCGCTATCGTTCTGGGGTTATGCTTTAGAGACGGCCGCATTCACATTGAATAGGGCACCATCAAAATCCGTTGAGACAACGCCTTATGAACTGTGGTTTGGCAAGAAACCAAAGTTGTCGTTTCTTAAAGTTTGGGGCTGCGATGCTTATGTGAAGAAACTTCAACCAGATAAGCTCGAACCTAAATCGGAGAAATGTGTCTTATAGGATACCCAAAAGAGACTATTGGGTACACCTTATATCACAGATCCAAAGGCAAAACATTTGTTGCTAAGAATGGATCCTTTCTAGAGAAGGAGTTTTTCTCGAAAGAAGTGAGTGGGAGGAAAGTAGAACTTGATGAGGTAACTATACCAGCTGCCTTATTGGAAAGTAGTTCATCACAGAAATCGGTTCCTGTGACACCTACACCAATTAGTGAGGAAGTTAATGATATTGATCATGAAACTTCAGATCAAGTTTCTACTAAACCTCGTAGGTCTACCAGAGTAAGATCCGCACCAGAGTGGTACGGTAATCCTATTCTGGAAGTCATGTTACTTGACCATGATGAATCTACAAACTATGAGGAAGCGATGATGAGCCCAGATTCCGCAAAATGGCTGGAAGCCATGAAATCTGAGATGGGATCCATGTATGAGAACAAAGTATGGACTTTGGTTGACTTGCCCGATGATCGGCAAGCCATTGAGAATAAATGGATCTTTAAGAAGAAGACTGACGCTGACGGTCATATAACTATCTATAAAGCTCGACTTGTTGTGAAAGGTTTTCGACAAGTTCAAGGGGTTGACTACGATGAGACATTCTCACCCGTAGCGATGCTTAAGTCTGTCCGAATCATGTTCGCGATTGCCGCATTTTATGATTATGAAATTTGGCAGATGGATGTCAAAACTGCGTTCCTGAATGGATTTCTGGAAGAAGAGTTGTATATGATGCAACCGGAAGGTTTTGTCGATCCTAAGGGAGCTAACAAAGTGTGCAAGCTCCAGCGATCAATCTATGGTCTGGTGCAAGCCTCTCGGAGCTGGAATAAACGCTTTGATAGTGTGATCAAAGCATATGGTTTTATACAGACTTTTGGAGAAGCCTGTATTTACAAGAAAGTGAGTGGGAGCTCTGTAGCATTTCTAATATTATATGTGGACGACATATTGTTGATTGGAAATAATATAGAATTTCTGGATAGCATAAAAGGATACTTGAATAAAAGTTTTTCAATGAAAGACCTCGGTGAAGCTGCTTACATATTGGGCATTAAGATCTATAGAGATAGATCAAGACGCTTGATTGGACTTTCACAATGCATGTACCTTGATAAAGTATTGAAAAGGTTCAATATGGATCAGGCGAAGAAAGGGTTCTTGCCTGTATTACAAGGTATAAAGTTGAGTCAGACTCAATGCCTGACCACTACAGAAGATAGAGAGAAAATGAAAGGAGTTCCCTAAGCTTCAGCCATGGGCTCTATCATGTATGCAATGTTGTGTACCAGACTTGATGCGTGTCTTGCTATTAGTTTGGCAGGAAGGTACCAAAGTAATCCAGGAGTGGATCACTGGACAGCGGTCAAGAACATCCTGAAATACCTGAAAAGGACTAAGGATATGTTTCTCGTATATGGAGGTGACAAAGAGCTAGTCGTAAATGGTTACGTCGATGCAAGCTTTGACACTGATCCGGACGATTCTAAATCACAAACCGGATACGTATTTTTATTAAACGGTGGAGCTGTAAGTTGGTGCAGTTATAAACAAAGTGTCGTGGCGGGATCTACATGTGAAGCGGAGTACATAGCTGCTTCGGAAGCAGCAAATGAAGGAGTCTGGATGAAGGAGTTCATTTCCGATCTAGGGGTTATACCTAGTGCATCGGGACCAATGAAGATCTTTTGTGACAATACTGGTGCAATTGCCTTGGCAAAGGAATCCAGATTTCACAAGAGGACCAAGCACATCAAGAGACGCTTCAATTCCATCCGGGACCAAGTCCAAGTGGGAGACATAGAAATTTGCAAAATACATACGGATCTGAATGTTGTAGACCCGTTGACTAAGCCTCTCTCACGAGCAAAACATGATCAGCACCAAGACTCCATGGGTGTTAGAATCATTACTATGTAATCTAGATTATTGACTCTAGTGCAAGTGGGAGACTGAAGGAAATATGCCCTAGAGGCAATAACAAAATTATTATTTATTTCCTCATATCTTGATAAATGTTTATCTTTCATGCTAGAATTGTATTATCCGGAAACATAATACATGTGTGAATACATAGACAAACATAATGTCACTAGTATGCCTCTACTTGACTAGCTCATTAATCAAAGATGGTTATGTTTCCTAACCATAGACATGTGTTGTCATTTGATTAACGAGATCACATCATTAGGAGAATGATGTGATTGACTTGACCCATTCTGTTAGCCTAGCACTTGATCGTTTAGTATGTTGTTATTGCTTTCTTCATGACTTATACAAAGTTCCTACAACTATGAGATTATGCAACTCCCGTTTACCGGAGGAACACTTTGTGTGCTACCAAACGTCACAACGTAACTAGGTGATTATAAAGGTGCTCTACAGGTGTCTCCAAAGGTACATGTTGAGTTGGCATAATTCGAGATTAGGTTTTGTCACTCCGATTGTCGGAGAGGTATCTCTGGGCCCTCTCGGTAATACACATCACTTAAGCCTTGCAAGCATTGTAACTAATGAGTTAGTTACGAAATGATGTATTATGGAACGAGTAAAGAGACTTGCCGGTAACGAGATTGAACTAGGTATTGGATACCGACGATCGAATCTCGGGCAAGTAACTTATCGATGACAAAGGGAACAACGTATGTTGTTATGCGGTTTGACCGATAAAGATCTTCGTAGAATATGTAGGAACCAATATGAACATCCAGGTTCCACTATTGGTTATTGATCAGAAACAATTCTAGGTCATGTCTACATAGTTCTCGAACCCGTAGGGTCCGCACGCTTAACGTTACAATGACAGTTTTATTATGAGTTTATAAGTTTTGATGTACCGAAGTTTGTTCGGAGTCCCGGATGTGATCACGGACATGACGAGGAGTGTCGAAAAGGTCAAGACATAAAGATCGGTATATTGGACAGATATATTTGGATACCGGAAAGGTTCCGGATGAGATTGGGACTATACCGGAGCTCCGAGAGATTACCGGAACCCCCCGGTAAGTATATGGGCCTTCTTAGGCCTTGGTGGAAAGGAGGGAGAAGGAGCAAAGGAGGCCCCCCCAAGCCCAATCCGAATTGGGAGGGGGGCCGGCCCCCCCTTTCCTTCTTCCCTCCCCTCTCTTCCTTCCCTCTCCTACTCCTGATAGGAAAGGGGGGCCAAAACCTACTTGGAGTAGGATTGCCTCCCCTAGGGCGCGCCTCTCCCCTTGGCCGGCCCCCTCCTCCTCTACCCCTTTATATACGGGGGAGGGGGGCACCCCTAAGACACACAAGTTGATCTACGGATCGTTCCTTAGCCGTGTGCGGTACCCCCCTCCACCATATTCCACCTCGGTCATATCGTCGCGGAGTTTAGGCGAAGCCCTGCGCCGGTAGAACATTATCATCGTCACCACGCCATCGTGCTGACGGAACTCATCCCTGACGCTTTGCTGGATCGGAGCTCGGGGATCATCATCGAGCTGAACTCGGAGATGTCGTACATTCGGTACTTGGATCGGTCGGATCGTGAAGACGTACGACTACATCAACCGCGTTATCATAACGCTTCCGCTTACGGTCTACGAAGGTACATGGACAATACTCTCCCCTCTCGTTGCTATGTCATCACCATGATCTTGCGTGTGCGTAGGAATTTTTTTGAAATTACTACGTTCCCCAACATGCATATACATTCATGGATCATCATTGCTCATATATCCATAGTCATATATAAAAACTTTCTATATATGAACAAAAACCTTTCTACGAACAAAAAAACATTTTTGACATATTTAGCATATTCTAAATTTTCCTAACTCTTTTACAACCAGAAAAATTACTCTAACTTCATGACAGTACCCACACTCCATTTCACCAAAACCTTCCGATCCATAGTTCAAATTTTTCAAATTTCATTCAAATGAAATTTGAATCAGATTCCAATTACTTTCTGAAAACAGATTCTAAACCATTCCAAAAATTCTGAAATTTTGCCTCTCCTCTCCTTCTGCTCTTCTCTGCTTCTCCTCTCCTCTCCTTCTCTCCTTCTGCTCTTCAATGCATCGGGGCCGGCGGCGACCATGGAGCAGGGGCAGAGCACGGGGTGCTCGAGACCATGGGAAAGGGGGGCGGGGGGGGGGGGGCTCTCTTCGAGGGCGGCAGCGATTGCTGGAGTCCGGCGACAAGGACGGTGGGCTCTGGGCGACACGGGGCACGGGCGACGACGGGGGCGGCGACGACGTCGGGGAGGCGCGGGGCGCGGCGACGGAGTCGGGGCGGCGCGTCGCGCGGGCGACGACGGGGGCGGCGACGACGGGCACGGGCGACGACGACGTGGAGCAGGGCGTCGGGGCAGAGGGCGGCGTCAGCGGCGGGGAGAATGAGGAACTAAATGAAATTTTTGACAAGTGCCGTATATATAGCAAGAGCTTTGGTCCCGGTTCGTGGCATCAACCAGGACCTATGCCACCCTTTAGTCCCGGTTGCTGCCACCAACCGGGGCCAAAGGCCTCTTTTCAGTAGCCCAAAGGGCGGGAAGCGGCGGCCTTTGGTCCCGGTTAGTGGCACCAACCGAGACTAAAGGGTAGCATTGGTCCTGGTTGATGCCACGAACCGGGACCAAAGGGTGGCAAGTGTCCCGGTTCGTGCCACCAACCGGGACCAGTGGCCTTGCACAGCGGGGTGGTGGTGGGAGTTTAGTCCCACCTCGCTAGTTGGAGACGCCCGACACCTGTTTATAAGCCCTGTTGCCTCTTCCCTCTCGAACTCCTCTGAAGTGCAGGCCTATGGGCCTAAACTGACACTGATATACCTGTGGGCCTGTTGGGACTCCCGCGGGCCTAAATCCTGGCGCATGGCAGGGTTTCTAGTCGTATTCAGGCCGTGGGGGCCCAGTAGGAGGCACTTTTTTATTTTCTTGTTTTCTTTACTTATTGTTGCTTTTTTAATATTTTTTTCCAGTTCTTTTGTTTTGTTTTCTGCATTATTTATTTTATTTTGTTTTTTGCTTTATTTTTTAATTCTCTTTGCTTTTAGTTTTAGAAAATTATAAACTTTCTGTTAGTGCCATTAGTTTCAAATTTGAAAACACTTTTTTTGTTTTTTTGTTTTCTTTCTTGCTTTATTTATTTTGTTTTGTTTCTACTTACAACAAAATACTTATTGTTGCTATTTTTATTTTTTTTCCAGTTTTTTTGTTTTGTTTTTTGCATTATTTATTTTCTTTTGTTTTTTGCTTTATTTTTTAATTATTTTTTGCTTTTAGTTTTAGAAAAATTATAAACTTTCTGTTAGTACCATAAGACATTAAAGCATTTCAAATGAACTCTGAAAAAGTTGAAAGTTGGCATGGTATCATAAATTCACCCACATAGCATGTGCATGTACAAAACGGACAATGGTATCATACTCGTCTGTTATAAAGTTGGCATGGTATCATCATAATAGTTGCGGGAGAAAGTCTTCACTTTTTCTTCGCTTGTGTCATTTGCTTATTGCGCCGTTACCATGGATAATCTTCATCGTTTATCAGGATGCTGGGGTCAGCCTTGACTTTGAAGGGAGGAATTTCATGAAACTTTTCATAATCTTCAGACATGTCAGTCTTGCCCTCCACTCCCACGATGTCCCTTTTTCCTGAAAGAACTATGTGGCGCTTTGGCTCATCGTATGATGTATTCGCTTCCTTATCTTTTCTCTTTCTCGGTCTGGTAGACATGTCCTTCACATAGATAACCTGTGCCACATCATTGGCTAGGACGAACGGTTCGTCAGTGTACCCAAGATTTTTCAGATCCACTGTTGTCATTCCGTACTGTGGGTCTACCTATACCCCGCCTCCTGACAGATTGACCCAGTTGCATTTAAACAAAGGGACCCTATAATCTACTCCGTAGTCAAGTTCCCATATTTCCACTATGTAACCATAATATGTGTCCTTTCCCCTCTCGGTGGCTGCATCAAACCGGACACCGCCGTTTTGGTTGGTGCTCTTTTGATCTTGGTCGATCGTGTAAAATGTATTCCCATTTATCTCGTATCCTTTCCAAATATTAAAGTCGAAGATGGTCTCCTGGACAACAAGTACAACTCATCACAAACAGTGTTGTCACCTCTGAGATCTGATTCCAACCAACTACTGAAAGTCCTAATGTGTTCACATGTAATCCAGTCATCGCACTGCTCCGGGTGTTTGGAGCGCAGACTGTTCTTGTGTTCATCGACATACGGGGTCACCAAGGTAGAGTTCTGTAGAACTGTGTAGTGTGCTTGAGACCAAGAATATCCGTCCCTGCATATTATTGAGTCCCTTCCAAGCATGCCTTTTCCAGTCAGTCTCGCCTCATACCGCGATTTAAGGAGACCTATCTTCTTAAGGCCAGGAATGAAGTCAACAGAAAACCCGATGACATCCTCTGTTTGATGGCCCATGGAGATGCTTCCTTCTGGCCTAGCGCGGTTACGGAGATATTTCTTTAGGACTCCCATGAACCTCTCAAAGGGGTACATATTGTGTATTAATACGGGGCCCAAAATGACAATCTCGTCAACTAGATGAACTAGGACGTGCGTCATGATATTGAAGAAGGATGGTGGGAACACCAGCTCGAAACTGACAAGACATTGCACCACATCACTCCTTAGCCTTGGTATGATTTCTGGATCGATCACCTTCTAAGAGATTGCATTGAGGAATGCACATAGCTTCACAATGGCTAATCGGACGTTTTTCGGTAGAAGCCCCCTAAATGCAACCGGAAGCAGTTGCGTCATAATCACGTGGCAGTCATGAGACTTTAGGTTCTAAAACTTTTTCTCTGCCATATTTATTATTCCCTTTATATTCGACGAGAAGCCAGTCGGGACCTTCATACTAAGCAGGCGTTCAAAGAAGATTTCCCTCTCTTCTTTGGTAAGTGCATAACTGGCAGGACCTTCATACTGCTTTGGAGGCATGCCGTCTTTTTCGTGTAAACGTTGCAGGTCCTCCCGTGCCTCAGCTGTATCTTTTGTCTTTCCATACACGCCCAAGAAGCCTAGCAGGTTCACGCAAAGGTTCTTCGTCATGTGCATCACGTCAATTGAAGAGCGGACCTCTAGGTCTTTCCAGTAGGGTAGGTCCCGAAATATAGATTTCTTCTTCCACATGGGTGTGTGTCCCTCAGCGTCATTCAGAACAGCTAGTGTGCCTGGACCCTTTCTAAAGATTACGTGTAAATCATTGACCATAGCAAGTACGTGATCACCGGTACACATGGCAGGCCTCTTCCGGTGATCTGCCTCGCCTTTGAAATGCTTGCCTTTTTTCGACATTGATGGTTGGTCGGAAGAAATCGACAATGGCCCAGGTACACATTCTTCCTGCAGCTTCCAGGTATATACTATCGGCGTCAAGTAAACAGTGTGTGCATGCGTGGTATCCCTTGTTTGTCTGTCCTGAAAGGTTACTGAGAGCGGGCCAATCGTTGATGATCACGAACAGCAACGCCTTTAGGTCAAATTCCTCCTGTTTGTGCTCATCACACGTACGTACACCGTTTCCATTCCACGGCTGTAAAATTTCTTCAACTAATGGCCTTCGGTACACATCAATGTCGTTGCCGGGTTGCTTAGGGCCTTGGATGAGAACTGGCATCATAATGAACTTCCGCTTCATGCACATCCAAGGAGGAAGGTTATACATACATAGAGTCACGGGTCAGGTGTTGTGATTGCTGCTCTGCTCCCCGAAAGGATTAATGCCTTCCGCGCTTAAAGCAAACCATACGTTCCTTGGGTCACTTGCAAACTCATCCCAGTACTTTCTCGCGATTTTGCTCCACTGTGACCCGTCAGCGGGTGCTCTCAACTTCTCGTCTTTCTTACGGTCCTCACTATGCCATTGCATCAACTTGGCATGCTCTCCGTTTCTGAATAGACGTTTCAACGGTGGTATTATAGGAGCATACCACATCACCTTCGCAGGAACCCTCTTCCTGGGGGGCTCACCAGCAACATCACTAGGGTCATCTCGTCTGATCTTATACCGTAATGCACCGCATACCGGGAATGCGTTCAGATCCTTGTACACACTGCGGTAGAGGATGCAGTCATTAGGGCATGCATGTATCTTCTGCACCTCCAATCCTAGAGGGCATACGACCTTCTTTGCTGCGTATGTACTGTCGCGCAATTCGTTATCCTTTAGAAGCTTCTTATTCAATATTTTCCGTAGCTTCTCAAACCTTTGTCAGGCACAGCATTCTCTGCCTTCCACTGCAGCAATTCCAGTACGGTACCGAGCTTTGTGTTACCATCTTTACAATTGGGGTACAACCCTTTTTTGTGATCCTCTAACATGCGATCGAACTTCAGCTTCTCCTTTTGACTTTTGCATTGCGTCCTTGCATCGACAATGACCCGGCGGAGATCATCATCGGGCACATTTTTTGGTACCTCTTGATCTTCAGCAGCTTCGCCTGTTGCAGCATCATCATGCACATCATCTAGTTCCTCTTGATCTTCAGTAGCATCACCGTATGCAGGGGGCACATAGTTGTCATCGTACTCTTCTTCTTCGTTGTCTTCCATCATAACCCCTATTTATCCGTGCCTCCTCCAAACATTATAGTGTTGCATGAAACCCTTGTAAAGCAGGTGGGTGTGAAGGATTTTCCGCTCAGAGTAAGACTTCGTATTCCCACATATAGGGCATGGACAACACATAAAACCATTCTGCTTGTTTTCTTCAGCCACTTCGAGAAAATCATGCACGCCCTTAATGTACTTGGAGGTGTGTCTTGAACCATACATCTATTGTCCGTTCATCTGTGTGCATTATATATAATTAAGTGTGTCAAAAATCATTACAGTACATCATGAATAGATAATTAAGTGACCAAATTAATAGAAGTTCATCATCACATTAAAACCAAACTACATACATAGTTCGCATCTAACAACATAAAGCTCTGCGGAGCATCTAAATTAATTAAACCATGCATTGAAACTATGTAAAACATTTCAATGCGAAAACAAATGCGATCATAATCGCAACCAATGTAACAACTGATCCAACGGCATAATAATACCAAGCCTCGGTATGAATGGCATATTTTCTAATCTTTCTAATCTTCAAGCGCATTGCATCCATCTTGATCTTGTGATCATCGACGACATCTGCAACATGCAACTCCAATATCACCTTCTCCTCCTCAATTTTTCTTATTTTTTCCTTCAAGAAATTGTTTTCTTCTTCAACTAAATTTAACCTCTCGACAATAGGGTCGGTTGGAATTTCTGGTTCAACAACCTCCTAGATAAATAAAATCTATGTCACGTTGGTCGGCATAATTGTCATAAACAATAAATGAACCAATTGCTATGAAAAGATAATATATACCACATCCGAATCACAGACAAGACGAGGGTCGACGGGGGCGGATACCAAAACCATCGCACTATATAAGATGCAATAATAAAAGTAATAAAATAATACAAGTATCTATCCAAACATACAAGTAAGAATATTTTTTCCTTTCAGAAAGAAGATAAGAACAAGAGGCTCACCACGGTGGTGCCGGCGATGAGATCGGCACAGGCGATCGATGCGGTGAAGACGGAGAAGGGACGTGACAGACCGCTAAACCTAGACAAATATTGAGGAAAATGGAGTTTGGAGGTCGAGCTTGGAGAGGAGAAAGTTAAGTAGTGTGGCTCGGGCATTCCATCGAACACCTCGTGTGCATAGCAGGTGAGCTAGAGCACCACAAAGCTCTCCAACGGCCGGGCAGAAAACAGAGCAGTGAAGTGCTCTGCTCGCGGGCGAGGGGTATATATAGGCAATTCATTGGTCCCGGTTCGTGGCATGAACCGGGACTAAAGGGCAGCCTTTGGTCCCGGTTCAAGCCACCAACCGGGACCAATGGTGGTGGGCCAGGAGCGAAGCCCATTGGTCCCGGTTCGTCCTACCAACCGGGACCAAAAGGTCCAGACGAACCGGGACCAATGGCCCATGTGGCCCGGCCGGCCCCCGGGGCTCACGAACTGTGTCCAATGCCCCCATGGGTCCTGGTTCTGGACTGAACCGGGACTAATGGGCTGACCTGGCCTGGACCATTGCCCCCTTTTCTACTAGTGTAAGCATGCAATTGATGGTAGCAACTTTCAGCAACTACTAGGAGTTGGTAGATAGAGCCCTCATGATTGAAGGGAACCAGCAGCAGATTGAGAACCGCAAGAGGAAGTACGGACAAGGGAAGTACAATTCTGGAGCTCAGCAGAAGCCACGATTTACCCCGAAATCGGGAGGACATTTCCAGCATACCCATGGAGGAGGTAGCTCGCACAATCATAATGGCCCTAGGAATGGTAATGGGAATGGAGGAAGCAACAGCCAGAATCGTACCAACCCGTCAACACCAGCCAAGAGTGACCTGAGCCAAGTCACTTGCTATAAGTGTCAGAAAACTGGACATTATGCTAATGAATGTCCTGAAGCCTAGAATGGAAATGGCAATGGAAGCTCTGGGAAGAAGCCGAACCCTTTCAACAGGGGACAGGTGAACCACGTTAACGTGGAGGAGGTTGAAGCCCAGCCAGATGCAGTAATAGGTAAGTTTTTGGTTAAGTCATTTACTGCAATCGTTCTTTTTGATACTGGTGCATCGCATTCATACATATCAAGGGGATTTGTGGATAAGTATAAGCTGCCCACCAAAGTTCTTAGAACACCTATGTTAGTAAGCTCACCAGGAGCGGGGTATATGGCCAGTCGAGGATGTTTTCAAGTGCCATTGATTATAGGTAGGCATGTTTTCCCCTCGGATTTAATAATTTTGGAATCGCAAGGTTTGGATGTGATTCTGGGTATGGATTGGCTATCGATGTATGGTGGGAACATCGACTGTGACAGTAAGTCAATTTTGCTTACCACTCCTGAAGGAAGAAGGATTAGGTATGTATCACGGCATGAGCCGAAGAGGATACAAGTAAATTCCTTATCAGGAGTTGTGCAGGAGGAAGTACCAGTGGTGAAGGATTTCCCAGATGTATTTCCCGAAGAGTTGCCAGGCATGCCACCAGATAGAGACATTGAGTTTTTGATTGAGCTTTTGCTAGGCACAGGGCCGATATCTAAGAGACCGTACCGGATGCCAGTTACAGGATAAAGGCTATATACGCCCAAGTTCTTCACCTTGGGGATCGCCAGTACTTCTAGTGGAAAAGAAGGACGGATCGTTGAGGATGGTTGTTGATTATCGAGGACTGAATGAAGTGACAATCAAGAATAAGTACCAGTTGCCGATGATCAACGATTTGTTTGACCAATTGCAAGGAGCTAAGGTATTTTCCAAGATTGAGTTGCGATCGGGATAACATCAGTTGAAGATTAGGGAGCAGGATATACCTAAGACGGCTTTTACCACCAGGTACAGGCTGTATGAGTATACCGTTATGTCATTTGGTTTGACTAACGCACCTGCCTATTTCATGAACATGATGAACAAGGTATTTATGGAATTTCTGGATAAGTTCGTCGTGGTGTTTATTGATGATATTTTGGTCTACTCGAAGAATGAAGAAGAGCATAAGGAGCATTTGCGTTTGGTACTAGAGAAGCTCAGAGAACATCAGTTATATGCCAAGTTCAGCAAATGTGAGTTTTGGTTGAAGGAAGTTGGATTCCTCGGACATGTTATATCCGGAGAAGGAACAGCGGTAGATCCTACCAAGGTTGTCACTGTGACAAATTGGGTAGCACCAATGACAGTTGGAGAGATCCGGAGTTTTCTTGGACTGGCAGGATACTACCGGAGATTCATTGAGAATTTCTCGAAGATTGAAAGCCCATGACGGAGTTGTTAAAGAAGGATACCAAGTTCAAATGGACTGAGGAATGTCAAGCCAGTTTCTAGGAGTTGAAGAAACGATTGGTTACATCACCAGTGTTGATTTTGCCAGATCAGAGCAAGGATTATGAGGTGTATTGCGACGCTTCACGTCGAGGACTTGGAGCAGTGCTTATGCAGGAGGGAGGAGTTGTTTCGTATGCTTCACGACAGCTTAAGCCCCATGAGTTGAATTATGCCACACATGATTTGGAGTTAGCAGCCGTAGTGCATGCACTGAAGAAATGGAGACATTTTCTCATCGGAAACCATTGTGAGGTGTACACGGATCACAAGAGTTTGAAGTATATTTTCACGCAGAAGGAGCTAAATCTCAGATAAAGGAGATAGTTGGAGCTTATGAAGGGTTATGATATGAGGTTGCATTATCATCCTCGAAAGGCTAACGTAGTAGTCGATGCGTTGAGCCGTAAGAGCCATGTAAACACCCTCATGACCGGGGGATTACCAAAGGAGTTAGCTGAGGATCTGCGTGAGCTATGTTTGGAGATAGTTCTGAGAGGTTACGTTGCAGCATTGGAGATTCAGTCTACTTTTATGGATAAGATCAGAGAAGCTCAGAAGACCGACAAGGAGATTGCCTCTATAAAGGAGAAAATGAGCAACGGAAAAGCTAAAGGATTTCATGAGGATGAGCATGATACCCTATGGTTTGAGGACCACGTTTATGTGCCAAATGATCTGGAGATCAGGAAGTTGATTCTACAAGAGGCCCATGATTCACCGTACTCGATTCACCCAGGAAATACCAAGATGATATTGCGGAGTATGTAGCAGTATGTGATGTCTATCAGAGAGTGAAGGCAGAGCATCATAAGCCAGCAGGATTGTTACGGCCATTGCCAATACTCGAATGGAAGTGGGATAAGCTAGGCATGGATTTTATCACGGGATTGCCCAGGACTCGTTCAGGCTACGACTCGATTTGGGTTGTAGTCGATCGTTTGACGAAGGTAGCTCATTTCATCCCAGTGAAGACCACTTACACCAGTGCTAAGTTGGCAAAGATATACATGACCAGGATCGTATGTCTGTACGGTGTCTGAGGAGCATTGTATCAGATAGAGGAACACAGTTTACCTCAAAGTTCTGGAATCAGTTGCACGAAACTTTGGGTACCAGGCTAGAGTTCAGTACAGCCTTTCACCCGCAGACAGATGGACAGACCGAGAGAGTCAATCGGATTTTGGAGGATATGCTGAGAGCTTGTGCGCTTGATTATGGATCTAGTTGGGATGACAATTTGCCATATGCAGAATTCTCTTATAACAACAGTTATCAATCTAGTTTGAAGATGGCCCCATTCGAAGCCTTGTATGGAAGGAGGTGCAGGACCCCATTGTCGTGGGATGAAGTTGGAGACTGCCAGTTGTTTGGACCGGATTTGATTAAGGAGTCTGAACAGAAGGTGAAATTGATTCCCGATAGGCTCAAAGTAGCCCACTCCAGGCAGAAGAGCTATGCAGATTCTAAATGCAAGGAGACAGTTTACGAAGTCGGAGACAGAGTATATCTTTGTGTATCTCCACTTAGAGGAGTTAAGCGCTTTGGAGTTCAGGGAAAGTTAGCGCCATGTTTTGTGGGACCATACAAAGTTTTGGAACGTATGGGAGAAGTTGCCTACAAGTTGGAGTTGCCCGAAGGACTGTCAGGATTTCACGATGTGTTCCACGTTTCCCAGTTGAAGAAGTGCCACGCAGAGATGGCTGATATACAGCTGAGAGATACAGTGCCGCTAGAAGCGATTCAGTTGGATAGTGATTTGACCTACAAGGAGAAACCATTCAAGATTCTTGAGCATGCCAGCCGAGTCACCCGCAGCAAGGTTATCAAGTTTTGCAAAGTTCAGTGGAGCCACCACACCGAGGATGAAGCCACCTGGGAGCGAGAGGAAGATCTGCTGAAGGACCACCCTCACCTATTTTCTAGCCAACCCAAATCTTGAGGGCGAGATTCATCTTAAGGGGGGTAGGTTTGTAACATCCCAAATTTTCAATTTGAAATGTTATACATAGATCATATATGCATATCATATTTTATTTGCTTTCGGTTTGATCCTAGAAATTCATTGCAACTCAAGGACCCTCGGAGAGAGTTGGGGATTTCATTATTTTCATATTTGGGTTTTTCTCAAATTTTGAAAATAGGATCATTTGATTTTATTTATTTTATCTTCAGTAATTTCTATTAAAAAATATGAGAGAGGGAATAAAATGACTTTCCCAAAATAAAGAAATATTTGAGGATTTAATAAAAAAATCAAATAAGATTAATTTGGAGTTTTTGCTATTTTATTTGAATTTAGGAAAAATTGCACGTTTTTCAAAACAGCATTTAGACGGTGAAAATTTTGTTTTGGCATTTTAGATTTTTATTTATTTTTCTAGAAATTTTTTTCGCCGGAATTTTTTTCGCCGAAGGCCCATCCGAGCAGGCCGGCCCGCGCCAGCGCCGCCGTGTCGCCGCCGGACTCGGGGAGTCCGACCCCGAGCCGCCCCGCCGTCGCCCCTTCCCCAAGCCGGCAGAGCCCCCCCCCCCCCCCCCCCCGCCACCTCATAAATACCCCGCCGCCGCCACCCCACCCTGCCACCCGACCCGCCCCGCCGCCAGCCGTCGCCGAGCCGCCACCGCCTAGCGCCGCCGCCAGGAGTCACCGCCGCCGCAGCCCTGCCACCCCTCGCTGACCCGCCGCCCCGCCGGAGCCGCCGGAGCCTAGCCGGAGGTATTAACCGCCACCGCTGCCGTGGTCTGGTTTAAAAAAAACGATCTAGTTTTTTAGAAACCCTAGATTCGTCTTTTTAGAAATCGGTGTTTCCGGTTTATTTATTTAGCGAGCGTTCGCCCATTCGTTCGTTTTAACGGACGAGCTCACTGTTTAGTCTCAGTTAACGAATGTTCGTTTGTTAATCCGTTCGTCGGTTTTTCTTTTTCTCGGGTTTGCCACGGTTTTTCTGATCGCGATTTCTGATCCGATTTTCGTTTTAGTTTATCTTTTTGCTTGTTTACCGGAATCAGACGATTCAAGCGCCTAGAGTTTCGTCTTGAAACCCTCTTTCCGTTTAACCTACTCAAACAAGTTTTTGCTACTGTAAAATTTGACTTAGATCCAAATTAGTAAACGAAGCTTGTTTCTTTCGTCGTTTGACTTTTGTTGCTTCGTTTGATTTGATTCTTTTAGCAAACCGAAGTTCCTAAGTTGAACTTTCTGGTTAGTTCTCTTATTTGAGTTTTACCTGTGCATTAGATGAGTACTTATTGTATGCTTGTTTGTTTGTGATAGAGTACCCGGAGTGTGCCGCTTGCTACTTTGTGTCTCTAGGTTTCGCGGATCATCAGCAAGGCAAGTAACACTTTGATCATACCTCTTTACTACCCAGTTTTATTGCATTAGATCAATCCTCAAACAATTGCATGATTAGGATCTGTTTAATATGTGGGTTTTGGGAAGTAGATGAGGTAGTACCTATTACCTATTTTATTATCAAACCCTTGGGAGTTACTCTACGTTTGCTTATTATGCCAAGCTATGCTAGTAGACGTGGATCGAGTGAGTGTATCCATGACAGATGTGAGATTGTTAATAAATGGTTTATTTAAGGTGGCAACATTAATACACATCTGGGTGGATTGAGGCACCTGGGTATTCCAACGATTGCCTATTTTTTTTATGGACCGCCACCGAGGCTCAAAGGGATCATGGGATTATTCATGCTAGAAACTTTCATGTGCAGCCACAAGCTACTATGGGCTCTAGCATAGTTGATTAAGTCATGCGAACTCTTACAGTGGTAGACTAGCAGCTGTAGGGGAAATTAGGTGTAACTGTCTACCCGATCGTAAGTTGCTAGCACTTCTGAAACGACTATGTCTCGGTCATCCATTTCTCAAACACCATGTAGTACGAGAATCCCAATGGAGGAGATCGAGTCTTGTGGGGAAAAGTGCGCAAACCATTGCAGAGTGTATAAACTAATCATGGTTAGTCGTGTCCCCGGTTATGGACGTTTTGTGTATCTAGTACTTGGATTATCCTGTGAATCTCATCATGTTATTTTAATTAATATTGTTGGCTTCTTAATGATGATGCTTAATTGGGATTGAGAGGGTGTCTATCTTCTCGATGTTTAACAACCACCATGATAGTTAAATAAAATTTATTCCTTTGCAGTAGGGAAAAATTGGCTTTATGCAAAATTGTAACCATAGAGCTTTTCCACCAGCCATACATGCATGTAGTATAGCTTTATTCTTTCATAACTCTCTATGTGTTACATCGCCAGCATATTCCATGTGCTGACCCGTTTTCGGGCTGCAACATTCATGTTGCAGACTTTTCAGACGACGAGTAAGGTGCCTTTAGGTCGTGGTTCTATACTCAGTGATGCCGTTGGAGTTGATGGACTCACTTATCTTCCAAGCCTTCTGCTGTTATCGTTATTAGATGGCCTTAAGCCATATTTATTGTAATATTTCTCTTTTGAGACATTCGATGTAATAAGTGTGTGATTGCTACTCTGTTATAAATCCTTGAAGTACTGTGCGTGTCAGCATTACTGATCCAAGGATGACACTAAAGCACAGAGATCGGACTGTCTGAGGTCTGGTCGCTACATACGACAATTAGTAAGGTACACATCAATAACATGTATATCAAATATACCTTTATTCACTTTCCCATCCTTCTTATCCGCCAAATACTTGGGGCAGTTCCGCTTCCAGTGACCAGTCCCTTTGTAGTAGAAGCACTCAGTTTTAGGCTTGGGTCCAAATTTGGGTTTGTTCCCGGGAGTGACAACTTGCTTGTCAGTCTTTTTGAAGTTCCCCTTCTTTTTACCCTTGCCCTTCTTCTTGAAACTAGTGGTTGTGTTAACCATCAACACTTGATGCTCCTTCTTGATTTCTACCTCCACGGCCTTTAGCATCGCGAAGAGCTCGGGAATAGTCTTTTCCATCCCTTTCATATTGTATTTCATCACGAAGCATTTTGTAGCTTGGTGGCAGTGATTGTAGAACTCTGTCAATGACACAATCATCTAGAAGATTAACTCCCAGCTGTGTCAAGTGATTATGGTACCGAGACATTCTGAGTATGTGCTCACTAACAGAACTGTTCTCCTCCATCTTGCAGCTACCGAACTTGTTGGAGACTTCATATCTCTCAACTCGGGCATTTGCTTGAAATATTAACCTCAACTCCTGGAACATCTCATATGGTCCATGACGTTAAAAAACGTCTTTGAAGTACCGATTCTAAGCCGTAAAGCATGGCACAGTGAACTAACGAGTAATCATCAACACACGACTGCCAGGCATTCACAATGTCTGCAGTTGCTGGGCCAGGCATCAAGGACATAACTCTTCTATGTATCAATGAGGATAATCCTCAAGTTACGGACCCAGTCCGTGTAGTTGCTACCATCATCTTTCAACTTAGCTTTCTCTAGGAATGAATTAAAATTCAAAGGAACGGTAGCACGGGCCATTGATCTACAACATAGATATGCAAAAAACTATCAGGACTAAGTTCATGATAAATTAAGTTAAATTAATCATATTACTTAAGAACTCCCACTTAGATAGACATCCCTCTAGTCATCTAAATGATACATGATCCAAATCAACTAAACCATGTTCGATGATCATGTGAGATGGAGTAGTCTTCAATGGTGAACATCACTATGTTGATCATATCTACTATATATGATTCACGTTCGACCTTTCGGTCACTAGTGTTCCGAGGCCATATCTGTATATGCTAGGCCAGTCAAGTTTAACCTTAGTATTCTGCGTGTGCAAATCTGGCTTGCACCCGTTGTATTTGAATGTAGAGCTTATCACACCCGATCATCGTGTGGTGTCTGAGCACGAAGAACTTTCGCAACGGTTCATACTCAGGGAGAACACTTATACCTTGAAATTTAGTAAGGGATCATCTTATAATGTTACCTCTGTACTAAGCAAAATAAGATGCATAAAAGATAAACATGACATGCAATCAAAACATGTGACATGATATGGCCATCATCATCTTGTGCTCATGATCTCCATCACCGAAGCAACGTCATGATCTCGATCATCACCGGCTTGACATCTTTATCTCCATCGTAGCATTTTGGTCGTCTCGCCAACCATTGCTTCTACGACTATCGCCACCACTTAGTTATAAAGTAAAGCAATTACATAATGCTAGTATTTCATACAATAAAGCGACAACCATATGGCTCCTACCAGTTGCCGACAACTTTTACGAAACATGATCATATCATACAAAAATCTTATATCACATCATGTCTTGACCATATCACATCACAACAGGCCCTGCAAAAACAAGTTAGACATCCTCTACTTTGTTTGTTGCAAGTTTTACGTGGCTGCTACGGGCTTCTAGCATGAACCGTACATACCTATGGCACACAAACCACAATGTTGATTTATCAAGTTTGCTGTTGCCGAATCAAAATAAGACATTGGTCGTAAGCAGTATGACGATCACCACCCACAGCTCTTTGTGTTCTACTCGTGCATATCATCTACGCATAGACCTGGCTCGGATGCCACTATTGGGAAACGTAGCATGCAATTTCAAAAAAATTCCTACGCTCACGCAAGATCTATCTAGGAGATGCATAGCAACAAGAGGGGGAGAGTGTGTCCACATACCCTCGTAGACCAAAAGCGGAAGCGTTAACTTAACGCAGTTGATGTAGTCGAACGTCTTCTCGTATCAACTGATCAAGTACCGAACGTATGGCACCTCCGAGTTCTGCACACGTTCAGCTCGATGACGTCCCTCGAACTCTTGATCCAGTAGAGGCATGAAGGAGTCGATGAGTTTCGTCAGCACGACGGAGTGATGATGGTGTTGGTGAAGTGACTCACGTAGGACTTCGCCTAAGCACGACGACAATATGATCGGAGGAGTAAACGGTGGAGGGGGGCACCGCACACGGGTAAGAAAATTGATGTTCTTTGGGGTGCCCCCCGCCCCCGTATATAAAGGAGGAGGGGAGGAGGCCGGCCACAAGGGGCGCGCCAAGGGAGGGGGAGTCCTACTAGGACTCCACTCCTAGTAAGATTCGCCCCCCCTTTTTTTCCTTCTTCCGGAGGAGGAAAAGGGGGAAGGTAGAGGGAATAGGAGAAGGAAAGGGGGAGCGCCCCCTCCCCTAGTCTAATTCAGACAACCCATGGGAGGAGGGCGCGGCCACCCCTTGTGGGCTGCCTCCCCTCTCCCCTATGGGCCATGTAGGCCCAAAAAATCCCTGGGGGGGGGGGGGTAACCTCCCGGTACTCCAGAAAATACCCGGAACCTTCCGAAACCATTCCGGTGTCCGAATACCATCGTCCAATATCTCAATCTTTACCTCTCGACCATTTCGAGACTCCTCGTCATGCCCGTGGTCTCATCCGAGACTCCGAACTAGCTTCGGTCACCAAACAGATAACTCATATAATACATATCATCATGGAACTTTAAGCGTGCGGACCCTACGGGTTCGTGAACTATGTAGACATCACCGAGACACCTCTCCGGTCAATAACCAATAGCGGAACATGTATGCTCATATTGGTTCCCACATAATCTATGAAGATCTTTATCGGTCGAACCACAATGTTAACATACCACTAGTGCAGAACTGGGCAATAGCACCGGTTCGTAAGGCCCTTTAGTGCCGGTTACATAACCGGCACTAAATTGTGGTCACTAAAGGCCCCCCCCCCTTTAGTACCGGTTCAGCATGAACCGGTGCTAAAGGGCAACCACGTGGCACGAGCCAGCTCCGGGGGCCTGGAGCCCTTTAGTACTGGTTGGTAACACCAACCGGTACTATAAGGTTTGGTGCGTTTTTAGTTTTATGATTTCTTTTTCATTTAATTTTGTGTTTCCATTTTAATTCTTTTTCGTTTGCTGGTATTTTACGATACTACACATTGTACATGTTATGCATATATTATAAGCGTTCATATATAACACCACAAAAGCAAATCACTTAGTTCAGAACGAAGAACACGGACATGAAAGGACAAGTACTAATTAAGAGCAGCATGAAGAACTAGCTGAATCACTCCTGCTAGCTACTCTCTCTCTCTGGTAAAATAGCATAGAACATGTATAGCTCTCCTGATTGATCATACTGGAGCATGCCGATGAACCTATCCCCTAATCGTGGGTTGCGCTTCTCATTGCTGCCCCCTAGTACTTCTCTGCGATCATTAACAATTTTCCTCCAATCTTTCACTATTAAGCATTCATCGCTTCTAGAAATCCTGAATGCATTCATGTGCAATGCAGGATATCTTGGCCGTAAGCTAACAATTGACATCTGACCTTTAGTACTTAATTAATATACTTAGCAATGAAAGTTTAGCAAAAAATATATATATGCAAAATATGCACTGAGGACAAATAGTAAATATCTTACCATCATTCCTAAATAGATGTGACCGTAGTTCAATACCATCACTATTGGTCGCACATTTTGAGTACTAACATTTCTAAGTGCAGGAAGAAAATTTGTCTTGACAGTATGAAGATCCTCAAGCCATGAAACATAATGACTTATCTCCTCGCAGTTTAGTTCAGCTCCGGGACAGTAGTAGGTCCTGTCTACCAAGCGTCGGACATGTTTGGTTGAATGGAGATAAGCTGTCAATAGAAATTAGTTGTCAGTTATTTTTGAAATAAGCAATATCAAAGACAAAAATATAGTTGAGAAGAACTCACATAATGGTAGAACTGGAGGCGTCTGCACATCGACCCATATGTCTCTATTACCTTCAATATCATCTTCCGGACGAATATCAAAGGTGATAACCATACCAGGCTCAAATGCATAAGCCTTGCATAGTGATTGCCAAGTTTTGCATTCAAAATAGGTGTACGTGTGTGTATTGTATACTTTGACGTTGAAAGTATAACCATCATGCTCAGTTTTCAGGTAAGCTCTCTTTACCTCCATAGTTTTCATATCTTTGAAACCTATCTTATCCAAGACAAAAATTCTTGCATGGCAGGGGATGCGCTAGTAGAATAGTGAAAATTAAAATTATAAGTCAAGCAAATGAAGCACTCTGAGATAGCGCGT